>OX030948.1:38805397-39135397 GCA_943735915.1 Pherbina coryleti
TTGGTTTTTAATGATTTTTAGCTGTGTCCTTTTTGTTTTGTGGTGATGCACAAAAAAAGGGTTGAACCTGAATTTGAATCAGTAGATAGATAGCATAAGAATAATGCAGCTTTATCATGAGCAGATGTGATTCTTTTGGAATGTTAGATTCAATAGCTTTAAATTCTTTTGGAAGAAATTAATCATTCTTGAAATTTGAACGAAGTGTTTGAATGCACTGCTTTGTTTTTTTTTTAAAGATATCAGAAGAACATTTTTAGTTATTAAATATGTAAAATTTGTTTGAAAAACAAATAAAGACTGTTGATGTTAATATATATAGATATCTAACAACTAAAACAAAAGACTTAAGCGAGCAACTTGGATAAATAATATTTTTTGCCAAAAATAAACTAGTGCAAAGAGAAGAGAGGGGGGGGGGGGTTGCCACAAAAGGGCGCTTTGGTTCATCTTGACAACTAGCATCAGCTTCTTATGTTGTTGACGAGTGCTTCATGTTGACAATGATGATGATGTTGTTGCTTATGTTGCCTGCCTGCCTGCTGCAACTTCGTTTCTTTTGCTTTTGATTGTAATCTTCTATTTCGAACAACAAAAGCATGCGAAACAAAAACCAATGTTGTATTTTTATACTGGTTTGGCATGCGAACAACGCCGGTTTTTTGTTATTTTTTTTTTTTTTTGCTTTTATCAGAAAGAAGCTTAGCTTGGAAACAAAACTTCAACGAGCCGTTGCAGCCACAACAGCACATGCCAACGTAAAAAACAAAGCAGCAAAGAATGGGACAAATCACGAAAAGAAAATTGTCAGAAATAATTTTTCATTGCATGCCATATACATATAAAAATAATAATAAACTAGCAGAAAAACTGTCAGAAAAATGGTTACAAAAATTTGAATGAGGCCCACTTAAATCAAAGTCTACCTATAAATAAATAAAATGCGGCATAGTTTTCCAGTGAAAAACAGTGGATTTGATTCAGAGTTATGTAACAAAAGAGATTAACTAAAAGAAAAAACTGGATATAGCAAAAACTAAGGGAAAAAAATATTAAATTTATCCAAAAACTTTTTTAATTTATCCAAAAAGCGAGTCATTTTTGCACCAATAACGCATTTGAATAAATCGACTACGTAAATATTTAAAATTTATTTGAATACTTTTTTAATTTAATTAAATATTTAAATATTTAAACAGAATTAATAAAAAATATATTAAAATTATGCACGAATTTTTTTAAAATATCTTTCAAATATTTACTATTTGAAAATAAACTATCGCATTTAAAGAAAATTTGAATAAAAATATTGAATTTAAAAAAAAACATATTTAAATTGAATATGTTATTAATGGTTTTATGGTATTATTTTCTTCTTATTGCGTTCATCAAATGCCATTGTCTGTATAATTTATTATCGCTTCACTTTTTTCGTTCTGTAATTTATACTATGTTTGACAGTTGGTGCAATATTAGTGCAATGTAAAAAGTAATGTACAACATATGTTTAGGCAGAAGCAAATTATGCAGGTAAATGACAACCGGTCCAAGATATTCTTGAAAATACCGAGTTGCCACTCCACCCTACATAATTTAATTTCTTTGCCAAACATGCATAATATGTCATGTCATATGTCATGTCATGTGTCATGTCATATGTCATGTCATATGTCATGTCATATGTTATGTCATATGTCATGTCATATGTTTGTCATATGTCATATCATTTGTCATGTTATTTGTCATATCCTATCAAGCCTTTTAGAAATTTGGACACCAAATACATGCGAAATACGTCTTTTTCTAGCCTTGAACCAAGGATTTCAGGTGTTATACCTATTCAGTGAAGTCTGCCTTGGTTCGAAAACGGTTGATAGATTCATGGGAAAGAAGGGGCAAACAAGAGAAACATGTGTAGGATATTCTAAGCGTGGCGGGAAACCCTCGAAACATATGAATTAAAATTTGAGGCAAGTACTATGCCTTTACCTTTGTGAATTCTAGTTATAAAACAATCTCATCCACAAACTTCTCTAGCATCAAATGCAACTTTTAAAGTTATAAATATTGATGTAGTTTCAATTTCAGTAAATTAGAAATGCGAGAACAAATGCAGAAAAGCTTACGCGAGGGACTATGGCCTGTCCGGGATTCGAATAGATGCCGCAACAAGTTAGTTATATATTTTATGTTATTATAGTTATGATGCAAATGTTCGTAATGCCCCCCTAATCATTCAGTACTATTAAAAAAAAACTCACAGGGGCTGAACTATTACATTGTTTAGCAAAAATCGTCACCATGGAGTCTTCTTTTACCACTTTCACCATGTTACCCCATAATGAGTGACGTATACGGGCGACACATCGTAAAGTCATCCTAAACAACTTTGGATTGCTATCCAAAGCACGCTTAGTTTTGATGCTGCGATATGTAAGAGGTCAATTAATAATCATTTGTACTCACATTCAAAAGTCTTTCATACTTCACATATGGTTTTGGCCATTGTCAGGTAAAAGCCTTGTTTCGTAAGAGGAGCAAATATGTTTTCAAACCTGCTGAAGGTAGGTGACTGTGTCCAGGTCTGCAATTGAAAACTTCGAACCTACTCTTATCATAAGAGTTGTATGCTAGTTCCCTCAATCTAGCAGCAACTAGTAGCATTACCATGCTACTAATTTTTTTATCCTTATTCCGACATTACATAAAAATTAATTTTCAAAGAGATTTCAAACAAGGGACTTAATATTTAAATAAAAACAATTTGTTGTGGTAGAACTTGCTTCTTTAATTATTGTTAAGTTAATATTTAATAAGCAGGATGTATTTTGAATATATATGTATGTATATATATATGGGTTTTTTTTTAAATAAAGTAAGTACACAAACTTCTTAGTACATTTTTGAGAATCACGCCAAATTTTATTGCAATTGCAGCCACGTTTTGCAAATGGTTTAAAACAAAACCAATAAGCATAAAACAGACACAGCAAAAAGAAAAAAAAAAGAACAAAAATGATGCTAGCAACAAACAAACTAGCAACATGAGTCTCAGTGCTGAGTTGTAATAAGCAGAAATAATATGAAAATCTAAAAAAGTATACAAATAAACTTGAAACACAAGCAAAACAAAAAAAAAATAAAAAAAAAAAAAAAAATTAAAAATGCACAGCAAAAGCAGCAAGCTAAGAACGAATGAAGAAAAAACAAACACAAAAATAAATAATGAAAAAAAAAAAACAAAAAATGCTACATCATCAGACACAAGACGCGTGTTCAGTAATTCAGGTAGCAGTTGCGCGATGCTTTAACACAACCGCGAGCGGCATGCATGCAGCCTCCAACTAGCTGCAAGAGCAACAACAACAACAGCAATTTAAGTACCCACTGCAATTTCGGTATCCAAGTGAACTTAAAAAGAGCGCAAGCGAAAAATAGCTGTGGATGCATATTTTTGTGTAAACTTGTGTGCCGCTTGTAAATGTTTGCTGGGTTGCTAGTGTTTGTGTATATGTGTCTGTGTATGTGTGTGTGTATGAATGTGTGTATGTATGTGTTAGGAATGCATTCCAATGCTTGCTTTGTTGTTGCTGTTGTTGTTTTTTTAATGTTCGCCACAAGCACATACTTTTATCTTTTTGCCAACTAACTCGTTTTCTAGCTGCTACAACAGCAACAAAAATGCCCGCAAGCCCAAATTGCTGTGTGTAGAAGAGAAAAAAAAAATTAAAAAATAAAAACAAATAAAACGCTTTATTAAACTCCCATTGGAATCTTTTTTCTTTGTTTTTAATTTTTTGTTTTCTATATATAAAGAAACAACAGGCAGCCGCTGGACACTTTGCTGGCTGCTATCAGAGAGGGCTAGGATAACTCCACCTTGTGTGTGTGTGTAAAATGGCTCTTTTATTTTAAGGAAAACAAAATTTTTTTACAAAAATTTGCCGTATAGCTGGTTTATGCAGCATTTTTGTGTTTCACTTTGGTGACAAAATTTCAAATAATTTAATTCTACTACAAAATAAATATTTTTAAAACTGACCAAAGATGAAATTTATTATTATTTTTTATGAAAATCATTTCTTGTTAAGAGAAAAAACTTTCATTGAAATGCGCCAGGCACATAAAAACAAAAGACTTAAGACACGAACTTGCTTTATCGACAATATCAAAAGTAGCCTAAATTTGTAGCCAAAAATATATAGACATGTTTGTTGTTATGTTTGCTTGCCATAATTTAAAAAGCAAAATTCGAAGCGATATCTTAACATTTCTTTTTCAATGGCATGGAATTTATTACTCTCGCCAATTAACGAAAGACTTAAGACACAAACTTCATTAAAAACGATTTCTATGCGAAGTGTTTTATTTTGAGGCTTCTTTTATTTACATAGTTTCTGCTATTTTGCATTTTTTTTTTGGCATAATTTTGAAATTTTTTTTTAATTTTTTTGCTTTTAAATTAAAATTCGCTCAAATAAATTAAAATTGTTTCAAATAAATAACTGTCTATTGTATGAAAAAAATCAGTAAAATTTTAATAACTAGAAATAACACAAAATCTATTAGAAACTTACCTATCAACACCGCTAAACCGAAGAGTTCGGTGTCTAGCATTCCTTGTGTGGCAAAATGTAAGCATGTCTGCGTGTACACTTCTCTGACTCGACTTTTTGCATCGACTAGGAAGTATAAAGTTTTGGGTTGTTGATTGCCTAAAAGCCTAAAATAAAAAGAAAAAAAAAAAAATTACAGTTGTATAAAATAATATTAAAAAAAAGATTTCTAAAACACACACACACACACAGACACATGAACATTTTTAAAGATAGCGTGTAATAATAGTTACCTTAGTGCTAAGAAACGAGAGCCCGGTGATAGTTGTTCGGCCGATGACGCGCATACTTCTAGTGGCGCGCTGACAGTACAAAAAGCTCGCATGCTGCATCATTACTTGAATGCAATTTGCTGTTGGAAATATTTATCTGAAATTAAGAAAAATAAAAGAAGAAATTATAAATAAAATGTTCCAAGCGTTAAAAGCAATTTCATTGTTATGAGTTATTTACTCAGGCTATGCTAAGAATAGAGTTAATTGGTTGGTTAGGTTAACAAAATTGTAAAAGCAAGCCAATGAATATAGCTTCTAAGCTCAACCTTCATCCGAGTTTGTCATACAATTTATTACATTTTTGACTTAAAATGCTTTACTCTTTTTGGTTTATTATCGAGATTTTGGCTTAATGGGTAAATATTATATAATTTTTTCCTATTTTTCGTACCAGATTTTTACTATTTTCGGGTATTAAATGTTCTTTTATAGAAGTTATATAAGTGAAATAATAATTTTTTGTATTATTATCATAAATAAAAAAGAATTCAACCAAAACGTAAAAAAATCAATTATTGCCGCCTTATATAAATATAAAAACTTGAGATTTTTACATGTGTCATCAAATTTGACGACTTGACCAATACTTTTATGTATTAAAAATAACAATCCGAATGAGGGTTAAAATGATTCCTTTCTGAATAAAATTTAAGGAAAATTTGATATTTAATTTAAATTTAAAAAGGCATTTCAAAATAAAAAAAGTCAGCAAGAAATTAGCTATCTTCGGTTTGACCAAAGTTGAAACACCGCTTCAGTCATGTTAACAAATAATATCCAACGTTAAAGGTTCTATTATTTTGGTGACGTCAGTTTGTATGGGGGAAAAATAATGCTAGTATACCATCATCCGTCTTCTACAAAGGAAAAATAGCAAATAGTGCGAATGAAGCGGCAGATCTTTTTGCTGAATTTTTTCAGTCAAACTTTGAATCTGCTAATGATGTTGATGTTTGTGATGACTTCCTCATAAATATTCAGTCTTATTTCGATTTTGGTTCGTTGATATTATCCTCCGATGATGTCATAAGAGGTATTCAAAGTTTAAAACCGTCAATGAAGACAGATATCGATGGTATATCTGCTTTTTTCTTAAAAAATTGTTTAGGACTAGTGGAACCCATTAAAGCTATTCTTAATAAATCTCTAGCTTCAGGGAAATTTGTTGATGACTGGAAAATAGCTTTAATAACGCCAATTTTTAAAAACGGCAACAAAAATGATATATCTAACTATAGGCCCATTTCGAAACTATCTACTTTCTCGAAACTCTTTGAAGGCATCATTAAGGACAAGTTTTACTATGTAACTAAACGCTTGATCTGTCCTAATCAACATGGATTTGTTGCTGGACGCTCAACTGTATCTAATCTGGCTATTTTTTCTGAAGATTGTATTTCGGCGTTTCGGAGTGGGTATCAAGTAGATACAATTTATACCGACTTTTCTAAGGCATTCGACAAAGTATCGCACAATATTTTATTACTAAAATTAGCTAAATTGGGATTTTATTCAAATCTATTGCAATGGCTACGGTCCTATTTAACAAATAGATCTTGTACTGTTGTTGTCGATAATGGTAAATCAGCCCCTTTCTTTGCTACATCGGGGGTTCCTCAAGGGAGTATTTTGGGACCGTTGTTATTTATATTGTTCATAAACGATATAAGTTCTTGTTTTGCTAAAGCTTATTATCGTTTATACGCAGATGATCTTAAAGTATACACACCAATTTAAAGTTTATCGGACTCTGATTATCTACAGGTTGAACTGTCTAATGTTAATGCCTGGTGCCACAAAAATCGTATTTCGCTAAATATTAATAAATGCTTTCAATTAACGTTCTCCAAGTCACAAAATATTTTCAATACGTCATATCATATCGGTACCTCTGTATTGATGAAAGTTGAAACAATTTCAGACTTAGGTGTAATTTTTGATACCAAATTTACATTCTATAATCATTTTGATTTTATACTCTCGAAAGCTTATGCTATGCTGGCTTTTGTGCGACGAAATAGTACGGCCTTTTTAGACCCATACACGCATAAAACTCTTTATACTTCTTTGGTCAGATCTAGACTTGAGTATGCCTCTATGATATGGAACCCATATTATGCTGTCCATATTAATCGCTTTGAACGTTTACAAAAAGTCTTTACGCGTTATGCTTTACGATCTTTATACCCTAGTGAACCTCTTCCTTCATATAATGTTCGATGCTTACTTATAGATTTAAAAACATTGCAAAGTAGAAGAACAATACTTTCTCTAATGTTCATTTTTGACCTAGTTAGTGGTACTATTGATTGCCCGCGTCTTCTAGGGGCGATTAATTTTAGAAATAATATTATAATAATAATAGAAATCTCCGGTTTTATGATTTATTTTACGTCGGAATGATAAAAACTAACTACGCAATAAACGCTCCTTTAAATCGTGCCTTGATTGAATTTAACAAGCTATCTAAAGAAATTGATATTGATTTTTCATGCTCAAAATTGATTTTAAAAAATTTGCTAAACAGCTTTTATCGTTAAATTTTCTTTTTTATTTAATTGTAATGTATTGCTTTATTACTATCTTTTTTTATATTTAATTTAATTTAGATTTAATTTTTTCTCTTTATGTTAATTGTAGTCAGTAAGGAAACAATTCCATTGATGAAATGCAAATAAATAAATAAAAATAAATAAATAAATAAATATGGTTTTGTTCAACTTTTCTGAATTTAAAAATCATTTTACGCTTTAAATAGTAAAACTTATGTGTAAAATATCAAGCCAATAAATTAATTTTTGTGGACTTTATGAAGGTTTTGCTTCTTTGATGACGTCACTTTAAAGTGGCGAAGTTTTCATTCGATTTTGACAAATTTCAAAAAATAATTACGTGATTATAATCAAAGCTTATATATAAAATTTCAAGTTTTGCAATAAATTTTTTTAAATTTTTAAAGATTTTCCCATTTTGATGACGTCACTTTGCATAGAGGTAGGCGTGATTATTATCTGATTTTGACAAATTACAAACTTGGAGTTTGATAGTTGGTTCAAAGCTTATATGCAAAGTTTCTAGTTCTTAGATTAATTGTTGTCGATTTTTTAAGTATTAAACCATTTTGATGACGTCACTTTGTATGGAAAGTATGCCAAGTTTCGATACAATTTTGCCAAATTTCAAACATAGACTATATATTCAAAATCAAAGCCTTTGTGACACATTTTTAAGTTTTTAATTGATTTTTGTATAATTTTTAGAGATTTTACTGTTTTGATGACGTCATTTTGTATGGGAGCTAGGCGTAGTTTTCTTTAGATTTAGATTAACTTCAAACTTTGAGTGCATATTTGTTATAAAAGCTTATGTGGAAAAAATGTCAAGTTCTTAATTGGTTTTTGTAGAATTTTTAGAGATTTTACTGTTTTAACGACGTCACTTTGTATGGGCGGTAGGTGTGCTTTTCATTCGATTTTGATAAATTTCAAACTTTGAGTGCGTATTTGAAATTTAAGTACATGTGTAAAGCTTCAAGTCCTCAGATTAATTGTTGTCGATTTTTTAAGGATAAAACTATTTTGATGACGTCACTATGTATGGGAAGTAGGCGGAGTTTTGATTCGATTTTGTAAAATTTCAAACTCACACTAAGTATTAAAAATCAAAGCCTATCTGAAAACTTTCAACTTTTTAAATTGATATTTGTGTAGTTTTTAGAGATTTTGCTGTTTTAATGACGTCACTTTGTATGGGAGCTAGGTGTGGTTTTGATTTTGATTTGGATAGATTTCAAACTTCGAGTGCGTATTTGAAATTAAAGTGCTATGTTCTTAGTATAGTTCTTAGAATAGTATAGCTAAGTTCTTATTATAATTTTTATGAAATAAAAAGATTAAAGGATTTCACCAATTTGATGACGTTGGCGGTCATGGCCAAGTCCGTTAAGAAGTGCGTGAACCACGATGCCAATTATATCCCAGTTTTAAACTCAAGCTGACACAGAAAATTTTTTCAATTTAAATACATTTTTCTGATCGACCGTCAACTCTCTGTTGACAATGATCAACCCCAAAGAGTAAATTATGATATGCCATGTAAATCTTCTTCAGAACATTCAGATTTGGTCATTCGGAGTCGGCATAAAACTAGTGCGTCCAGTTCTCGGTGATTTGAGTACAAACATTGAAAAACCCGCATAACACAATTCTATCATAATAAGCTCGATCAAACTACTTTAAGGACTAAAATGACCAATTCGTTTTTTTTTCTTGCCTTAAAGTTACGGATGTTATCGTGACGATGGACAGATAAACATTATGATGGACATGGGCAAATTAACTCAGGTGGTGATTGTGATCCATTATTTTGTGTGCAATACTAATTTGTTTGAATGCAAAGAATCATTTTTAACGTCAAGAGAGAACTAATCGATGGACATTAGACAACATATAATTTTTGTGTCAAGAAACATTGTATAATCGTGAGTAAACTGTTTATTTTCAATCGTTGCGATTATCGATTTCATTCTTGACCATTTCATACATTTTCATAAATTCTATTGCCAGAAAATATCGCCGTTCAACAATTGCTTCGATTCTGTTTCGGCTCTTTCTCTACGAGAGATGCATAGACCGTAAAGTTTTCTCCTCCTATACAAAATGTTATTATTCTACTATCTTTGTGTACTGAAATATAGTTCTTCCCGAAAGCGATATTTCTGAAATTTCTACTCACTAAAAGAAAGATGTCGGGCTGATTGGGAAATTATATTTAACCCTCTGACGACCGCTCCTGAACCGCTGGAAAATGCGTTAATCCGCCAACGGATTTGTGTCAAGCGACTCCAAATTACTAAACAAAAGTGTCGCAAAAAACAATTTTTTTACCTGCAAAAGTGTGAAAAATCATGGGACCTATATATGTCCCAATGGTCGACAACGGTAAAAATGTATACCATTATTTTCTCTCGTTGACAGTATGCGAACGAAAAGTTTGAGGTTGAATTTTGATTTACTTCATGAGGATTCGTTGTTTTTAATCTGTTTTGAAAGTTAACCAATAAAAGTTTAAAAAATAACCCTTGCAATGATGGTACTTTGACCTCTATATGACTATTAGCTTAGGAGATATTCCCAAAATATTTAAAAAGATTGTTAAAAACCCCAAAAATTCTATCATAATATCTGGCCTTCTCTTTTTGCTACGGCGTAATGTTTGACATACAATGAAAGGTTGAAAAATAACCTTTCCAATGGTGGTTTTTTGACCTCTCTACAAAATAACCACAAAATAGGTTAAAATTTCTCAAAAATCGGATCTTTCATTTGATGCAAAACAAAACTTTGTAAGAAAAAAATTGTTGGGATTTTTTAATGAATTTTTGACCTATTCTGGAAATATCTTCTGGAACAATAGACGCAGAGTGGCCAAAATACCACCATTAGAAAGTGTTTTTATTTCAGTATTACTACGAACACGATCGCAAATCAAAGACCAAATCCTATTTGGGTCTTTTCTGTGGATCTAGGATTTACCAGACGAGGGAAGGACTGAGCTAACAGTTTTATATTCCAAGGGGGAGGCTGAAACAATTTTTAGCGCTTTTTTCAATTTATTTTCCCACACAAAAAATTGTTCAAGGGGGATGGCGGCCAAAGCCTAATCAACCCGTACATAAATCCGCCGCTGTGCACTGTGGTTACAACAAAATTTCTACTTCGAATAATGATTCATTTTCTACATCTGCATTAGAAGTCCGCGAGCAACTGGCTACTCAAATGATCAATACGGTTACCAACCGCAAAGTTGTAAGAGATTTAAACTTGCGGATATCACTTCCCTGTCCGATAATTGTGTAAAAGTAAAACGGGACGTAAGCATGTAATAGTAAAAAATACTATTTGTGCATTTTGCAGAAAACCATTTTGCTTCACCAATGATCGAAATAACTTAAAATTTCATCATAAGAAAATGAAAATTCAATGCATTGATCAAAAATGCAAACAAATTTATTTTAATTTCAAAAGTGGAAGGTTGCCCGCAATTTCTCCAAAAATTTTTTACCTCTAGTTCCTCCTATCCCCAAAATATTGCAGCAAGAAGAAGGGGGAGAAAAAGTAAAAATTTTTCGACTTTGGGGTGGTATGGTAGGCAAAGGGATGAATCTACCCTTGAAAATTAAGTGCTTTCTGGAAGCCACATTCATTCTCTGTTGAATGATACCTTGTAAAGAAAAATCGTAAAAAAATTCGAGAGTAAAAGGGTCCCCGATGTCCCAATGGTCGTCAAAGGGTTAAGTGAATATTATATTTATTAAAATTGGTGCTGAAATGTATTTTACAACAAGTGAAATTTATTGCATTATATGGATATACTTGTAAACCTGTACACTTTTTCGGGACCTTTTTCATACATCTTTTGCAGACATGAAAGTTGTCGAAAATTGAAAATTTGATTCTGTTGTTAACAAAGCAGGCCTAATTCCAACAGTTCAATTCTATAAGGCCTAATTCTATAAGTCCTCAGAGACTTATTCCTTTTCGTGCTCTTGTTAATAATTTAAAAAATTTATAAAAATATTCATTAGACATAACATGCATATCACCCCCATTTTTTCCCAGCAAATAAAGTTATAATTTATGTAGAATAGATTTCTTTGACTTTGTAGACTTCTGTCGCATAAATTCAAAAAAGAAAAAAAAATAATTATTGAATTCTGTTCTTTAGACAAAAAAAAAAAAAATATTATATATTAATATGCAGGAATTTGAAGTGATTTAAGCTAAGCGTGTCTATTTTTATCTATGGACGCAGTTTTTCATAGATATATAAGAAATTTTAGCACCACAAACAAAAGACTTAAGGAACAAACTCGTTATTTTATTAATAAGAGGATTATCAGTATTTTTCTGTCTTCAGGTCTATTTTTTACGGTTTTTAAGCATGAAAAATAAAAAAAAAATTTAAAAACATAATTTTTTAATTTAACCCATTGATTAAAAGAGCAGACTAATTTTACAAATTTGGTGTTATTATCATAATTTTCCATTTAAATTTAGCATTCTTTTCAAGAAATTAGCATAGAGACAATATAAATATGGAATATATTTGGCGCTACAGATCAGTTCATGGTGTGGCTTAAAGATTTAATTCGATGATTCCGTTTTACATAAAAATAATTAGCGCTGCTCTACTTGTTTTGTTCTTGATTAAAAAAAAAGAAAAAAAAATTATTTTTAACTGATTTAAAGTTGAGTGATTTGGAGCAGTTTTTTTAATGGGTTAAATTTTCTATTTATTTTTTTTTTCGTTAGGCTAAGTTCATAAATTTTTTATGTTTCTTTTCTATTGATAATTCTTTTGCGTTTCTTTGTAAATTTATAAATATATATTTCAACCTCCACGGCACCCTCTTCACAAAATACAACACAATTTTTGTTCATTTCTTTAGTGAGACAAAAAAAAAACGCATTCAAATCAAAAGACTTAAGAAGCAAACTTGTTAAAAATTGAAGAAAGTTTCCATCATCAGCGGTTGCATAAATTACTTTATTAGCTACACAGTGAACACACGAGCACGTTTTTTATTTTTTTTTTGTCGCCAATGAAATATGAAATTTGTTATAATTTTTTCTAATCGAAATTTTGTGTTTATTTATTTTTTTTTGTTTTTTTTTTGTCTTTGCTTGCTAGCTTAGCTGTACGTCTTTGCTGCATATTTAATTAAAAAATTTTTATGCATTAAAGTGTTTTATTTTTTTTTGTTTCTACATTATAATTTATGGTCTTCATTCACTGGCACATTATTAAGTCGCATTAACATAAAAAGCTGCTTTGAATGCCATGCTGCACATCATCGACTCTTCAGCGGTAGCCTCAGCACAAGACATCAATCAATGTATGGTGTGTACAGACAATAAAACAACAACAAAAAAGTCGAAAAAGCTACCTAATTCAATGCGTTTAAGCCATTTGCTGAATCTAGACATAGTCGTGTTGGTGTATCAAGCATTTATTTCTTGATACTTATGGTTTTTGGTGTCTCTCCTGCCTAGCTTTTATTTAAATTTGTGTTTTTTTTTTCATATATTTTCAATATTAGTTTTAATTGTTTATATTAAGTTTCTATCGTGATTTTAAAATTTAGCGTTTTTTTTTCTTCTTCGTTTCTTGACCTGTTGGCAACATCAGTGGAAGAAAAAAAAAATAAACGGTTTATGTTAACTTGCAACACCTTTCTACAAATTTGGTAACATGGCAGCTGTCAACAAGTGTGGACAACAACAATAAAAGCGCAAAAAGTTTGTTTAACGTTATTTCCAACTCTTATGGCGAAATAGGGTCAGTAAAAGTTTTCTGTTTGTTTTTTTTTTTTGTGACTTAAAAGTAGGCTTTGGCTTTGTTGTTGTGTGGCTGTGGCTTCAATTGTGTCTAAATATGCCATAAGTCGGTGGGTGGTTGTTAACCAAAATTTATATTTTGATGTTTTTATGAATACTTAAATTTTTATTATGTTTAAAGTAGTAAAACAGAGAGTAGTTTTTGCTAACGACAATTGTCAACCACTTTTGCTGCTGCTAAAACAAAAGACTTAAGCAACGAACTTGAAGTATCATTAAATTCTTCAACCTGCTATTTAGTTTTTTTTTTTTTGTTAACCAAGACAGTGTCAAAGGTGCCAAATAGTTAAATTTAAATAAGTTAACTGTTTTATGATAGAGGAAACTATTATTTTCTTAGCTAAGGTATGGTGTGAGAATCATGAATAATTTTAATTTTAATATGTCGAGTGGGCTACAAATGGGTTAATTCCTTTTTTATTGATTTTAAAATCAAACTTTACAACCCGGTGAACCAAAAGCATCGATATTGCATATTCCAGACAGAAAATCACATTTACGATCTTTGCAAATAAATTATAAAAATTTTATTTAATCTTACGTACATTGGTTTCTTTTACTGGGCATTTATGTATATAACCTCTCTATGTTGTTCGTTCATTGCAAGCACAGTTAAAAAAAATGCTTAAAAATTTGAAGAATTTCAGAAGGTATTTCATGTTTATATATATAGAATAATTGGAAAAAGTAAAGTAAAAAAAAAACAGTCATATTCAGGCATGTTCTGAAATTCGCGCGATTTAAAATCGATATCGAAATAGTAAATCGTACGATTTGTATTGGGGTGTTCTGAAAACCGTGCGATTTCATTCAATTCGAAATTAATTTCGAAACAGCTGTTTGGCACTATTGTGAATAGATGTTTCAAATGTTTACAATTTCTTAAAAATAATATTTATTGAATTCGATAAAATTGGTGTATTTTTTATATCAGCTTATATATTAAGTAAGTAAATGAGACACAAGGAAGAAAAAATAAAGAGACGCGTATTAAGGAATCATTCAAACCCTCTGGACATTCCCGAATCAGTGTAAGTGCTATGTGTGTAGCTAACATAAGATTCTTGTAAAATTAATACTACTTACATATGATTCATATCTTATTACCGAATGAACAAGGAGGCCTTTAAAGATATTCTGGATGATATAGAGCACTTAATAAAGGAAATATCTATTCCTGTGCCTCTGCAACTGGCTGCCACACTTAGATTTTTGAGGGAATGCTCAATGCCCAATGCTCAATTGATAAAAATGCAGACATTGCGCTAGCAAGAAGTACTGTGTCGTATTGTAATGTGTATTTTAAAGACAATACTTAATGTTCTTGAGAGGGTTTTGTGCCCAAAGTGGATACATTTAAGTATAAGCCAAGAGGAAGTTCGAAGTTCAAAACTGCACTTCACTGAAAAATTTCGGATTCCCGGTGTGATTGGTTGCATTCACGGCACCCACGTTAAAATTGTGTTCGAACACTAAGAGAAAAAAAATATTAAACTTACCCAAAAACTTTTTTAATTTATCCATAAAGCGAGTCAATTTTGCACCAACGTATTTGCATAAATCGACTGCATAAATATTTAAAATTTATTTGAATACTTTTTTAATTAAATAAAATATTTAAATATTTAAACAGAAGTAATAAAAAATATATTAAAATTATGCACGAATTTTTTTAAAATATCTTTCCAATATTTACTATTTGAAAATAAAGCTATCGCATTTAAAGAAAATTTATATAAAAATATTAAATTTAAAAAACAAAATATTTAAATTGAATATTGCGTCCATCAAATGTCATTTGCCTGTATTATTTATTCTCTGTTTATTTTTTTTCGTTCTCTAATTAATACTATTTTTGACAGTTGGTGCAATATTAGGGTATTTTTTCCTAATCAAAATTATTTATCTGTTAATAGAAGTTAAACTGTTAAAAATAGTGTTTATTTAATTTAAAAATAGAACCGATTAAGGGGGTCCTCTGGTAATCCGAAAAATTTTTTTCGATTTTTTTTTTCATATTTCTATTGCTCAGATACTCAAAAACATTTTCCCAAAAGGATTTTTCAAAATTCGAAATAGTTTAGGAGATACAGGCATTTTTGTGTAGGTATGTTTTCGTCAAAATAACGCATCAGCAAAGTTGAAAAAATTGAAGTCAAAACTTTAAACGCGTTTTTCTCGAAACCATGTTTTTCAAAACTTTGCGCACGATAACTCAAACAGTTTTTGACCGATTTTGATATATGAGGCATGAAACGACGCAGAATTTACGCCGCTATAGCTCCTACCTCAAACTTGCCGAAAAAATAATGTTTACTATTTTTTTTCTACACTAGACTACAAAAAAAAAGGTCGAAATTCGATTTTTCATTTTCAAAGTGGCGGCTCCCCCCCTAAAAAATTTCGATTTTTGTTTCCGAGGTAGGGGCTATAGGGACATTCATTCTAAGTAACTGAATATTTTTTTTTTTTTTTCAGACGATGTTTACTCTTGGAATCGTGCGCAATTTGGACCCACCTTTTTTCCGGAGAACCTCGTTACCAGGCCGAGAACTTTCTGAACGGTCCATAAATTCACTTTTTCAAAATTTTGTATTTTTTTCAATAAATTAAGCTACCCAAATCAAAAAACGGAACTAAAATATCTTTACTCGTTCTCTTTCCACAATATTTTGAAAAAAGGCTAAAATTTGGCATAGATTACCAGAGGACCCCCTTAATAAATTTAATTTATAAATTTTTATAGAACCGATTTGAAAAAATCAAACCAAAAATATAGCCGTAGGAATTTCTTGAATGGTTGTATCTTTAAAGGTACACGGTGCATTTAAGGGTTAAAGTAATGTGTGGAACGGTCATTGGAAATTTTTGTTATTTTACTTTTGATCCTCAGATCTTAATACCAGCTCGATGGTGAATTTCCCTTGAAGCAGATATCATTGACATATGTACATAGTCAAAATAACTTAGTATTTAACGGACTCCGATGGATGATATTTCTCTCAGATTATACATCATTTATCTATATGTGAAGCTCTATCCATACATAACATAATAACAATTGAGTTTTTGTAGGACTCCTTTTTAATAGCAACTTATTTTGGGGGGACTCCTCTTCTGGGTATATTGATTTGAAATTTCAACTGGTTTAAGCCTTCTCGAAATCTGAGAAGAAAAGGTTGCCTTGAACACGTCTTAATGCTCGAAAGTGATACGCGAGGTGTTGATGTGATCGAAGTTCGACCGACCAATTCGAAATCTCGCTGCGAAAGAGTGATAGTTGTCATTAGTTTGGGAAAAACGGACAAAATGGTATTAATTTGGTTCTTAATATTGTCTTTTGTTGGTTTCTTAACAACAATTCCCTTCTTTCAATCTATGAGATAGGTTTTATTTTCCCAAATGGCCTTTATTAATAGAATAAGAATACTTGCCATTGACGCGGGATCAAGCTGGTATGCCATCAAGTCATTTTTAAAATTCTGTAGAAGAAATGCTGTTGGACTGTCCAATTACTAAACCGTTTAGGGAAACCAAATCTGTGTGGAATATTTGGCATTGAAGTGCTTGAAAATAAATGTAGTCTTCTCTGTATCGTAAATTTATGTAGTTCACGAAAATCACTGCTGTTTTTGCATGTCACTTGATGCAGTAAATTTAGTAATCATGTCTCTATGCCCTTTTAAATATAAACAAATTCATACACTTCATTTATGCTCAAAAATATTTTCGATTTACATAATTTCTGAACTCAGTATTTTGCATATTCTATTAATAAGCTTGGTAAACGTGAACCTTTTCTTGAAAAGAAAATTTGAAGATATATAAAAATATGCTTTAAATCACATTCATATGCTTTAGTTAAGAAAAAGAGCATAAAAATATGTTAACAATTCATTTAATCACAACGTTAGCTGCTGTCGAAAACAAAAGACTTAAGACACGAACCTGCTCTGAGCTAAGCTGCCTACAAATGCACAAAATTTCATCAAAACTTTTCAAATATCGTACATATATAGTGTATATGTATGTATATCGCAACATAATTCGAAATTTGTAGCTTTTAGGTAACAATGCTTAGCTTCATTTCCGGTCTTGTACGCTAAAATAATTTAAACTGAGTGAAAGAGCCGTTCTTTCACTGTCGTATTTCTAAACAAAGAATAAATCATAGAAATAACCCAAAACTGCTTAGAAAAAATAAAAAAGCATTTGCGTCACACCCACTTGTGAACATAAAATTTTCCAATACAAACTAACTTTAAGCAATAACTATACATTTTTTGTCACTACTTGTCTTCTTGGGAATGCTATGCTAATTGCAACAAAATAAAAAAATATAAAAAAAAAACATCACAAATCCATTTAAAGCATTTAACGTATACAATTCGTTATGTTCCTGCTAAATAGAGTGTGACTAGTTTTTTTACAGTCTGCAGCAACAACAAAAATTTCCTGAAAAAAGGTAACAAATAAAATCGCTATAAAAGCAGAAATTTTTAAACGCTTAGTCATTCATTGAAGCGTTAAAACTATTTAGAGTATTTTTTTAGTATTCACAACATTTTTGTTGTTGTTACTTTTTACAACAGTTCGTTTATATGCTGGCATGACAAGACTTGTTCTTATAACAATAGAGTTTATTTATAATTGTTGTGAGCTGAACTGAGCTGAGCTGAGTTGAGTTTAGCTGCTCAAGTGAACTCTCGCCTTTTAACGATAATTTTCCGCAATTTACACGTACCGCAACAAATTAAATCCGCTATATAAAAGGTTTTAAGATAATGCAGTTATGCAAGGTACTTATATATTTATATATATATTATGTGTATAAAAAAAAACAAAATTCTAGCGAAATGTAACTATTCAGCTGTAATTTATATCTAATTAAATAAGTTGCTGACGTTAAGAAATTTCATGGCATGATTTTTCCAATGAAATCGCCATGAGCTAGTAAAATTTCATCATTTTTGTAGAAAAGGAGGAGCGGCACACTCCCACCCATTTGTCATGAGTAGAAAGTTTTTATACAAATATCTCCAACAGAGGCATTGGAACCGCATTTTAGTCTTTATTCGTCATAATTTATAGTACTTAACTCACAATTCGTAATTCATATTTCATAATTCATAATTTATAATTCGTAATACATAATTCATAATTCATAATAATTCATAATTTATTATAAATTATTCATACTTCATAATTCATAATAAATAATTAATAATTAATGATAAATAATTACTAATTAATAATTTATAATTAATAATTAATAATTAATAATTAATAATTAATAATTAAAATAATTAATAATTAATAATTAAAAATTAAAAACTAATAATTAATAATTAATAATTAATAATTAATAATTAATAATTAATAATTAATAATTAATAATTAATAATTAATAATTAATAATTAATAATTAATAATTAATAATTAATAATTAATAATTAATAATTAATAATTAATAATTAATAATTAATAATTAATAATTAATAATTAATAATTAATAATTAATAATTAATAATTAATAATTAATAATTAATAATTAATAATTAATAATTAATAAGTAATAATTAATAATTAATAATTAATAATTAATAATTAATAATTAATAATTAATAATTAATAATTAATAATTAATAATTAATAATTAATAATTAATAATTAATAATTAATAATTAATAATTAATAATTAATAATTAATAATTAATAATTAATAATTAATAATTAATAATTAATAATTAATAATTAATAATAATTAATTAATAATTAATAATTAATAATTAATAATTAATAATTAATAATTAATAATTAATAATTAATAATTAATAATTAATAATTAATAATTAATAATTAATAATTAATAATTAATAATTAATAATTCATAATTCATAAATAAACTCAGAGTAATAGAGGGAATAATCAAAGATAAACGCAATTATTTCATTTTTAAAAAAAAATTATTAAATTTCTCTACCTGGCAGTCCTTTTTTAATTCTTAACACAAAAGTGAATTAAATATGAGTTCGAAAAAAATTCCTTAGCACATAAATGCAAACAATTAAAACACCGCAATTATTCGCATTCCACAGCCATGAAATTCCAACAGATAAAAAAAAACAAGATAAGAATTCAAAGAAATAAAATGTAATCAGCAATAAAAAATGTATAAGCTATGAAGTAGAAAAATAAACAATTAACAACCATTGTGAATGGAGTGAAAACAAGAGGCATGAAAGTAAAAAAAAATAAAAAAAGTTAACACTACAAGTGAACGCATTGCGTGGAATTTATAATCGTTAATTATTTTCAAGTTGCTCGCTAATCAATAAATATTTCAAAGCTATTCCAAAGTATATTAATGCTAATTAAAAGGCAAACACACACATACACAAACACAAATACGCGCATACTTGCAGTGCTAAACAAGCCCAAAGTTTATTTATCTATTCGTATCTTAAAGATATTCCTATCTAGGCTATGCTTATCAGCAACATTTGAACATTGCTTAGCTGCGCTGCGCCTGAGCAAAATCTTAAAATTTTTATTTATTACAATTTAGCAATAATAGCAATAAAAATAAAAATAATAATTTTAAAAATAATAAAATAATTGTAACTAGAACAACCCCAACACATACAAGCAGCGCTCCGGCGTCAAGTCGCAGATGACGCATTAGTTTTATTACCATGCGAACAACTATAAATTAATTATCGTCATTAATCACAGCAAAAACAACAACAAAAACAAAAAAGAAAACTAGAAAAAATGCTGCTGCTGCGGTATGTTTTAGCTGTGGTTTTTGTATTTAGCTATATGACAACAAAGTTTAAGCAAAGCAGTTCTTGTTGTTGTTGCCTTACATTCCGTAGCATTTAGATCACTTTAATACAAAAATGCAGAAACAACAATACCACAAGGCAACACCCAGCTAACAGGCAAAGAAGTTCTCAGTTTTTCGGTTTGGATCTGAGACCTTTGCGTTGCGACATATTTAAGTTGGGACTTTTTACAGATTTTTTAACGAGCAGAATTTCTGCTTTCTTTTTAAATGTAGCTTTGAACCAAGGATAACAGGTGCTAAACCTATTCAGTCAATTCTACCTTGGTTCGAAACGGGGTGATAGATAAGTGGGAAGAAACTATATTTTTGATGTTCTAAGGGATGTAGAGCTGGACAGAGCACCATATCAAATCATATGGACAGAGCAATATTCTAAATCATGGTGGCCTAGAATGATATCCTTAATCTCGATTTCACAATTAAGCACCTTTCCAGGAAAGAAATTCGAAGTGTTTTACATTGACATCTGCCGTGTGGGTTTAATTCTACGGGCCCTTGGCAAGGAGTCGAAGTTCAAGGTATTGATGCCTAACAGTTAGATCTGCAAGGCGTTAATACCATGCTATTTTATTACCAACGTACTTCCGATCATTTCCTGGGTGTCACTTCCATGACTCTTAACGCGACCAACGTCCTATTATAGTGATTTCAATATCGGATACACACCACACTATTTTATTTAAAAAATATACTGTATGGATAGTTACCAGTATTAGAACGCAAAAGTACCAATTTATTGGTGACAAGTATCATCAGCATCCACATTTATTAGTGGAAATCGAGAACCATTAAAAATGTCTGACAATTTTTGGGCATTGCCACCCGGTTGTAAGTAAGCGCAATTCTACTCCGACCACCATGGGTCTCTTTAGTCTTCGATACATTCTTTTAGATTGATGAATCAAAGATATGATACGGAGTTGAAAACGGTTCCTAGTGGTAAGTGCATTTGGATTTATTGAATTTATTTGGATATGCCATTTCAACCATTGATGACATCAACCTTACATAGTAAGCGACCATGGGAGTATGTAGGTGTGCTGGTTCGGTAGCACAAGAAAGATGTTGATGAACACGATGTAGCTGAACAGTCAAATTAAGTTAAACTATTGCATTAGCATTTGTTGAAAGGAAACTAACAATCCTTAAATATACAAACCAGTTCATACAACGTCCCGCTTACAGTTCTGCATTACAATAGGAACACCGACACATTTTTACCAACAGGTATATAACTCAGAGGAACTGTCGGAACTGTCGGCTCAGGTAGTGTAATTCTGGAAGAGCTTTTAGCGTTAAGAGTTTTAGTGTAACTTAAGCTCGTCACGCGTTAAGTCGGGTCGACACCAACAACTTCAATGCAGTTATTTTGTTCGCATAGTTAAGCTGCTGAGCTGCGATTAAAACCAGCTCTTAAATGCTGAATCTGTAAAAGTCAATGTTAAAAGGAAGAAGGTCTGCTAAGTCACCAACTGGACATAACAATAATATGGGCTCTCATTGGAATATTTACAAAGGTAATGAATGCAAAGGTGAATGATCTTGCCAGGATTGTAGATAGAGATGAGTAGCAACCTGTTCTACAGAAAACAAAATAGATCTTACTTTTAAGCTAGGCAGAACTCGAGAGCTGCTATAAAGATCCCGATCACAGATGGTAATTGAAGATAAATAAAAATTAATTACTTTTCAGAAATGACAGGAATATTTTAAAAAGCTTATCTGTAGATCCTGTAGAACGATACACTCTTCGATTCCTGGTTATTGCTGTGTCGCACGCCGTAACGACTCCCTATAGAGGTCAAGTCGTTTGTTTACGTCAGCCAAGTAAAAGCAATAATGAGGGTACTACTCTTATTTATCCAGACAAAATAAACGGAACGGCGATTTATTCAGACAACTCGTGGATATCACTCAGGAGCAGGAGCGTTCGTTTAATCAATACAAAGCGAGGAAAGAATAAGAATAAGAATTAGAAGCCTAATACACTAAGGAAAATAACAAGTATTAACATTATCCACGCCTGAGTATAAATTTTATTTAAATATTTACGTAGATAAATCAAACATTTTCCTTACAACACGTTTTTTTCCCGTATATAAATTTTATTTATACCACACATATTCCATACAGCTGAAATAGTCGACAAGAAGCAACAGCATCGCACTCTGTTCCTACAGCTTATTTCTTGCAGTTACAGGTTTCTTATAGTTCTCGTTTAGTTTTTGTTGCAAGGGTAATATAGCCTGGATGTTTGACCAATATAATTTGTGAGTGCGATGGGTGATCGCATGATGAAACTATGTAGGGTGGAGTGACAACTCGATATTTTCTCACGAATATCTTGCACCGGTTGTCATTTACCTGCATATTTTGCTTCATATTTTCTATCTTACTTTTTCTTCCTCCTCTTCAATTAAAAAATGTTGTTTTTTAAATTCAATATTTTTATATAAATTTTATATAAATACGATAGTTTTATTTTCAAATAGTAAATATTTGAAAGATATTTTTGAAAAATTCGTGCATAATTTTCATATATTTTTTATTAATTCTGTTTAAATATTTAAATATTTTATTTTATTAAAAAAGTATTTAAATAAATTTTAAATATTAACGTAGTCGATTTATGTAAATGCGTTTTTGGTGCAAAATTTACTCGCTTTTTTGGATAAATTAAAAAAGTTTTTGGATAAATTTAATATTTTTTCTCTTAGTCTAGTTAAGGATGAACTAACCAAGTTAACTTGCTTTGTAAAAATACATTGTTATCTTTGATTTTCAAGGCACCCGGCTTTTCTGCATGAGTGGTAGATTTATATATCAGATGTTTTTCCTTATCGGTAGAACACTGTAAACGAAAACATTAGGACACTTTGTTCCGGAAAGAAATTCTCTGAAAAATACCATCTTTTACTTGATTATTTTAAACGTGGCAGCGATGATTGATTATAACCAACTCTAACAAAATGAGTCAAATTAGAAATAGATCCAAGCCGATGACAGCAAAATTATTTGAATGAAGCCATGTCATTGCGACATACCCACAAAAGTCTTCTTTATAAAAAATGCATGGAAAAACAAATTACAGATATCGCCAATGTTTTTAGGCTCTTTGTTACTCGTTATGTTCAGGTTACTCGTTGCCAGAGTCTCATGAAGGCGAAGACGTGCTAAAGCTTGAAGTTCATTAACTGCATTTGCATATACGTCCGTTTACTCGCTGAACGCAATAGAATAGAAATGTATGAAATTTTATGAGAGTGAGTTTTAAGCTGGAAGTTCATTCACTGCATTTGCATATGCGTTCGCCTACTCGCTGAACGCAATAGAATAGAAATGTATAAAAGTTTATGAGAGTGAGTTTTAAGCTGGAAGTTCATTCCCTGCATTTGAATATGCGTCCGTCTATTCGCTGAACGCATGGGATGAAAATGTATGAAAGCTTATGAGAGAGAGTTTTATGCTTACGTATGCCTAAGTGCGTAACGTGGGAAAAATGCAATTTACGCAAGAAAAGTAGAAAATATTTCAACTTCTCTTGCGTAATTTGCGTTTTTTGACTGCTCGTTACTTATGACGAACAGAGAGAAGAAATGAAACAAACGAGTCAGAAGCTCATTACTTTCAGGGATGGCTCTTGTACATAAATTTTAAAAACTAAAAATGTCTATAATTTTTTTATTGAAAACAAATTTTTTTATTGTTAATTTCTTAAAATAACTTTTTTATACTCAGAATTTAAGTTTTTTGTAATTATAAATTAAGATATTTTAAGTATTTTTGTGTAAATACGATAAAAATTCCACATTGAGAACATACCAAATGTTTTAGAATTTTGCAGTCCTGCTTATTCTGAACGTAAAATGCAATCATTGAACTCTACCATAATTTTCTTGCGTGAATTGTGCCAGCGAGTAGACGGACGCATATGCGCAATGCAGGGAATGAACTTCTAGCTTTATGTATTCAACCCGGTCTAGTGTTGATAACCGAGTGGAATTGGCTGTCTGTAATTTGCTTGTTAAAATAAAAATAAAAAAAGAACAGAAGATGCAGCAGCGGCCAATGAGAGAGACGATGGGCTCTAGTATTAATTGGTGCGATCACTTAAATTTAGGGGCGTAAATGCTTGAAATCCAACAGCATAGGCTCCTAGAATAAGCAAAATTAGGCAAAATTAGACAAAACAAGTCGAACAAATTGTAGGCAAAACAAAAGAACAACTTATGATCAAGTCATACAAGAAATTTTGATGTCCTTTCTGTATTCTTATATAAAGTTTTTACTAGAATCTACATTTTTCATAGATTTTTCTTTAAAATCAATTTATTTTGCGAAAAAACAGCGGAGGCGGATTTAAAATCATTAAATTGCAATTGAACAAGAATTTCGCACGACCTCTTGTTAGCTTTACCAGATTTAAACATTGCAAAATACAACAAAACATTGTTGACTTAAATTTTCCCAACTAATGCAATTATGCATATTTGTAAAGATAGGTAAACCTACTCTTATCTAAATGTTCAAATATTTTGCTCCAAACCAACACACTTAATCATGCTTGTGCCATAAAGTCTTAAAAAATTTAGCACAACTTATAAAAAACAAATAAATAAAATTGAAAAAAAAAACCCCAGCTCTAATCAGCAACATATAAAATAACTTCATAACTCAACAAGTTATGGTGAATAATAAAGATAAAAAAAAATAACAAGTGAAGAAATATAGAAAAATAATTGTCTAAGCTTAATGCGCCGGAATGCTTTGCGTGCCGCCGCTGACAGATGAACAGTCGGACGAATGGACAATAACAGCAACGACAGCAACAGCGACAGCAACTTTACAGCGACGGACTTGGCTGGGAACGACGTTGCGGACACACCTTTTTGCGCTGACCAACGCAAGCAACATTTGTTGTAGCTCTTATTGCTATTTGGGGGGAAAATCGTGTCAGGCATGCAAAGCAAGCAATTGACAATAGCAACAACAACAAACGAAATGTAACAGCAACAGCATTGACAGCAGCAGCAGCCGCAGCAGCAGGCAACAATTATAAAACGTCTAAAAGAAATAGGCAAAAATCATGCAAAATTACGAAAAATTTCAAACAAGCTATTGCCATATGTTGTTGCTGTTCCTAATGCTGTTACTGCTGTTACTGCTGCTGCTGCTGCTGCTGTCATGTTATTGCCAGCCTTATAAAAATGTTAGTAAAAAAAATACAACAGTTAAGGCATGTAAATAATTACTACATCACCACGTTGCCAACTTGCTAAAAAAGTTGTCCATAAATTTGGTCAAATCGCAGCCAAAATCAGCAATATATCAATTTCTGCTAGCAAGTTTTATTACCGCTGTCGCTGCTGCTGCTGCTTACAAATGTGTCTTGCATTCCTGCGCATAGTTCACAGTAATAAATTCGAGGCAATATTTTTGCTCAATTATTTGTCAAGAATTTCAAATCAATCACAATAACGTGCTGTATATAAAAAAAGGTCACTATTTGGAGTTAGCAAAGTGTTTGATATTTACGGTAAATATCAAACACTTGTAAACGGTAAATTTTGATGTTGATTTGAGGACGACTGATGGATTTTTTTCTGTTTTACCTCATTAATAAAAACGTCTTTTATGACAGAACAAAAATCAATTTTGACGGCGAATTTATTACATTCATGTTCATATTCATATTCATATTCATATTCATATTCATATTCATGTTCATATTCGTATTCATATTCATATTCATATTCATATTCATATTCATATTCATATTCATATTCATATTCATATTCATATTCATATTCGTATTCATATTCATATTCATATTCATATTCAAATTCATATTCATATTCATATTCATATTCATATTCATATTCATTTTCGTATTCTTAATCATATTCATATTCATATTCATATTCATATTCATATTCATATTTATATTCATTTTCATATTCATATTCATTTTCATATTCATATTCATATTCATATTCAAATTCATATTCATATTCATATTCATATTCATATTCATACTCATATTCATATATATATTCATATTAAGAGTCATATTCATCTTAATATTCATCTCAATATTCATATTCATATTCATATTCATATTCATATTCATAGTCATATTCATATTCATATTCATATTCATATTCATATTCATATTAATATTCATATTCATATTCATTTTCATATTCTTAATCATATTCATATTCAATTCATATTCAAATTCATATTCATATTCATATTCATATTCATATTCATATTCATATTTATATTCATATTCATATTCCTATTCATATTCATATTCATATTCATATTCATGTTCATATTCGTATTCATATTCATATTCATATTCATATTCATATTCATATTCATATTCATATTCATATTCATATTCATATTCATATTCATATTCATATTTACATTCATTTTCATATTCATATTCATTTTCATATTCATATTCATATTCATATTCATATTCATATTCATATTCATATTCATATTCATATTCATATTCATATTCATATTCATATTCATATTCATATTCATATTCCTATTCATATTCATATTCATATTCATATTCATACTCATATTCATATTTATATTCATATTAAGAGTCATATTCATCTTAATATTCATCTTCATATTCATATTCACATTCACATTCATATTCATATTCATATTCATATTCATATTCATATTCACATTCATATTCATATTCATATTCATATTCATATTCATATTCATATTCATATTCATATTCATATTCATATTCATATTCATATTCATATTCATATTCATATTCATATTCATATTCATATTCATATTCATATTCATATTCATATTCATATTCATATTCATATTCATATTCATATTTATATTGAACCGCACTCGGAAGGAATGAAATCTGGGGAGTGCAAAGAAAGATTTATATCTCAACTTTTATGATTGATGTGGACTTTTCCAAAACCCATTAGGTTACACTTGAATGATACATGGAATAAGTTGGGCCATTGAAGTTTTTTTTTTGCTTCGATTTCAGTTGTAATACCTATTCAGTCATGTCTGCCATGGTTCGAAATGGGGTGATAGATTAGTGAAAAGGAAAAGGCAATTATGTAAGTGAAACATGTGTAGGATGTTCCAAGCATGGTAGAAAGTCGTAGCAACATAGGCATTTGAATCTGAGGTAAGTGCTATGCCTTTACTTCAGTCAAATCAAGTTATAAGACAATCTCATCCACAAACTTCCCTACTACCAACTACAACTTTCAAGTTGTAAATATTAATGCTTTTTCAATTTTAGTTGCTTAGAGGAAAAAAAATGAGGAAAGAAAATGCAGAAAGGTTAAATCGGAAGACCTTGAGCTGGTCGGGATTCGAACCCGGGACTGGGTTCCAACTGGAGTAGCATTCGAGCCCGCTAACTTCTTGACTACCAAGGAATGTTAACTGTTCACTTTTTGCACAGAAATTTATTATTCTGTAGCCAATAGGCTGCACGGTTATACATATTCCATTGAAACTATAGAATGTGTTATTGAGACTTTTTTGAGTTTTTTTGAAGAAGTCCATAAAAACCCAAAACTGTTTCAATAACCCAACTAGCGCCATAGATAGTCCCAGTTGAATCTATTTATCTGAAAATCATAGATTTTTTCCAAGGAGTCAAAAGAAAACAAATCAAAAACAAATAAAAAATTAAAATGATATAAATAGCCCCAAATAAATAGGCCCAAATAGAACTAATATTGCCTCTAAAATCAAAGTTTATTGCGGTTTTTTATTAAGAGGTCCACAAGCCTTAATAAAGTTCCAATGAACAAAAATAGTAGTTGATATTTCTTCAAGTAGTTCATAGACCCACCAAAATTCCTGTGCTCCATCTTCAGCCTTTTATAGCACCAGTGACACACATTTGTCGAAAAAATCTCGGGTTTTGTTGAAGAAGTCCAAAGAACTCATATAAATTCCTATTTCTTCTTCTATGCTCTCTTTTCATTCTTTCCATCCCTTACTATGTGCGGTACAGGTATTGTCACATGAGCTTTAATCACCTTATTTGCGCACACGCTCGTGAGTGCTTACGCAATAAATATGAGCAAGTATGATTGCTTTTAAAATTTGACTCTCGTACGTAAGCGTGAGACATTTTCGAAAGTATACGAACATGTAGCAAAAAAAAAAACGTAAATACGAGTACTAGAGCTCTCGATTTTTTCGAGCTTTGTTCGAGTACACGGACAACCAAAACAAAAACAAAAAAAATAAAAAAAAAACCATAAAAAAAGCCCGGGTAGCTCGAAAGCTCTGTTATTCGGGTGTTACCCGGGTAGTTTGTATTATCAATGCCCGGGTAATTTTGAGTAGAAAATTTTTGATACCCGGGTAGATGCAAAATTTTTTAAACTTTAACTTTTTAACTTTTGTACTTTTTTAAAATAAACTTTAAATTTGATTTATTTGGATTTGGCATTAAGCCATAGGAATTGAACTTATGACTAACTTGTGACCTATGTGACGTTGAAATTTCGTGCCGTAGAGGTAATACGTCTCCAAGTATTCGCCACATAATAATTGCGAGGTGTACAATAGATCGGATCCAAAAAAAAAAATTCAAGTGCCGGTGTCTGAAATAAGAGTTTCGGTTGAAAAATAAAAAAAAAAATAATTTTCTTTTTTTTTACAGTGTGGGGAGTACAAGAATGTTTTGATGCCCTGGTTGAAAAAATTTAGTGGGGACCCAATAACAAAGTATACAGTTGAAAGGGTCGTAACAATTTCTTATGTTTAAAAATCTCTTTTGGACAACAGGGTGTCCCAAATTATTTTTTTTTTAATTTTTTGATATAAAAATATTAATTATTTTTTAATTAATTATTTTATTAGTTATGAACGACATGAAAGAGCATTTAGAGGAAGAATGTCTACAGCGAATAAACTATATTTTATTTTCTTTTCTTACTTTTGTTTTTATTTATTTATTGCATGTAATTAAATAATAAAAACAATTAAAACTTGATAAATATTCATACATACTTAGCTCACAACTGTAAAATCTTATTTTGCTTTATTTGCATTAGGTGTCAAAAAAAGAAATCAAATGTATAAAACTGATATATTAGTTAGATTCTTAGTCCCGTTAGACCTGTAAAATCTGAAAAATTGTGTGTATTTTTCCTATTTTTGTAAAAAAGAAGTTGGCAGCGCTAGCACTGGCTAAGTTTTCTGCTTCGTATGACAGGGTGTGTCAGATATCATTAAATTGTATGTAGAATTTGATAAATTTTTAAATTTTTCATAATACTATGTTCAGACTGGGAGCTAAATGCGCATTTAGAGCTTAAGTCGCATTTATTTTCTTAATGCTTCTCTAAATGCGAATTAGCCCATATAAAATTCTGTCAAGTAAATTCACATAAATGCTACTTCAAATGAGCATTTAGCAGTTTGCGACCCTGTTTCGAAGTTCGAATACCTTTTACTCGTTTGTTTTGACAGTACTCGTTATTAAATTCAATCAGCTGTTCGCCATTCGATTGATAAACTTGAACAGTTTTTGTTTTTCGTTTTCTTAATTTTATTAATTAAATACACAAAAAAAGTCCTGTTCAAAAATAAATAAGAAGATTCCGTTGGTGAAAACCGATTGCACAGTACTGGCCTGAAAATAACAAATTATAGAAGACGTGCGCCGCTGCGTGGGAAAACATCCTCTCATCCTTGTCTTTCAGGTGCAAAATATGCACAATAATCTGCTGAATGATCTACGACAAGAATGGAAAGCAAACTCAAGATTTCTCTTTGGTAAAAATCATACCATGCTAATAGTTTTGGGACGCAACAAAGCTGAAGAAGTTGAAACAGGTTTCCACAAGCTTTCCAACAGACTTCGCGACAGGATGGACTGCCACTGAAACGCCAAAGCAAGAGGTGACTAGACAAAATATTACTGAGTGGTAGAATATGCTCGCAGTGTTTTTGTAGCAACAGAAACAGTGGTATTAAAAGGAGGTCCACCCGAAGATTTTGCACACTCACTGGAACCACATTTGCTTTCACTGTGTATACCTACCAAATTGCAAAGGGAATTCTAGCGTTCTATAGTGACTACACCGTGTGCGAAGAAGGAAAAGTATTGACACCTGCGCAGGCTCGCATACTCAAGCTAATTGCAAATCATATAAAAAAAATCGTTTGGGTTAATTGTGAGTTTTATTTAATTTGTCAATGATACGTTTGTTTAATTATTAATAAAGTTGTTTATAAATATATTCAAACAAAAATAATAAATGTTTACAATTTTCCGAAAACTTTCTGGTTCGTTCCTGCAATCATATTTTTGTTAAAATGTCAGCATTTTCACAACAGAAATAATATTAAGAAATCTGTCAATTTTAATGCGAATTAAGGGCTTCTTCATAGTTTGAACACTTGACATTTATAAGAATTTTCGAACTTCTAAATGCGCATTTAAAACTCAGTCTGAACATAGTATAACTTTCTTATTAATAAACATATTGCAATGGTAAAAAGTTCAAAACAACATAAAATTTAATGCTCTTAATAACTTTTAGTATTTTCATATAAAAAAAATAATTTAAAAAAAAGTTAATTTGGGACTCCCTGTTGTCCAAAAAAGATTTTAAAAAATAAGATCTTGTTACAACCCCTTGAACTGTATACTTTTTTTGTTTTTTTGGTTCCACTTAAATTTTTTCGACCAGGGCTTCAAAATATTCTTCCTAACGAGGAGTGCACTGTAAAAAAAGAAAAATATTTTTTTTTTCATTTTTTCGAACTTGACTCTTATAAAAAACCAAAACAAATCGTTATTTTTTCCAACACCATAAAAACTGCGCTGCTATAAATGCTATACTTAAATTTTATTAAAATTGTTCGAAACACCCGAAAAGCTCGAAACAACCAGTTTAGCAGGAATTTTTCTAAAATGCATTGGTACCCGGGTATTAGTCAGGTAGTTCGAAAAACTCAAAAATTCCCAAAAAACTTGAAAATACCCGGGTGCCGTGCATAACATGAGTAATTCGAGCTTCCCGGGTAGCCCGGGTGTTCGAACATCGAGAGCTCTATTATTTACAGACTCCAATGCGTGCATGAGTATATTTATGTACTTATTACAAAATACATACTTTGAATAGGAAAAGTTCAGGAAAAGTCCAAAATTCTTTATGATATAAAAAAAGAAACAACAATTCCTTATTTATTTCTGGCAATTTATAAATAAGAATTAACAAGTTTAACAGAATATTAAAAAATTTTTGATGCGTAATAAATATACACCCCGCTGTTAGCACCCGGCCAACGCCGTGTATCTTAAAGAGTTATATAAAAAGACGCAAGCTGCAAAACAGCTTTAATCAACAAAGGCCAATGAATGACAACAACCAACAATCAACAACAAACAAGTGGCATAGAAATTAATCATTTTATACAATCGTTTATGCAGAACATTTGCAATTAATTGCCATGAAATGATTATAAAGCAATAATGACCAAATAAACAAAATAATTACATGGAAAGAATGTAACATTCAAAGATTTAAATAAAAATGATATATAATAAAAAAATTATAAATTAAAATAATATAAAAAAAACACAGTCAAACGTTGAACGAGTTAATAAAACTTTTTCTTTTTGTTTCATATTTTGCAAAACATTCCATTAAATTCCTCAGCAGAAGCTATACAAGCTCAATTGAACACTCACACGTACACCACCGCAGGCTTTAAACGACACTTGAACGAACACAACTCACTACAAATTGAGCACTTAAGCGGTATTTAATCTTAATTTAATTGCACGCGCATACATTAAACATGTTTTAAAATAAAAAAAATAAAAAAAAAATAAGTAAAAATAAACACACACACTTTTCAATCCTAAACTCGTTCAGGGGCAGATAGTTTTTATGGTTTGTTCTTAAGTTAATTTTGAATTCTTAAAATTTGTTTAATGCTCACGTATGTTCAGTTAAGAAGAATCGTCTAGAAAAGATTTAATAAAAAAAAAAAAAAAAAAAAATTGAAATCTAAGAATACAAAAAAAAAATTGCATATTCAATTTGTGTAAACCTTCACGCTATAAGCGGTCAAAAGCCAATTCAGGCGTATCATATTCTATACTTTATGTATAATTAAAAATATGACATATCTGTCAGTTGCAGTTGAGTTAAGTGTAAACCAGCTCGCGCAAGTAATAATTTTAAAAAATTTAAAGCCTGTTAATTGGCCATGATGTGAAATTTTTGACGAGACATGAATTGAAATCAATGCTTTGATGTCCACCTAGGTTTGAAATGAAAAATAGTTGTGAAAAAAAATCACGTCATTAAAATAGAAAACCTTCATAAATTTTGCAAAAATGAATGCATTGACTTGCCATTTTCAACATAATTCTTTATACTTAAAACGTATAATGAGGCTGAAATTTAGGCAGATTGAATAAAAACCACGCCTATCCTTCATAGAAGCTGACGTCATCAAAATAATAACACTTTCATTACTTCGAATATGTAGGTTGGCTTTTAAGTCTTGCGTCACGGCCACACTAAGCATTGCCAGGTGCATTTTTGTCAGTTCCATTGAAAAATTTAATATTTTCGAGCATAAAGGTACTCACAATATTTTGTTGTATGTGCGTTTATTGTGTTGTTTACAGTGGTTCGGGTATTGGATTTTAGCAAAACAAAAAAACAGTTGTGAACATTTTTGGGTGAAATTTTTTAAGGTTTTTGATGTGGATTGACAAGAAAGAAAAAATATGTGTGTCGCCGCCACGCACAGAAGAAGTGAAATTTTAACCCAAACAATCACACCAAACCCTTCATATCATACCATACCATACCATACCATACCATACGTACCATAAAATACCATAGCATACCATCATAAAACTATGTTATATGTAGAATTTTATATAAAAAAGGAGTTGGTTTAGGTTGGAGTAGGTTTTGACGTAACGGTGTTTCTTGTTGTTGTTGTTGTTGGTGTTGGTGTAAGTGTTGGTGTTGGTGTTGGTGTTGGTGTTGGTGTTGGTGTTGGTGTTGGTGTTGGTGTTGGTGTTGGTGTTGGTGTTGGTGTTGGTGTTGGTGTTGGTGTTGGTGTTGGTGTTGGTGATATTGTTGGTGTTGGTGATGGTGTTATTGTTGTTGTTGCTTTTGCTTTTTTTTATTTGCTTCTCCATTGGTAGTGCTTTTCCTTGGTGCATTAACTTTACCTTAGCTACATGCAATTTATCCAGCAAAAGTGATGCATATGCGTCACATTAGGCGGTTCCCTGAGGGGCCTTATGACACCGTCAATTTTTTTTTTTGTTATTTTTATCATGTGCCCGAAGTCCTCACCTTAATTTTCGTTCCTTAAAATTTACCATTACGCCAGTAGTCACAGAGTAAAAATTCTACGCAACGTTTTTTCATGGTTGTAGCATTTTTACTGCATTATGTGGTTGCCACCCTGAAATTATGACGACAAGAATTTTTTTTGTGTTTTAGTTATGAGCCGTAATAACACATCTATGCTGTCGTAAAACAAAATTTACCACAGCACGTCTCCTTAGTGAGTAATAATTCCATGCAACGATATTACATTTCTGTTACATATGCTGCTATATACACGACCTGGTGACGCCAGAAACTTTTTTTTTATTTTTGTCGTAAGGCCAAGTATAAATCCATTATTTTCCTTTTTAAACATTTTTCGTAGGTTATATACTCACCGAATAAAAATTCAATGCAACGCCGCTGCATGAATGTTGCATTGTCGATCTTTGAGTGGCTCTTTTTTTGTCCCCATGACGTCAGAAATTGTTTTCTAATTTTGTTGTGAGGGCTTAGAACAGGCCTTTATTGATGTATCAAACTTATAATCCTAGCAATAATACTTGGTGAGTAATAATTCCATGTAACAAATTTTCAGTTGCGTTGCTTAAACAGCTCCCACCGCGTCCCGATGACGTTTTGAATTTTTGTTTTGTTTTTATAATGAAGTAAAAAAATTAACCTTTACGGTCGTACCATCTTTTTATTCGTAGCTCTTATACTCAGCGAGTAACAATTCTATGCAACGCAGATGAATTTTGAAAAAATGCATTTTTCAACTTTTTTGGAAACCTGCGTGGTTAAACGTAACTTCGTCACGTCAAAACATAAAGATATAAAGAAAATAAATGCTATACAGAAATATACTCTGTTTACTCTTCATTTCTTGGTAATAACACTGTATTTTTAACAGACAGCACCTCAATCTGGCCTCCGGTTATACATACAAAGGGTGTGCATGATCAGCAAATTTTGTTGCGGCCTCGGTAGTCGAGTAGCTAGCGTGCTCAACTGCTACCCCAGATTCCCGGCCAGGACATAGTCCTTCGCTTTAAACGTTTTGCATTTACAATTTTCTATCCTTAGTTCGTATCAACTGATATTGAAAATTCATCGATATTTACGACTTGAAGCTGTAGTTCATGGTAGAGAAGTTTGTGGATGAGGATTGCCTTATAACTTGAATTGACTGAGGTAAAGACATAACACATGCCTCTGATTCAAATTCACATGTTTCTTTGGCTTTCCACCACGTTTAAAACAACCTACACGTGTTTCACTTGATTGCCCTCTCCTTTCCACTAATCTATCACCCCATTTCAAACCAATTCAGACTTGATCTATCACCCCATTTCGAACCAATTCAGACTTGACTCAATTCTTCCTGAAAACCTTGGTTCAAAGCTTAAAACAAAAAAAAAAAAAGTTTGATTTGAAATTGGCGTCCGTGGCGTAGTTGGTTAAAGTGCGTGGCCGCTATGTCAACGAACCTGGAAACCCGGGTTCGAACCCCAGCAGCGACAGAAAATTATTTGAATTAAAATAATTTTTCTGTACGGCCGCCACCTCTCTGCAGACAATGGCAAACCTCAGAGAGTAATCAAAATGCCATGTAAAGCTTCTTGATAATAAGATAATTCCGTTCATTGCCGTTCGGAGTCGGCGTTAAGCATGTAGGTCTATTTCTCGGTCAATTGTGTACAAACTTAATAACACGCACAACACAAAGGTCAAGGTCCTTTCAAGGGCTGAAATGGCCAGTTATTTATTTTTATTTATTTTTGATTTGAAATTACTGCACAAAAGTTTGAAATATACTTTAAAATTTTGTACAGCACAACTCTGTTACTTAGTGCTGCTAAGTAACACTGTAACTGTCACTGTAAAGTAACACTGACTGCTGTAAGTCTTTTCGCTTAAGGTTGATGTTTTTGATATGAATATCAAAGACAAGCTCCATATCAAAAACATCAACTTTAAACGAAACGACAAACTAAAAAATCATAGGTTATATTTACGCAGCCTTGATACCTGAATCACAATAAAATAATTGAATTACTTACTATTCGTACTATGGTTTGTTATCTTTTGCAATTCAAAGAGCTGTTTTTTAGATCTAGCTGAACTTTTTGTTGCAATATGCTTGGCTCGACATCTTTGTTTTTGAAAGCAAAACAAGGCCTGAAAGCTTTGTATTATTTTAAGTGCAGACATAAACCGTATGATAAATTTAGTACAGATTTAGTACAGCAGTTGAAAAGCTACTGTGTCCATACTATATTATAATTATTTAATTCTGCGTAACACTATGTGAAAAACACGGCGAAGTGTTTCATCGGCGAATTGATTCATCGCTCTTACTCTCCATTGCGGCTTAAGAAGTTTCGCTTCAAAAATTCATTGATTAGTTCGACTTAGTTCGATTTTGGTGCTAAACCATTAAACCCAGCGACTGTAAAATGCTGGTTCAATGAATTCGAGCATGGTCGTCGTTCTCTCTAAGACGAATTTCGTGAAGGTTGTCCAAGAACGGCTGAGATGGAGTCATCCTAGGGCAATAGTGGGACTAGCATACATTCGATTTTACATGTACTTAGGCATCAGGATGATTTATTCCCGTTGGATACCCTATAATTTGATGGTTGCTCCAAAAAAAAAAAAAAGACTTGTGTCGATTGGTGCAAGGAAATGCTGAACAAATTCAGCGAGGGCGGTTCGAAACACGTCTACGATATCACCATATGTGATGAATCATGGATCTATGCTTATGATCCCGAAACGAAGCAGCAAACTACTGTTTGGATCTTTCAAAGTGAGCAAAACCCAACAAAAGTTGTCCGCTGATGGAGCACATCCAAGCAAATAGTTGCCAGATTTTTTTTATAAAAACCCGGCATGTCGCCACTGTACCACTTGAGGAATGGAGAACTATTCGTGAATGGTTGTTTGCTGGAAGTCTTCGTAGAATTGAGGAAAACCAACCACCAAAGGAAGATCATTCTACATCACGAAAATATGAGTTCCCACACATCTTAAGTAAAAGAGTTTTTGAGCATTCAAAAGTGGAATTGATGGGTGATCTGGCATATGGTCCACAAAGAGAGTTTAGTTTGAGTTTATTTTAAGTTCAACCATAGCTGTTCACATAGAGATGCATTCGGAGAATTCTTTTTAGTGCGACATTTCTTTGTTTACTTTTGTGTTCTCATATCTTTTCGGCACCTTCAGGACCGTGACATCAATTCCACTTGAGCACAAGGCTGCAGCCATCTCTGCTTACACATGCGAGTACTTCCTTGCGCGGAAAATCGGAATTTTTATCGGCCAATATTGATATGAAGACCCTATCTTCTACACTTGCCCAATTTCTTTTTTTCGCTTTTTTGTTATTTTTTTGCAAGTAGCAAATTGCACAATTTTAGAACAGCTGTTTTTGACATTTCTCACCACAAAATTGTTCAACGTACCTTGTCATCTAAAAAGTTGCATCTGAACGTACCTTTTTATAAGAATATTGGCATACGTTTAGGCTTTTCTCAAATTGAGTTTTGATAAACACAGAAAGAAAATTGAGTTTAGTTGAGTTTCATCCTGCAAAATTGTAATGGGGAACTCATGAGTTTATTTTGCGTTCTGGAAACTCAAACTAAACTCTCTGTGTAGACATGGCATTAAGCGGCTGAAGTAAGATAACTGCAGAAATAACAGACATCCTCTTATGTGTTAATGTTGCATTCAACGGCAGAGAGTTATCCAGTATGTTGGTGATTCTGTTTAAAAGAATTTGTTGTTCCTGTGATTTGTGTTTTTTTTTTTTAACAAAAAGCCTCAATTAGAAAATTAAAAAAAAAATCGGAATTCTTTTCTTAACTCAATATAGCCCTGATAGGAACAGCAACATTTAATTCTTATGTATTTACACAAAAAAAAAATAAAACAAAAATAAAACTGTGTAATTTAACTCTACATTTAACTCTTATGTAATAACACAACACAAAAAAACACTTTCATGGTTATTACGCATTCATTATCCAGCTTCAAGAACTTGTAATCTTCCACATACTTTGTCAACTCATCTTATGTCAATGTATAAATTAAATGCCGGTTTATGGCATGTCAATAAAAAATAGTTAAAACTACTCGTTTAAAAGCAAATACATACTCATACATTCCGACACACAGATGTAACATGCAAGTATCTGTACAAACAAACAAACAAAACCAAGAAAGACCTCAATAATTTAATTGTAGACGTTAATTAAACTTGAACTTGACATAAACTACAAGCGAGCGGGTTTACGTGACTGTTCTCTGAAATGTGGATGATTTTTATTTTTTATTGTACTCTTAGAGATTCCACCAAAAGTGACACTTAGAGTGATACGAGCACAATAGAGCTCAAATATTACATTAGTTATTTTTTTTTTGTATTTTTCTGTGAAATTATTTAAAAAAATGATGAGGTAAAAAATGGTGAACTATAAAATACATATAAAACGAATTTTGATCAATGTGACAGCTGGTTAAGCAGCGTAAGAAGGAATTTTGTAATATTTTTTCACAAACAACATGAGTTAACCTTGAGAGATAAGTGACAGGTCTTTATATTTATGTTATGCTGTCACGTGCTGAAGATTATTGGCCCTATAAGTTAATTGGAATTTCTATAATGAAAAAAGATTACAATGAAACAGAAACAAAGATTATAAAAAAAACCCTCTCTTATATTAAAGCCTCTCTAATTTTATTCTTAAAAAATAGAAATGAGACCTTTTTTGCTCTACTAGATATTCTAGGTATAGTATTTGATTTATAAATTACGATTAAGATTGAGTTTTTTTTTCCCATACATTGCATATTTTACGTTTCCTTTGGTTTTTTTGTATTGAAATATGCTAATAGACCCTCTTTCAGCAGATGTGTATCGAAGATATATCGAATATGAAAGCAAGCTGACGGCAAAAAGTTACGTGATTCCACCTGACATATCCCCATAATAATATTGAAGCATAAGGCTCTAGCCCCCAACATCGGTTGTTCGTACCCCAATAGGAAATTTTACTTCAGTATGTGCAGACTTATGTGAACATCTTTTATATAAAGTCAGTCAGTCTCCTTATGACCGCCTATTTTGAAATTTGAAAAAAAAACGCAGTGTTTAGTTGAAAAATTCGGTTGTTTTCATTGTAATAAAGAATTTAGACAAGGAGGTTCTTTGACGAACGAATTCTTTGACGAACGAGTTCTTTGACGAATGAGTTCTTTGACGAACGAGTTCTTTGACGAATGAGTTCTTTGACGAACGAGTTCTTTGACGAACGAGTTCTTTGATGAACGAGTTCTTTGATGAACGAGTTCTTTGATGAACGAGTTCTTTGACGAACGAGTTTTTTGACGAATGAGCCCTTTGACAAACGAGTTCTTTGACGAACTAGCCCTTTGACGAACGAGTTCTTTGACGAACAAGTTCTTTGACGAACGAGTTCTTAGACGAACGAGTTCTTAGACGAACGAGTTCTTTGATGAACGAGTTTTTGACGAACGAGTTCTTTGAGTGTAGACCTATCCTACATGGGTATTGAACGCAATATCCCATGAATGATCACCTCAAGACTGATGTTACTTGTTAGTCCTTTTGACGACATTTTCAGAGATTTTTTGGCATAGTGTTCAATTTCATCAATTTTGGTATTCGGCGCATATTTAGTACGTAAGAATATTGGTATTCTTTCGAAAAACTCTCCAAAAAACCCCAATAAAAGAAATTTGATCGCCAATAATTAATAAATAAAAGAAGTTGGTAAGGTAGGGCAAGAAGGTGTATTATGATAACCGAAAAATATTGCGTTGTTAAGAGTGGTTTTTGAAATTGTATTTTAACAAAAAAATGGAATTGACATATGAACATTTTCGCGTGATGATTTTTTCGATTTTCTACGTGGATTGACAAGAAAGAATGCTTCGATCAACTTAGTTCGACTTATGGTGATGAAGCACTACACTCTGAATAGTAAAATGCTAGTTTAATGAGTTCGTGTGTGGTGAAGGTTGTCAAAGAACGGCTTTTGTGGCAGAAAACATCGATGCAGTTCGTGAACTGTTCGAAGCGGCCTGGCATGTGGCATACCATCACATGAAGTCATCCTAGGGCATTATTGGGATCAGCAAACATTCGTATTTGCATTAGCACTAAGGCGTCAGGAAGATTTGTTTCCGTTGGATACCTCATAATTTGGCGGTTGTTAAAAAAAGGCTCGTGTCGATTGGTGCTATAACGGGGGTGGTTCGAAACATGTCTACGACATCGCCACAGGTGACGAATCATGGATCTACGCTTATAAGCCCTAAACAAAGAAGCAATTCACTTCTTCTCGGACGAAATTTATACATGGAAGGTCTTAAAGGAACATTCGTCCTCAGACCATATGTAGACCATAATCTGGTCTATCTATATAGACCATATATAGATATATAGAATTCTACAGGAAAGAAACCAATCAATCCTTGCCTCAAAAAATAAGAAATCCCTATAAGACAAATTGGAGATGGTATAACAAACTTATCAGAATATCCCTGACCTCAGATATTTCTCTCCCCATGACAAATAAGGAAAGTGTAGACCTTCTTGTACTTGATTTCACCAAAAAATGCGCGGATGCGCTTAACAAAGCGGGTCCGGAAAAATCATATAAAAAATTCCGTAAAAGGACTGTCGTCGCAGAGATTTCAATTGCGCAAGGCGTAACAAAAGTGAGAACTCATGGAAAATATATAATAATATAATATAAGTCCAAACTAGGTTTTTACAAAACTACAGTCAGGAAAGCAAAGAAATCTTCCTTCTGTACTGAAATAGAAAGTTCTGCTGAGTCCTCAAAGCCATACAGTATATCAAAATCCCCAGCAGAACCAAGCTTTCTTCAAAATGAAGGTTGTACCTGGACAGATTCATGTATTGAAACCTTAGATACACTTATGGATGTTTATTTTCCTGGTAGTGTTCACACGAACAACTCCATCTTTCAAGCATCTCCCTCTGATCTTACACCTCAACAGATTGAGCAGTTGACCAGTAAAGAGAAGTTAAGATTTATTCGATTTTTTCGTTCCAACCATATAAATCTTCTGGTCCCGATGGCATTTTACCAGCTCAACTCCACTATAGCTTCAATGCAATAGTACCCTGGCTTCAGGCAATCTACCATGGCTGCCTACTCTTTAACTATATTCCAACAGCTTGGAGAGATAGACTAAAATTATCTTTATACCGAAAGTGGGTAAGTCCTCTAACACTAAACCGAATTACTTTAGACCTATAAGCCTCTCCTCCTTTATGGTTAAAATACTGGAAAGACTCATTGGGCTTCTTCTAAGGCCGAATCTTGATAGGCTTCTGAAACCTCAGCATGCCTATAAAAAGGCAGATCTACAGAAACAGCTTTCCATTCTGTTGTGTCTACAATTGAAAAATCACTTGAGAACAAAGAAAATACGCTTGCTGCCTTTCGGGACAAAGCAGGAGCATTCAATAACGTCCTTCCCTATGCGATCACCTTGGCCTTGTCAGAACTGGGGATGTAGGATTTTCTCGTGCGGCGCATCCACCAGATGCTCGTGGGCAGGGTGGTGAACTCAGAACTGGGTGGATCCTCTTCTCGCAAGTTTGTAAGCAGGGGGACTCCGCTAAGGGGAGTCTTATCTCCACTTCTGTGGTTCGTGACAGTTGACAAACTGTTGAGTATACCAACTGATGATATCGCTCTCGTTTTAAACGGAAAATTTCCTTAAACTCTCTGTATACTCATGGAGAGTCGAGATGGGGGTTCTCTTGCGGATAGTTTGTAAGCCCAGAGAAAACAGAAATCATCCTTTATACTAGGAAACATAAAATCCTCAACTTAGGACCTCCGCATCTGAACGGCATGAGGTTGGTCTTTAGTGACAGTACGAAGTACCTTGGAGTTATTCCGGGTAAGAAACGATATAGGCGTTCTCTTGAGGATTAAGTGTAAGCCCAGAGAAAACAGAAATCATCCTTTATACTAGGAAACATAAAATCCCCAACTTAGGACCTCCGCATCTGAACGGCATGAGGTTGGTCTTAAGTGACAGTACGAAGTACCTTGGAGTTATTCCGGGTAAGAAACTTATTTGGAATGATAACATTAAGGAACGTGTTAAAAAGGCAAAGATAAATCTATTCGCCTGTAAAAACTCGATAGGTTGGGGACAAATGGGACTTTTCACCCAAAATAGTACGCTGGACTTATACGGCAATTGTCCACCCCATATTATATATGGCTCACTGGTATGGTGGAGGGCTTTTGATAAGACAACTGCACTTCAAAAATTTGCAAAGGTTTAAAGAAATGCAACTCTATGTATAACTGGGGCATTATCCTCAATCCCAACTAGTGCTCTGAATGTCATGCTTCATCTTCCTCCTCTTGTTATATTTGCCAGAGACTGGGCTAACACAGCAGTCTTCAGATTAAGAGAATCTGGAAATTTAATTGGTCAAAGCTGCGGTCACACAGCAATTCTGAACTCTTCTGTCCCCGACAAAGCAGATTACTGCGTGCTTTGTTTTAATCTTAAAAACCACTACGAATTTCTCATCCCTTCACGGCTAGACTGGGCTAACAAAACAGCCCTTAAAACTACCGGCATTTAATTTTTTACAGAGGGATCTAAGCTTCAGGAACAAGTAGAGTTCGGTATTTACTCCCAGGATCTTGAAATCAACGTTTTTTTAGACTTTCAAATTATTGTTGCGTCTACCAAGCGGAGATGATGGCTATTCACGAAACCGTTTAGATTCTAGGTCAAAAAGATCTTAGGGGAAAGAGTATTTACATCTTAACAGTCTGTTAAGTAAGAGCGTGTACGGCATTATTCGCTGTCGGTAAATAGTGCAACCCTGATATTTTGTCAACAAGTAGACATAACCTCTGCTCTTGACGCTCTAGTAAAAAAGTTAAATTGGTGGTCGAAATTCTGTCAGAAAAGTGTGTTAGCCATAATGAGTGCTGCGTATGCAGAACGCTTCGAGGCAGTTTTCCTCTGAAACCATACAAAAGGACCAAAAATGTCCTATGCAGCAGTGGCAAAGTATTTGAAAAAGTCAAAGGCTTTTGTCCAGAAGTGAGTGCAATGCTTTGAGGAATCTAAAAATGTCGATGACCTTCCCGATCGTGGCTCAACAGGGAACGGGACCAAGAAGGATGAAAAAATTATAGTGAGTTTGTTTTCACGGAATACTGGCTTAAGCTTGCGTCAAGGACAAGTGAAATTGAAGGAAAAAGGTCTAAATATATCCCACGTAACTATTCGTAACCATTTGCGTGCAAATAATTTAAAATGTCGAAGCACAATGAAGAAGCCACTGTTGTCCGAAAAACACGTTACTAAAAGAATGGCTTGGGCAACAGCAAACATTGATCGCGATTGGAGTAACGTAATCTTCTCCGACGAATCTTCTGTTGGGGGTTATTCGATGATACCGCAGGCTTGGTCTTCGTCGTCAAGTAATTTTGTCCAGCTCAGCGTTAAACATCCCAGAAGGCTTTATTACCGACTGCCAAATGCCAATTTATAATCAAAAACGAAGACTGGATTCTGCAGGAGGAAAAATTCGGTTGTTTTCATTGTAATAAAGAATTTAGACAAGGAGGTTAGGTATTGAACGCAATATTCGATAAATAACCGCCTCAAGGCTGATGGTACTCATTAGTTCTTTGACGAACGAGTTCTTTGACGAACGAATTCTTTGACGAACGAGTTCTTTGACGAATGAGTTCTTTGACGAACGAGTTCTTTGACGAATGAGTTCTTTGACGAACGAGTTCTTTGACGAACGAGTTCTTTGATGAACGAGTTCTTTGATGAACGAGTTCTTTGATGAACGAGTTCTTTGACGAACGAGTTTTTTGACGAATGAGCCCTTTGACAAACGAGTTCTTTGACGAACTAGCCCTTTGACGAACGAGTTCTTTGACGAACAAGTTCTTTGACGAACGAGTTCTTAGACGAACGAGTTCTTAGACGAACGAGTTCTTTGATGAACGAGTTTTTGACGAACGAGTTCTTTGAGTGTAGACCTATCCTACATGGGTATTGAACGCAATATCCCATGAATGATCACCTCAAGACTGATGTTACTTGTTAGTCCTTTTGACGACATTTTCAGAGACTTTTTGGCATAGTGTTCAATTTCATCAATTTTGGTATTCGGCGCATATTTAGTACGTAAGAATATTGGTATTCTTTCGAAAAACTCTCCAAAAAACCCCAATAAAAGAAATTTGATCGCCAATAATTAATAAATAAAAGAAGTTGGTAAGGTAGGGCAAGAAGGTGTATTATGATAACCGAAAAATATTGCGTTGTTAAGAGTGGTTTTTGAAATTGTATTTTAACAAAAAAATGGAATTGACATATGAACATTTTCGCGTGATGATTTTTTCGATTTTCTACGTGGATTGACAAGAAAGAATGCTTCGATCAACTTAGTTCGACTTATGGTGATGAAGCACTACACTCTGAATAGTAAAATGCTAGTTTAATGAGTTCGTGTGTGGTGAAGGTTGTCAAAGAACGGCTTTTGTGGCAGAAAACATCGATGCAGTTCGTGAACTGTTCGAAGCGGCCTGGCATGTGGCATACCATCACATGAAGTCATCCTAGGGCATTATTGGGATCAGCAAACATTCGTATTTGCATTAGCACTAAGGCGTCAGGAAGATTTGTTTCCGTTGGATACCTCATAATTTGGCGGTTGTTAAAAAAAGGCTCGTGTCGATTGGTGCTATAACGGGGGTGGTTCGAAACATGTCTACGACATCGCCACAGGTGACGAATCATGGATCTACGCTTATAAGCCCTAAACAAAGAAGCAATTCACTTCTTCTCGGACGAAATTTATACATGGAAGGTCTTAAAGGAACATTCGTCCTCAGACCATATGTAGACCATAATCTGGTCTATCTATATAGACCATATATAGATATATAGAATTCTACAGGAAAGAAACCAATCAATCCTTGCCTCAAAAAATAAGAAATCCCTATAAGACAAATTGGAGATGGTATAACAAACTTATCAGAATATCCCTGACCTCAGATATTTCTCTCCCCATGACAAATAAGGAAAGTGTAGACCTTCTTGTACTTGATTTCACCAAAAAATGCGCGGATGCGCTTAACAAAGCGGGTCCGGAAAAATCATATAAAAAATTCCGTAAAAGGACTGTCGTCGCAGAGATTTCAATTGCGCAAGGCGTAACAAAAGTGAGAACTCATGGAAAATATATAATAATATAATATAAGTCCAAACTAGGTTTTTACAAAACTACAGTCAGGAAAGCAAAGAAATCTTCCTTCTGTACTGAAATAGAAAGTTCTGCTGAGTCCTCAAAGCCATACAGTACATCAAAATCCCCAGCAGAACCAAGCTTTCTTCAAAATGAAGGTTGTACCTGGACAGATTAATGTATTGAAACCTTAGATACACTTATGGATGTTTATTTTCCTGGTAGTGTTCACACGAACAACTCCATCTTTCAAGCATCTCCCTCTGATCTTACACCTCAACAGATTGAGCAGTTGACCAGTAAAGAGAAGTTAAGATTTATTCGATTTTTTCGTTCCAACCATATAAATCTTCTGGTCCCGATGGCATTTTACCAGCTCAACTCCACTATAGCTTCAATGCAATAGTACCCTGGCTTCAGGCAATCTACCATGGCTGCCTACTCTTTAACTATATTCCAACAGCTTGGAGAGATAGACTAAAATTATCTTTATACCGAAAGTGGGTAAGTCCTCTAACACTAAACCGAATTACTTTAGACCTATAAGCCTCTCCTCCTTTATGGTTAAAATACTGGAAAGACTCATTGGGCTTCTTCTAAGGCCGAATCTTGATAGGCTTCTGAAACCTCAGCATGCCTATAAAAAGGCAGATCTACAGAAACAGCTTTCCATTCTGTTGTGTCTACAATTGAAAAATCACTTGAGAACAAAGAAAATACGCTTGCTGCCTTTCGGGACAAAGCAGGAGCATTCAATAACGTCCTTCCCTATGCGATCACCTTGGCCTTGTCAGAACTGGGGATGTAGGATTTTCTCGTGCGGCGCATCCACCAGATGCTCGTGGGCAGGCTGGTGAACTCAGAACTGGGTGGATCCTCTTCTCGCAAGTTTGTAAGCAGGGGGACTCCGCTAAGGGGAGTCTTATCTCCACTTCTGTGGTTCGTGACAGTTGACAAACTGTTGAGTATACCAACTGATGATATCGCTCTCGTTTTAAACGGAAAATTTCCTTAAACTCTCTGTATACTCATGGAGAGTCGAGATGGGGGTTCTCTTGCGGATAATTTGTAAGCCCAGAGAAAACAGAAATCATCCTTTATACTAGGAAACATAAAATCCCCAACTTAGGACCTCCGCATCTGAACGGCATGAGGTTGGTCTTTAGTGACAGTACGAAGTACCTTGGAGTTATTCCGGGTAAGAAACGATATAGGCGTTCTCTTGAGGATTAAGTGTAAGCCCAGAGAAAACAGAAATCATCCTTTATACTAGGAAACATAAAATCCCCAACTTAGGACCTCCGCATATGAACGGCATGAGGTTGGTCTTAAGTGACAGTACGAAGTACCTTGGAGTTATTCCGGGTAAGAAACTTATTTGGAATGATAACATTAAGGAACGTGTTAAAAAGGCAAAGATAAATCTATTCGCCTGTAAAAACTCGATAGGTTGGGGACAAATGGGACTTTTCACCCAAAATAGTACGCTGGACTTATACGGCAATTGTCCACCCCATATTATATATGGCTCACTGGTATGGTGGAGGGCTTTTGATAAGACAACTGCACTTCAAAAATTTGCAAAGGTTTAAAGAAATGCAACTCTATGTATAACTGGGGCATTATCCTCAATCCCAACTAGTGCTCTGAATGTCATGCTTCATCTTCCTCCTCTTGTTATATTTGCCAGAGACTGGGCTAACACAGCAGTCTTCAGATTAAGAGAATCTGGAAATTTAATTGGTCAAAGCTGCGGTCACACAGCAATTCTGAACTCTTCTGTCCCCGACAAAGCAGATTACTGCGTGCTTTGTTTTAATCTTAAAAACCACTACGAATTTCTCATCCCTTCACGGCTAGACTGGGCTAACAAAACAGCCCTTAAAACTACCGGCATTTAATTTTTTACAGAGGGATCTAAGCTTCAGGAACAAGTAGAGTTCGGTATTTACTCCCAGGATCTTGAAATCAACGTTTTTTTAGACTTTCAAATTATTGTTGCGTCTACCAAGCGGAGATGATGGCTATTCACGAAACCGCTTAGATTCTAGGTCAAAAAGATCTTAGGGGAAAGAGTATTTACATCTTTTACAGTCTGTTAAGTAAGAGCGTGTACGGCATTATTCGCTGTCGGTAAATAGTGCAACCCTGAAATTTTGTCAACAAGTAGACATAACCTCTGCCCTTGACGCTCTAGTAAAAAAGTTAAATTGGTGGTCGAAATTCTGTCAGAAAAGTGTGTTAGCCATAATAAGTGCTGCATATGCAGAACGCTTCGAGGCAGTTTTCCTCTGAAACCATACAAAAGGACCAAAAATGTCCTATGCAGCAGTGGCAAAGTATTTGAAAAAGTCAAAGGCTTTTGTCCAGAAGTGAGTGCAATCCTTTGAGGAATCTAAAAATGTCGATGACCTTCCCGATCGTGGCTCAACAGGGAACGGGACCAAGAAGGATGAAAAAAATTATAGTGAGTTTGTTTTCACGGAATACTGGCTTAAGCTTGCGTCAAGGACAAGGAAAAAGATCTAAATATATCCCACGTAACTATTCGTAACCATTTGCGTGCAAATAATTTAAAATGTCGAAGCACAATGAAGAAACCACTGTTGTCCGAAGAACACGTTACTAAAAGAATAGCTTGGGCAACAGAAAACATTGATCGCGATTAGAGTAACGTATTCTTCTCCGACGAATCTTCTGTTGGGGGTTATTCGATCGTACCGCAGGCTTGGTCTTCGTGGTGAAGTAATTTTGTCCAGTCCACCGTTAAACAATCCATTAAAATTCATCTTTGGGGATGCTTCTCAAAAAAGGATTTCGGCACTTTGCACCTATTTACCGAGAACCTTAATGCTGCCAGAATGGTCAAAATTTATGAGAAGGCTTTATTACCGACTGCCAATTGCCAATCTATAATCAAAAACGAAGACTGGATTCTGCAGGAGGACAATGACCGCAAACACCGCAGCCGCCTCTGCACCGACTGGAAATGCGAAAAAGGCATCGTCACATTAGATTGGCCCGCACAATCGCCTGATGCTAATCCCATCGAGAACGTCTGGGGCTACATTAAGTAGAAGCTTCGAGGGAGACCCACCTATACTTTAAATTAGCTTTCCCGAGAAATTCGACGCATTTGGAGAGCTCTTCCTTTTTTTTTTTTTTTTTTTATCTTTGAACCAAGGATTTCAGGTGGAATACCTATTCAGTCAAGTCAGCCTTGGTTCGAAATGGGGTGATAGATTAGTGGGAAGGAAAGGGCAATCAAGTGAAACATGTGTAGGATGTTCTAAGCGTGGTGGAAAGCCAAAGAAACATGTGAATTTGAATCAGAGGCAAGTGTTATGCCTTTACCTCAGTCAATTCAAGTTATAAGGCAATCCTCATCCACAAACTTCCCTACCATCAACTACAACTTCAAGTCGTAAATATTGATGAATTTTTAATTTCAGTTGATTAGAAATGAGGATTGAAAATTTAGAAAGGTTTAAAGCGAAGGACCATGGCCAGGCCGGGAATCGAACCCGGGACCTCTGGGGTAGCAGTCGAGCACGCTACCTACTCGACCACCGAGACCGCAGAATTTTTTTGTTAAATATATTTTTAGATAAATTATGCCGTACACGCCCTTATGTTACTTAACAGACTGTAAGATAGTCAAGTTATGCTTAAGGCGCTGAACTCATATTTTTATAACGCTTAAACTCTTACTGAGTGCCGCAGATCTCTTAACGAGATGGCAAGGTTATTGAGGATTTACCTCATATGGGTACCTGGACATAGGTATATTGAATTGGCAAGGAAAGGTAGACTTCAAACAACCTCTTAAATGAGGAATTTATTGGTGTACCCATGTCCTCCTATAAACTCCGGTGCTAACTCAATGCTTGAGTTAAGCAGGGTAAACATGTCTAAAAAGTAGGAATGTTACGGGTCACTGTCTAATCGGAACTTATGCTCTTCGATTAAGATTTACATCGAATGATTTTTGCAGAAACTGCGAAAGTAAAAAAGAGGTAGAAAACGTTCAGCACTTCCTCTGCGAATGCCCGGCACTAACAAAAAGGGGAATAGCAACTCTGAGACATCCCTTCCTAAATGGACTTGCCGAGGTCTCATGCCTGTAAATAAAAGCATATCCTAAAGTTCATTATCCGTTCGAACTGGTTTGCTGAGGAGGGAAATTTCTCACAGGTTCGAAAGAGATTATGTGGTATCTCAACGGGCCTGCACTCGCCTAAGTGTACAAGTCGTTTGCCGGCTCAGTCACCATAACCTAGCCTAACGTAACCTAACCTAACCTTACCTATCCTCCATCACGACATGGACAGATGGATAATCACGAGATTATTCACTTGATGGATAGATTTTCAAATCATTGCAAAGACCAAGGGCGTCCACAGTGGGGAGCAGAGAAGGGCACTTGCCCCCCCTTGACTTGAAAATTTTCATATATTTTTATTTCCTATGTGTATATGTTACATTTTCACATAATCATTTTCATATACATACGTGTACTTTTATCCCCCTGGAAAAACTCCTGCGGACGTCAATGGCAAAGACCGAAAGGAATTTTTATCGATTCACAGAAATTTACACAGTTCTTCTGTTGAACGTGAAAATAAAAATCGTGAGATAAATTTAAAATTCCGGGACATATAATGACAAAATGACGCAAATTTTGGTTTGGCTTTACTTCACAGAAATTTAAGAATCCTGTTAGATTTAATCAATGAACTTTTGCCACAAATGTTTTTAGATACTTTGGGAAAATTGCTAAGCTTCAAAGTTTTGTCAGAAATCACAAAAATTACAAAATTTACGATCGAAAAATAATGCAGTAATAAATGTAAATGTCAGCAAAACGGTTCCCTGCCTTTGTGTGATTTTTTTTTTATAATACATGCAGTGAAGTGTAGATATTTTAAACATAAATGAAAAAACTTGGGAAAAAAACCAGAAAATATCTCACCTTTCACAGTGCTGAGTTTAGCACTCGTCAACATATTTTCAAACGCACATTTTTCGTAAAACATTATCCATTAAAGAACGTGACAGTGTGTGTGAGATATGTGTGGCTGTGTTTGTGTGTCTTGAGTATCTGCAACTGTTTGAAAATTTGTTTTGTTTTTGCTTTTTTTCGTTTTGTGTTTGTTTATATAAATGATTATTACACAATGTATCCAAAAGAATGTCGAGTAATCGTTTTGTATCCAGCGGCTTGCAAGCAGTTTTGAACAATTTATTTTGTTATTTTTTCGCTTTTTCTTATTCTAATTTATGCGAATGCAATGTCATAATAAATGTATCTGCCAGTCAAAGACTTTTTTACATAATTATCACACGCATTTAAAGCGTTTGCTTGTTTTCATTTCACTTCACTTCGCAACTTCAAGATATGCAGATAAAGATACTTTCTGATTGTTACGCGATATAAAATGTTAAGGTTTTCTCATGTAAAATCAGCACATTTAGAGTTCAATCAGGCTGTGTAAGAGTATCTCGCACTAAATGCAAACACAAAAATGCCGAAATTCCACTTCCGAAATATGCCGCCGAACGTGCGATCGATTCGATTTTATAACCAATTTAAATGGTTTAAGCAACGCGTTCACTTTGACGAAAACACTATTGTCGATGGCGTTGACGATGGTGATGACGATTATGATGACGTTCTGCGACGACGTACGTTACACGCTGATCAACGCTGTAAGACGGGCAATGCAAACGATATTTTAAACAACGGCGACAGCGATCAGACGACAACGATTCGACGTTCAAAATTATTTTGTTGACCTCTTCTACGTTGCGCCGGATCTGATCGTGTGTGCATTCCAATGAGTTCAGCAGCGAAAAAAAAAACACAACACAACAAAAAAAATGTACGTACAACAACCACTACGTTCACCACTACCAACTCAACACAATATAATCAAAGTTGAGGCGCACAGCGTCGAAAAAAAAACAAATACTTTTGAATTTTATTTTTTTTAATACAATTTTTTTTGTTGATTTTATTTTGTTTGCCTGTGTTTTGTTGTTGCACGAAAGAATGTTGCATATTTTGCTTGTTGTTGTTGCTGCTGCCGTTGTGTATTGAGTTTGGCAGCGAGCGCGAGAGCGTGAAGTTCGCGTTCAAAGCTATAAAAGTATCTGTAAGATACAAACACGCATAGCTATGTAAGTAGTCATGAATTCGACCAGTTGCGCTGTTGTGCTGTCGTCTATGTATGTCTGTCTGTCTATCTGTCGGTCTGGTGAGAGCGCAGCACGACGTGGATTCTTGAAATTTTTTCAATATTTTTTCAAAATTTTCTGCAGCAAGTTTTGATTTTTTTTAAAAAAAAAAAACTTAAATTTTTCTGCTTTTAATTCCAAGTTTATTCGGCGTTACATGTTTTGTACTGGCTTAAAAGCAAAAACTTCAAAACGATCGCGCACACTCACTTTTGCCACTCGGCTGTGGTCTGATTCTTATTCTCGTTTGAGTTAAAAAAGTAAAGGCATGTTTTTTTAAGTTTTTCTTTTTTTTTGCAATTTTCTCTTTAAACTTTGTCACTTTTTATGTCGCGTTTCTCACATTCATCATTGATTCGTTTTTTTAAATTCCAGCAATTTTCACATGTTTTCATTTTTTGGTCAATTAACCGGCTTTTATTTCGGCCACATTCGTACTTCAAAACGTTATGTGTTCTATTTTTTTGTGAAAATATCTACTTCATTGCTTTAGTCGTTGTGATCTAGCATTTATCTGTTGGTTGGAATTCTTTATTAACTTGTTGCTATTTTTGTCCGCTTCGCTCAGCACCGTAAACCAAACTAACTCGTATCTTCAAGTTTTTTTGTCCACCTCCTCCAAGCGGCAGCGATTTCTTTCGTCGTCGTTGTTGTCGTTGTCGTTTTCACAGACGTTGTTTTGGTTGGCGCGTGTGTTCGTGCCTTAAAGAGCGCACGTACCTGCACAGAGCACCTAAGTTTTGGTCACAGTGTAAATGTGTATGTGTGTGTGTTATTATTTGTGTGTGTGCTATGTTTGTATGTTGCTGCAAATCACACATTAATTCAGTGATTTAAGATCGGAATGCGCTGTACGAGTGATAAAATTATTGCCGGTGTGTGCGTACCTTTTGCTGACTGACATTCATGATCGTAGCAGGTGTTGGCTTGGTATGGGTGAGAGCAATAAAGAAAAAAAAAAAAAAAATAAAAAAATAAAAAGTATTAAAATTATCGTCCGTGAAATGCAGCAGCTCAGAGCATTGCCAGTGAGGAATTTTTAGCGGAGCGCAATAATTATTATTATAATTTATTATGAATACACGTTATAGTCGTATTGAAAGACACGCGTTTGTGGTTCACGAGCAAAGTATGATAAATCGATTATTTTCCAAGTTTTTAGAGAATTAAATTTAAAAATTCAAATTAATGGTTGATTTCAAAATAGTAATTTTTTGTCATATAAACAATTAATTTTTTTTTGTCATATAGTTATTTAATATTTAAAATTTGTATAAATCGATAATTTGTAGAAAATCTATTAAATATTTTTAAAAGTATAAATTTTATAAAATCATATTTTCGAATAATCCATTATCTCAAAAATAAATTGATCATTTAATATATAACTAATAAGATATGATCTTCGACTGGGTCGACTTAAGAAGTCAAAATTTATTTGTAAAAACAATTTCGTCAGTTTTAACAGATAATATTCTCTTTTGTTTTTTGATAAAGTCACTTTGTATAGGAGGTGGCTGTGGTTTTCACTCGATTTGGTTGAATTTCATACACAGTGTACATGTTACATATTAAATTTCAAGTCTATATAAAGAGTGATTTTTTAAGTGCCTGATAACTTTTTTTTTAAAAAAAACGCATAAAATTTGCAAAATCTCATCGGTTCTTTATTTGAAACGTTAGATTGGTCCATGACATTTACTTTTTGAAGATAATTTCATTTAAATGTTGACCGCGGCTGCGTCTTAGGTGGTCCATTCGGAAAGTCCAATTTTGGGCAACTTTTTCGAGCATTTCGGCCGGAATAGCCCGAATTTCTTCGGAAATGTTGTCTTCCAAAGCTGGAATAGTTGCTGGCTTATTTCTGTAGACTTTAGACTTGACGTAGCCCCACAAAAAATAGTCTAAAGGCGTCAAATCGCATGATCTTGGTGGCCAACTTACCGGTCCATTTCTTGAGATTAATTGTTCTCCGAAGTTTTCCCTCAAAATGGCCATAGAATCGCGAGATGTGTGGCATGTAGCGCCATCTTGTTGAAACCACATGTCAACCAAGTTCAGTTCTTCCATTTTTGGCAACAAAAAGTTTGTTAGCATCGAACGATAGCGATCACCATTCACCGTAACGTTGCGTCCAACAGCATCTTTGAAAAAATACGGTCCAATGATTCCACCAGCGTACAAACCACACCAAACAGTGCATTTTTCGGGATGCATGGCCAGTTCTTGAACGGCTTCTGGTTGCTCTTCACTCCAAATGCGGCAATTTTGCTTATTTACGTAGCCATTCAACCAGAAATGAGCCTCATCGCTGAACAAAATTTGTCGATAAAAAAGCGGATTTTCTGCCAACTTTTCTAGGGCCCATTCACTGAAAATTCGACGTTGTGGCAGATCGTTCGGCTTCAGTTCTTGCACGAGCTGTATTTTATACGGTTTTACACCAAGATCTTTGCGTAAAACCTTCCATGTGGTCGAATAACACAAACCCAATTGCTGCGAACGGCGACGAATCGACATTTCACGGTCTTCAGCAACACTCTCAGAAACAGACGCAATATTCTCTTCTGTACGCACTGTACGCATTCGTGTGGTTGGTTTAATGTCCAATAAAGTAAACTGAGTGCGAAACTTGGTCACAATCGCATTAATTGTTTGCTCACTTGGTCGATTATGTAGACCATAAATCGGACGTAAAGCGCGAAACACATTTCGAACCGAACACTGATTTTGGTAATAAAATTCAATGATTTGCAAGCGTTGCTCGTTAGTAAGTCTATTCATGATGAAATGTCAAAGCATACTGAGCATCTTTCTCTTTGACACCATGTCTGAAATCCCACGTGATCTGTCAAATACTAATGCATGAAAATCATAACCTCAAAAAAATCACCCTTTATTAATTTTTGTGGAATTCTAAGAGATTTTACCGTTTTGATAAAGTCACTTTGTATGGGAGGTCGGCGTGGTTTCCATCCGATTTAGCTCATTTTCGAACTTGACCTTTATTTTTTAGATACAAGCTTAAATATCGAATTTCGTGATGATAGCTTGAACATTACGGCTGGAATCGTGATCAAAGACAGACAGACAGACAGACGGACATGGCTAAATCGACTCGGGTGGTGATGCTGATCAAGAATATATGCACATTTTTATACCTACTACGCCTCCTTATGGGCGTTACAAACGGAGTGACAAAATTAATATACCCCGTTTACGTTTTTTAAACGTAGGGGTATAAAAATGTTGCCTACGCTGATGACGTTGCTATTGTCATTTCAGGAAAATATATATCCACTCTTTGGGATATTACGCAAAATTGTCTAAAAACTCTCGTAAACTGGGTTACCAGCAGTGAACTCAGCGTTAGTCCTGATAAAATTGAGTAAGTGGTCCTTACTAGACAACACAACTTACCCACACAATCCGTCTTCCAAAACTGGAAAATACAAGACTAAATTTCTCGGAGCAAAATACCTGGGTCTCATCTTAGATAGAACACTAAATTGAAAAACCAATCTGCTCGAGAGAGCCAAAAAAGCCAATATGCAAGAAAGCAGTTGGTAGCAAATGGGGTTTACAACCTAAGGTTACTCACTGGCTCTATATAGCTGTTATAAGGCCAATATTGTTATAGGGTGCTATAGTTTGGTGGCCCACACTTAACAAACAAACACACCTCAATATACTTCGCAAAGTTCAACAGTCAGCAGAGCTGTGCACCAGCGGAGGGCTAAGAACCACTAAGGGCTAAGAACCACTCGATATTATGCTCTACCTGACACCACTAGATATCCTAACAAAACAGATGGCTGCAAACACAGCAATCCATCTAGAAGCCACTTCCCAATAGAAATGAGGTACAATAGGACACTCTTACATTAGGAAACTTCTTCCTCCAATACCTAAGACCGTAGACTACATCACACTAAAACTTCTATTCCACAAAAAGTTTGATGTTTCAATTCCCTTCAGAAATGAATAGGAGCTTAGAAGTCCTTCACCAAACAATGCCACTGAAATCTACAGTGATGGATCAAAATTAGATGCTAAATTAGGGGGTGGAGACTTCTATGAATCACTAAACATCAACCTTGCCTTTAGGCTCCCCGACCACTGTAGTGTCTTCCAAGTGGAAGTTACTGCGATACACGAAGCCGATACTTGGTTTCAGATAAATGATATATCAAATAGAGATACAGTGAAAGCACCCATAAATGGACGCTCTAATAAGTGGACAGCTCCTATAAGCGGACACATTCTTGGGAACGAACAATTTTTGGTTTTTTTCTATAGAAAATGCTCTCCCGTACACGGACTTTTCGATAAACGGACGCGGACACACAAGCATGTATATTTGTGAAAAAGGAATCTCCCATAAGCGGACGCGAAGCTCTAATAAGCGGACAATTTTGTCTTTTGTTATCACAAACATTACTGCTTTTATATATTTTTTTTGTTTTGGTGTTTTTGACAGTTCTGGGGTTTTTTTTATCTTTCTTACTCTTTTTTACTCATAATTTTTTTGCGCTGCTCACTTGTAACGGTAAAGTAAAACAATTAGTTTTAGCGTTCGCTCTAGTTTATGGGTAAATCCATGATACAATTTTAAGTACAAGGTAGGAGTGACAACTGGATATTTTCGCACGAGTGTCTTGCATCGACTGTCATTTGCCTGTATATTTTTCTATTTTCTTTTTTACTTTTTTCGTTCTCTAATTTATATTTTTTTTGACAGTTGGTGCAAAACGAAAGAACTGTCACTCCTACCTTGTATAGTTGTATCATGGGGTAAATCATTGAAATGTTTTGCAAGAACAATCCAGTTTTACGTTGACTCTTACACAGTTACAAAAATTATATACATATTTAATATGAATTAATTTTGTACTCGTTTCGTTGTTTCTCTATTAAAGAATAAACATTTTTTTAAATTAGAATATCCCAATGCCCATTTTTTTAATTTGAATTTTAATATTATTTTTTACGACATTCCCATAAGCGGACATCTCTAATATGCGGACAAAAAGTAGGTGACCGTTGGTGTCCGCTTATGGGAGCTGTCACTGTATGTGTATTCTGATAGTCAAGCCGCTTTGAAAGACCTGGAATCTGTTGTACCAACATCTAAAACAGTCCTAAGCTGCCGCAGATCTCTAAATGATAGCAGCTCAATATATTTCAATGTTGGATCCCCGAACATAGAGACTTCCCAAGAAACTGCAAAGCAGACGAACTCGCTCGAAACGGTACTACCAAACCCTACCGAAAGATAAAGAACAATTTGGAAATTTCTCACCACATGTAAATTACTCACAAATGAACTATCCCTTGAAAGTACCAACATTAGGTGGTCTATGGGTAGCACATGCCATACGGCGCGTCAAGTTTGGCCAACCCTGAACTTAAAACGCTCAAAGGAACTAATTTCCCTCAAAAGGAACCAAATAAATATTGTCATAGACAGGTCTAACAGGCCTAACACCGCCTAATTGGAAACCATGCCCGAAGACTAAAAATCCTCCATAACGACTTCTGCAGAAGCTGCTGAGACGAGGAGGACACATGCCCAGCGCTAACCAGAAAACGCCACCTTTTCCTAAGTTATTGGTTCCACAGTGACCTAGACGAGGTCTCAAAATCGGTCTACCGAATACTCAGCTTTATAAATAGCTCGAGCTGGTTCAGATAGAGTGAAAAAACCCCACGTGGTACCACAACGGGGCTAATTGGCCTAAGTGTGTGTCATGGGAGACAGTTGCGTCGACCTGACCTAACCTATGAACAGCTGTTGAAAACTTATTAAAAGTCTTAGGGACCCTTCATGGGGTCCCTAATAAAAAAAATGGAATTTTTACGAAAATTAACTATAACTATAATCGGATCACAGAAAAAAAAATGGGATATTTTTACCAGGCACAACTCTTTCTGTCCCATGGGTTGTTCTTGTTAGAGAGAGACATGATGACATGATTTACCCAGAAGACATCACATCTACGAATTGGTGCTCAAAGCTATGTTCGAAGATTAAAGTGGCAAAACTTCCGCTTCAGAACTACTTCTATTTCACCTTTGGGAAGATATATAGAGGATACAGATTATCTGTAATTGGTGCAAACGATGGCGAAGAAAAAGAAGAAGAAGTGTAACAAGAAAGTGAAGAAGACACGAAAAACGATGGAGCTGATGAAAAAGAAACTGGAGAAAAAGAAACTGGAGTTAATGAGCCGAATACATTTTTACAATACCCGCCAGTGCGAAGATTATCAGCAGAAATTCCAATTTTTTTGTATAGGGGCCCCATGAAGAATTGGTGATAAAGGATAAGTATATTCTAGAGAAATTTTAAGGATTAAATGATGGTAATTGTTAAGGAGTGACTCCTGAGGAGTTACGAGAGTTTTTGTTTCCATTTGGCCCAAATTTCGTTCCTACAAATTTCAATGTGCGGGCTATTTTCAACCAATCGATTTGATATTTCTATATATTTTTTTTTTTTACCCTAACGTATCCTAACCCACCTGGCTGTGTCGTGAACACATCCGTAGATTTTGACGTGACAGCTTTTCTTTATCCTAGTCCTTCCTTTTGTCCTTAGAAAGGTTAAGGTTTGTTCCCAAACTTATCCTTCTGTTATTTTTATATTTGTCCTAATAATTTCCATATTTTATGTCCAAACTCTTGTTTTAATCTACGCTAAATTTTCTTGACTCAATCCTAGTCCAAATCCCTTTCCTAGTTTGGAAAGGTGTGCCTAAATCTTTGTCCTAAACCATATAATAATTCTTGCCATAGTCCTTTTCCAGTTTCATAGTCTGGTTTCATTGTGTTATTTTGTTGTTTGTGAGCAGTGTTGAACAACATAACAGTTGTTTTCAGCTTGTCGGAACTTCGTTGGATTTTTGTATTTTGTTGTTGCTTTTGCTTTAACTTTTGATTTTGCTTTTGTTTTTGCTCTTCCTTTTGCTTTTCCCTCTTACTTAGGCTTTTTCTTTTTGGTTGGACCTAAGAATTATTATTTTTGGGAGCTTCCCAAAAAAAAAGACGTCTTGTGGTGAGCACGATATCTTTGGACTGAATATCTCAAATGAAATAAACAAAAAATTTAGTCAACGTTAGGTAATAACTTGTATATAATCAAATCACCAAAATATTAATTTTTCAATGTAATCAACAGAATCAATAGAATGGATAAATATTGGCTTCAGATTGTTTATTAAATAGAAAATATTTATCGGTGAGAAACCGACGATGCCTATGATGCATCTCTCTTTGAAGAGAGAGAGAGAGGTAAAATACGAGTGACGCACTTCTTCTTAATAACCTAAAAAAAATCTCTGAATGGGGTCTTTCTAATAGAGTTGAATTAAGCAAAATCCAGTGCTGTCTGTTAGCTCACAATCGAATGAATTCCTCCGAGGCGGGGTTCTTAATATCGTCCATATTATAAAGAACTATATGCCATCTCTTCCATATCAACTATCTAAATTTCTTAGAATCCAAGGTTTTGCAACAAACACGCATTTCCACGTTCTGTAAATGCACTGAAAACAAAGTGCCCGGATCAAATTTCATATTTTTTCTTTTATGAAAACTATGAAATTTCAAAGTAAATTCAAGTAAGTTTTCTAACCGTACCTAACCTTGAACTTTTTGCCACATGGGAACATAGGTGAAAAAAGAACTGGGTGAAAATTTTTTAAACTTATATGTTTTCGTGTGGAAAGTGGGCGTAATTGTTGATTTATCTCCATCACTATAATCGAGATAATTGCGGAAGTTTGATAACGTTCTATATTTTTTTTTGAAATTTCACATTAAGTGTTTGTGGTCATATGGGAAGTAGGCGAGACTTTCCGTTTTTCGGTGAATTTTCCAATATAAAATTGGAATGGACTAAATAAGCTCCTGAGTCAAGTTTAATTAAAAATTTTAATAGGAGCCATGGAAAGTGGGTGTGGAAGAAAATTTCAAAACACAAACAAATAAATTGGTCATTTCAGCCCATGAAATGACTTTGACCGAGCTTCTTATGATCAAATTGTGTTGTGTGTTATTAAATGTTTATAGACAAATAACTGAGAACTGGTTTTTAGTTTTTTGCCGACTTCTTACAGCTAATGTGCATGTTCTCAAGAAGCTTTTCATGGCAGTATTTGCTCTATTTGTTATTTTCTGCAGGGAGGTGACGGCCTCAGAAACATTAATTTCAATTGTACAAATTTTCTTTCTCAGTTGGGTTTCGAACCTGGTCTTGAATTGACATCGAGGGGTCCATGCACTGTTTATTGCACTCGGCCACGGCCGCGACATTAGGAAGTAAATTTACCCCACCCAATTTGCACATAACTCTTGATAATGACAAAATTACCTCTGCATGAAGTTCCCTTGAGAAATTGAAACGAAAAAAATAGAAATGGGCGTTGAGGTTGTTTTATTTCGCCTACTTTTCCCCATTTTGGTTTGCATTAAGAAAAGAAGCCTAAGTGCCAAGTTTCGTAACCGCGTGTTATATGATCCGTTTATATGTAGATGCAGCACTTTTTTTTTATTTGCTCTCATGGGAAGTGAGTGTGGAAGTAAATTTATCTCGCCCACTTTTCAAATAGCTCTTGAGAATGACAAGAATAGCCTCTGTGCGTCTTGAGCGCCTATAAGTAATAGAAGCTGACATGTGAAATGGCCATGATTGTTGGTTTATCTCTATCACTTTTCCCGTGTTACGTAGAATTGGCAAAAGAAGCCTTTGTGCCAAGTTTCGTTGAAGATTATTATCTGATATTTAGGTTCCGTTAATGTTTCCTTTTTCTTTTTTTTTTATTCCATGGAAAATGGACGTGGAGGTAAATTTATATCGCCTACTTTGCATATGGCTCTTAATTATGACCAAGGTATATTAAACAAGGAAGTCTCGTTTCGGAGTGTTGGGTACAGCAGCTGTCAAACATAAGAAAAGCATAAAAAAGAAAAAAAAAACAGTGAATAGAAAAATGTTTGCTTTTATTCGTAAACAGCTGGTTTTGACAGGTACTGTACCTAACATAAGAGAGAATTTCAACTACTAACACTACCTTGTTAAATATACCTTGGTTATGACCTTGTGGCGTCCGTGGCGTAGTTGGTTAAAGTGCGTGGCCGCTATGTCAACGAACTTTGGAGACCCAGGTTCGAACCCCAGCAGCGACAAAAAATTATTTGAATTAAAATAATTTTTCTGTACGGCCGCCACCTCTCTGCAGACAATGGCAAACCTCAGACAGTAATCAAAATGCCATGTAAAGCTTCTTGAGAACGAGAACATTCCATTCATCGCCGTTCGGAGTCGGCGTTAAACCTGTAGGTCCGGTTCTCGGTCAATTGTGTACAAACTTAATGACACGCACAACACAATTGATCATAAGAAGCTAGGTCAAAGTCCTTTCAAGGGCTGAAATGGCCAGTTATTTATTTTTTTTTTTTTTATGACAAATATAGTTTGTGCCCTCATATGATCAAATATTTTCAGCTTTTATAAGTTTCATGATTTCAAACTTCGGGGAATTAAAGAACAAATAAAAAATGGGCTACTTCATTTACCTCACTTTTCGCTTGGTACAGTGATTGAAGAAGTTCATAAGCCAAGTTTTCTCACTATATTTAACAGAGGTTGAATTACATGGCGTTTTATGCATTCGGGTTACATGGGATGTAGACGCTGCGGCCAACTTATACCATAAATATTTAAAAAAGCCCACGTATTTTGGACTTTTTTCACCTTACAGGCAAAATTTCCACCTAATTTGAAGCATTTTTGAAAGAAAATTTCAAATTTTTTTTTACCGAATGTATGGGTCGCGCATTTAAGTGATCTTTAATCTCTTTGGTATTTACAGTTCGATCTTAAAGAATGATATATCAATGTTTTTGTTTCGAGGAGTTGCTCTGCTCGAATTTTTTTGCTCTAAAGGTCATTGGGTTCAAGCACCCCATTCTAGTACTTGTCCACCAGATCCCAGTTTCTACCATCCTAATGTACCATCCTAAGATCATAACATTAAAGCTCGGAAAAAATCATTAATCTCTTCTGAAGAAAATATATCGATTATCCCAGTAGAACTATATAACATAATTTTTTAATTTTTTGGTCGACCTTAGGAGTTTCTTCTTTAAAATTTTTCCTCATATCATCGACATTTTTGTACTAACCCAGTACAAGAACGGGGTGTTTGACCCCAATAACCTTAAGAGCAAAAAGTTTGACTCCTCAAAACAAAAACATTGATATATCATTCTTTAAGATCGGACTGAAAATGCCGAAGATCTATATATAAATTGGCGTAGGCAGAACAGTTATGAACCATTTTCTCCCGTGTTTCTCAACCGATTTTGATAAGTTTTGTTCATACAACCCAAATTTGCGATATCGAATAGCTTAAGAGTTAAGTCACACCCTACAAAATCTGTATTCGATCTTAAATCACACGTACCATTTCACTGGTTACATTTAATGGGCGTTGAAAGATGGGCGTGTCACTTTTAATCAGTCCAAATTTTCGGTAAACCTTTGGAACTATAAGTCACAAATCATTGAAACTCGGCAGGAACTTCCTATTTAGTCGCGTTTTTCCTGGACTGGAAAAATGGAACGAGCATTAGAAAAGGGGGCGTGGCACCACCCATGCAATTAAAATTTTTATATCGAATAGCTTTGGAAGTAAATGTCGTATAACAATGAAACTCAATATGGAGTTCCCACTTGGTGATATTATTCTACTAGAAAGTAGAATATGGGAAGTACATCTACTAGAATATGGGTACTGGAACAGGCATTGGTCAAAGCGGCGTGGCTCAGCATATGCAGGGTGGGCCAAATACAAATTTTTTTTTTGAAAATGCAATAAAATTAACAAAATTAAATTTTTTCCACTTTTTCCGGGAAGAATCTCACTCCTCCATTCGATACCAAACGAGGTTTCAGACAAGGTGATTCCTTATCGTGCGACTTTTTCAACCTAATGATGGAGAAGATCATTCGAGCTGCTGATTTGAGACGCAGTGGCACTATATTCTACAAGAGTATTATGCTGCCGGCGTATGCTGATGATATCGATATCATTGGCCATAATACGCGTGAAGTCAGTGCAGTATTCTCCAGATTAGCGAAAGAGTCGAGTCGAATGGGTACGCAGATAAGACGAAATACATAGTGTCAACAAACAAACAGTCCAAGCGTCTTGGAAACCACGTCACTGTTGACAACATCTTCGAGGTTGTAAGGACTTCGTCTACCTGGGATCCAGCATAAACTCTTTCAACGATGTCAGTATTGAGATAAAACGAAGGATAACTCTTGCCAACAGGACATTGACATAGTCAAGCGCATTAAAATCGAGCGGCTCCGCTGGCTAGGTCATGTTGAGCGAATGGAAAACTACGCTAAAGCGAAAAAAATATTCGATTCGGTGCCCGGTGGTGGTCAACGCAGAAGAGGACGCCCACATCTTCGTTGCAAGGATCAGGTGTTGGATAACCTGACCACGCTTGGTGTTTCCAACTGGCGCCAGCAAGCGCAAAATAGAAATGGCTGGCGCAATTTCTTATACGAGGCCAAAACCGACCTACGGTTGTAAGCGCCAGATAAGTAAGTAAGTAAAATTTTTTCCATGTATTATGACTTTATTAGTAAGTGCAAAATTCCCATTAATTATGGAACACAACGTTGTTTAAGTAGCTGCCTCGGTTGGTGTCGCAGTAGCGCATTCTGTCACTCCAATTTTCCAAGACTTTGTTGATGGTTTCGGGCTGTAGCTCACGGATTGCTTGGATGATATTGGCCTTAAGTGCTTGAATCGTTTCCCACAAAAAAAAGTCTAAATTGCAGCTCCGGGGCGGCTAATTGACATCGTCAAGATGGCTGATAGCACTATTTGGGATTTTGGTGAGCAAAAGATCGATTTTGGCATTGGCTGTATGGCATGGCGCACCATCCTGCATGAACCAGAGGTCGTCCAAATTCATGTCTCCAATTTCAGTAAAAAAAGTCGATTAACATGGCTCTGTTATGCCTACCGTTGACGGAAACATTGTTCCCAGCCACATTTTCGAAGAAAAATGGTCCAATGACACCACCACTCCACAATTCGCATTAAACTGTCACTCTCTGTGGTGAACGACGGAGACCATTAGTGTTGACCACTGCCATACCAGTCTGACGAACTTTTTACACAAACTTGAGTACAGCAGGCGCGATGGGTGCTTCCTTTCGGCCATAAGTTCTTTTCAAAAAACGCACTGTTTGGGCTACACAGCAATCACTTTGGAAATAAGTTTCCAATATTTCTCAAAGTTGTTCAAGCGTAAAGCGACTCATTTCTTTCCGCGGAGGTATGATACTGACTTTATGTCAAGATTTCGAGCGGGAAACAGATGTTAGTGTCAAAATAGCCTATGATTTTAAAAGAAACCACTAAATGGCCCATCCTGTATGTACCAAATTTAGTTGAAATTAAACAGAGAGACTTGGAGAAGCTCCAGCTTATACAGAGATACTGTAGCATTCTGGCATTCTAATAGGTAAAGTACATTCAACTTTGCATATTAGAATGCCACGCTCTCTTGTTTTGTCTTGATAAAGGATTAAACATAAAAAGCCACGCCTTATTTTTCCCACTTTACACATACTGATTGGCACCGATTGAACTTAACATAGTTTCCTCATTTAAGATAAACTTTGATTCTTCTTGTAGATTATTTTTATTTGGTCTTTTAATTTTTTTTTACATCAAGTCGAGAATATGATGTCATGTAAATGGCCGCCGCCAGTTGATTGTCATTTGAGCCCTTTTTATGGCATTTTCCATCACTTCGGCCAAAACTTCCGGCGATAGGTCCTCACATTCTTGACGGATATTGTCTTTAAGAGCTGCAAGAGTCTGAGGCTTGTTGACATAAACCCGCGACTTCAAAAAGCCCCACAAAAAGAAGTCTGGAGCGGTCAAATCAGGCAATCTTGCTGGCCAGTGCAAATCGCCAAATCGGGAGATTAGGCGCCCGGGAAATGCATCCTTCAGCATATTGGTTGTGGCACATGCAGTGTGTGCCGTTGCACCGTCCTGTTGGAACCACATGTTTTCCAATCCCAATTCATCAAGTTGCGGCAAAAAGAACTCGTTGATCATTGCTCTGTAGCGCTCACCATTCACAGTAACCGTTTGGCCCGCGACGTCTTCGAAGACAAAAGGTCCGATGACTCCTCCAGCGAAAACAGCACACCATACAGTGACTTTGAGCGGGTGTAATGGCTCTTCGTGGGTTACACGCGGCTTTTCAGTGCCCCAGAAGCGTAAATTTTGCTTATTTACGTACCCGCTAAGATGGAAATGGGCCTCATCACTCATGATTATTTTTGATGAAAAATCATCTTATCTTAAAATCAGCAATATTCCGCGTTCTGGAGCAGTGTAGCGTAACATTGTTAATTAACGTGTATTTCGCATGTGTTTACTACACAAATATCAAAACAGAACTGACCTTGGGTTCCAATCGCAAAATTTATAGCATTTTCTGATAGGAAGATTACTTTTGCGCCACCTTGTATTTCATAAACAGCTCCGCTTTAAGTCCATTTTGGTCATATCAAAAGACGGCATGCAGTCTTAGGGGTGTATCGGCTAACTTGCAAATTGTTCAATAGAATACGGACCGCCCACTTTACCAAAGAAAATATGGGCAATATTTGGATGAAGGCGGACATACAGAGTCGAAGGAGATTGGGTACATATAGACATACAAAGATAGTGTTATTCAGCTATGCATTTGATACACTCGCTGAAATTACGAACAACATTCATCCTGGACGTAATGGGTTAAGCCATAAGAAGATCATCAAATCGGATTTCTTCTGTGCAGATTTCCGTTTTAAAATTTGTATATGCTTCCATTTCATAACCAGCTTCTTTTGGCTATTTCCGGCTAATCTATTGAATAACCTTTAGAGATAAAGATAAAATTTTTTTTAGGATTTTTATTATCCTGTCGACGTTATCTGCTGCTGGATATTTTTCCAGTTGGCAACATTGAAAACTTCAAATACTCAAAAAAAAAAAACAAAGAACTAAAAACAACAACAATCTCGGTAGCCAACAAGTTTCTGTTGTGGTATGGGTGAAATTCCAAAGCTCTGTAAATGTATTAACGACACTGATTATATGTGTGTGTGTATGAGTGTGCATGCAAGTAAAATGCTGCGGGTCCAACAGCGAGCAACAAATTTGGAGCCAAACAACGAAATGCAAAAAATAAAAAACTAAACAAAAAAAAACCAACCAAAGACAACTTAAAACTTTAAAATCCAAACCATGCCGAAGCAAAGACAAGTCAAGACAAACCAAGCTAACTCAAGCAACTCAAGCTAGCTGCTAGGCTAAGAAATTTCAGAAAGAAATATAAAAAAAAATTGAAAAAAAAACACAAGGTAGAAAAGTGGAGGCAGGCAACAAAACGAACCCATGGAACGAACAAGGTACCGATCCAACGAATGAACGAATTGCTACGATATCGTCACTTGGGCGCATTCCACAGCATAATGTGAGCTTGATTTGCCAGATTTATACATACAAACCTATACATATACATATGCACTATACATACATACATATATATATTCGTGTTTAATGTGTTACTGTATGTTTGTCAGCAGGCAAACGAGTAGAGTTGAGTGGGGAGAATTGGTCGGTTTGGAATGAAGTGTATTTTGCTAGCTATAGGTACGAGTGGTATGAAGGAGACTGGCTTTAAATTTTTTTTTTGTTTTTTTGTTTTTGTTTAGAAGTTTTCGAAGACTGGTTTTTTATGCCATGCTACAGTAAGAAGGCAGCCGCAGCAGCAAGATTTTCTTAACGCTGCTGAAGACAGCCAAGACGATAATGACGATGATGTTGCTCATGTTGGCGATGGCCATGCTGATCATGATGATGATGATGATGATGATGATGATGGCGATCATGGCAACGTCAAGTTAAGTCAATTCAAAGCATATACGTGCAGGCAGGCTCCTTCATACACGACTGCAATTCTGAGGATACCACATTTTAAAGTAGGCTCCTTTGAGTTTTCGTGTTTTTCTTCAGCTGTCTTCTTTTTTTGTTTTTTTTTTTTTTTGTTTTTGCTCATGCTGCAGATTTTGTGATCTCTCGTGTGTGGATGTTTGTGTGAGTGGCATGTGTATTTGTGCAAAATATTGGCGCGCGCTTTTTTTTTATGTGGCTTACGTCGATTAAATGGAAAAAAATATTTCGTAGCAGATGCTGTTGCTGTTGAGGTGGAATGGAATGCAGAGAAAGGGTACCGCATGCATTTCAACCAAAGAAGCTCGATTTTATGATCCATAAATATTTTGCGGACTTATGGAATTCTCGTATATATTTTGACAACTTTTAAGTTTAATAACGCAAAGAATTCTCTTAAATGCATGCATAAAGCTAGACCTTGTGTTGTAAGAGGTCACATGCAGGCGTGCTGGTGCGTCGAATTAGCCTTTCTGAGGCACTTCCTGATTTAAGTGGTTTTTTTTTAATTGTTATAGAGCATTTTCAGATAGACTGAATTTGAAAGTTTGATCCAAGAATATACAGGTCATCTACATCTTTATAATGATTTTTTTTTTATGATAGGTGCATTCTTTGGTAAATGTTTTAAGCTTGAATAATGTTCAAATCCAGGGATGGAAAATAACGATTATTTTTTTAAATTTTATATGAAAAGATCATATTGAAAACAAATTTGAGCTTTAGGCCAAGTATGTTGACAACATGAAGATAATGAAGGCAACAACCAACAACAACAACAACAACGGCTCTGTATACAGCAAATCACACAGCAGACTATACAGTCTGTTTCGTTGGCCGCTACACTAACTCATCAATAGTCTTGCATGACTTTTCATTGTAATCCACTCAAGCTACTAAAGTCCTACTTATACTGCCAATATGCGGACAAAGTTACCCGGAACTTTCTTTTGGCAGAGAGAACGCTTATACATTAGTAACATTAGTGGAAAAAAGGGAGGAGCTTACAACAAAAAACACAACCTCAACATGCTCTGATTGCGGTAAGCCACTGTGATCGAATTTACGAAGATCCACATGAGTTAAAGCTATGCCTAAAAGTAATAAACGATCAAGGTCAGCCTTGACATAGGGTGCATCATAAGTAGATAAGAAATTAGTTCATAGGTTCCACCCTTCAAGCCCATGTTTACTACAAGGATTTAACAAGCTTTTAGACATGCTTTGGAATAGTATTTGGACAAAGATCAGGTAAGGGCAAATATTTCATCTTGTCAAGGCTTAGGTAAAGAACTCGGGCAAGGATTTAAATAAGGACTTAGGCAAAGATTAGTAGAAGGATTTGGTTTTTTTTATGGATACAAGAATAATTTGGATATTTTTAAAAACATGCAATATTTTGTTGAGTTATTAAGAGGGACTATGTATATATCCATAAAAATAAAAATAAATAACTGGCCATTTCAGCCCTCGAAAGGACTTTGACCTAGCTTCTTATGATCAATTGTGTTGTGCGTGTTATTAAGTTTGTACACAATTGACCGAGAACCGGACCTACAGGTTTAACGCTGACTCCGAACGGCGATGAACGGAATGTTCTCGTTCTCAAGAAGCTTTACATGGCATTTTGATTACTCTCTGAGGTTTGCCATTGTCTTCAGAGAGGTGGCGGCCGTACAGAAAAATTATTTTAATTCAAATAATTTTCTGTCGCTGCTGGGATTCGAACCCGGGTTTCCAGGTTCGTTGAAATAGCGGCCACGCACTTTAACCAACTACGCCACGGACGCCACATATATATGTCCACTATATATCCAGAGGCCGAAAAAAAGGTAATTTTGTGAACTTTGTTTTTATTTCAATATTTAGGGTTTTTATACCTAAAAATATACACATTCAAGAGTATGTTTAGTTTTTTTTTATTAAAAAAAAATTTAATATTAAGGTAGATACAGCATTTTTTGTAGAGCGCTGTGAAAAAAAGGTGAAATGTGGTGACCAAGATTGTTCCTCCTAAATTCATCTGAAACAAAAAAATGAAAAATATTATTAAACAAGATACTTAAAACTCGTACTTGTCATAGCCGATTTTGTAAACATTAATTTTTTACAAAACGGTGGACTTCCGAACGTAATTTAACGATTTTCCACCAAAAATTCGTCATTATTTTACCTATAAAACGCGTTTGAAAATAAGGGCCAGCACTGCGCACTCTGCAATGCGGTTCATTCACTAGACTATAACTTTGTTATTTTTTGAGATATCGACTTGAAATTTTGACCACATATTTTTGAGACTTGGAGCTTCAACCTTTGACCATTGGGACACCGGGGACCTTTTTACTTTCGAGTTTTTCCTGGAAAAACTATGCAAACGATTTTTCTTTACAAGGTATCATTCAACAGGGAATGAATGTGGCTTCTAGAAAGTAGTTAATTTCCAAGAGTAGATTCATCCCTTTGCCTACCAGACCACCCCAAAGTCGAAAAATCTTTACTTTTTCTCCCCCTTCTTCTTCCTGCGATATTTTCGGGGTAGGAGGAACTATAGGTAAAAAAGTTTTGGGGAAGTTGCGGGCAACCTTCCACTTTTTAACTAAAAAAAGCAAAAAAATATAGTCCACTTGGGCTATCCACGCGACCAACAAATCTGACGGGACCTATATGTCCCAATGGTCGTCAACGGTAAAAATCTAAGACATATTTAATTTTGTTGAAAAGTTAATTTTTTTGAAATAAAAATAAATTTGTTTGCATTTTTGATAAATGCATTGAATTTTCATTTTCTTATGATGAAATTTTAAGTTATTTCGATCATTGGTGAAGCAAAATGGTTTTTTGCAAAATGCACAAATAATATTGTTTCGATGGCCTTTGTGTTGTTTTGAGCAGAAAATACATCCTTACGTCCCGTTTCACTTTTGCAGAATTATCGGACAGGGAAGTTATATCCGCAAGTTAAAATCTCTTACAACTTCGCGGTTGGTGACCGTATTGATCACTTGAGTAGCCAGTTGCCCGCGGATTTCCAATGCAGATATAGAAAATGAATCATTATTCGAAGTAGAAATTTTGTTGTAACCACAGTGCACAGCGGCGGATTTATATACGGGTTGATAAGGCTTTAGCCGCCATCCCCCTTGAAGAATTTTTTTGTGTGGGAAAATAAATTAAAAGAAGCGCTAAAAGCCGTTTTAGTCTCCCCCTTGGACTATAAAACTGTTAGCTCAGCCCTTCCTCCCTCTGGTGAATCTTAGATCCGCCACTGATTATGCACACTCAAATCAAAGCGATCGTAGAAAATACGCAAGTAGAATTTGGTCTTTGATTTGTAATATATATTGTGAAATAAAAACACAAAATCAAAATTGTAATTTTCTTTCTAATGGTGGTATTTGGCCACTCTACGACTATTGTTCCAGAAGATATTTCCAAAATAGGTCAAAAATTCATTAAAAAATCCCAACAATTTTTTTATTACGAAGTTTTGTTTTGCATCAAATGAAACATCCGATTTTTGGGAAATTTTAACCTATTTTGTGATATTTTGAATAGTCGTAAAGAGGTCAAAGTACCACCATTGGAAAGGTTATTCTTCAACCTTTCATTGGATGTCAAACATTACGCCGTAGCAAATATAGAAGGCCATATATTATGATAGAATTTTTTGGGGTTTTTTAGCAATATTTTTAAATATTTTGGGAATATCTCCTAAACCAATAGTCATATAGAGGTCAAAGTACCATCATTGCAAAGGTTATTTTTTAAACTTTCATTGGTAAACTTTCAACACAGATTAAAAACAACGAGTTCTCATGAAGTAAATCAAAATTCAGCCTCCAACTGTCATGTCAAAGCCTCCAATGCATACTGTCAAAGAGAGAAGATAGTGGTATACATTTTTACCGTTGACGACCATTGGGACATATAGGTCCCATAATTTTTCACACTTTTGCAGGTTAAAAAATTGTTTTTTGCGACACTTTTGTTTAGTAATTTGGAGTCGCTTAACACGAATCCGTTGTCGGATTAACGAATTTTCCAGCGGTTCAGGAGCGGTCGTCAAAGGGTTAAGAAAATGCAAAAAATTTAAAAGAAAAAGTTCAGGGTTATAACCCCCTTAATAGAAATTACTCAGTAGGGAAATGAGAAGTTATTATTGCCATACCAAGTTTAGTAACTAGTTAATCTGGAAGCACATGTCATTACGCCTTCGCTTACAGTTTCTAAATAAATAATGTCAAAGAAAATGTCTCATAACAACGATCGTTAATCTAGCCGAACAGCCGCGATCAACTCAAAACCTTACATCCTAGCTTACGATTTGAAAATAAACAACCGAAGCTGTAATACCTGTAAGCACCACACATTACCGCCTATGACAAGTCCATGTTAAAATATTTCTGTGTGCTGGAATCCAGCCGAGAGCTAGCTCCCATTACTAAGTTACCATTATGTAACTACACTAAGGGAAATAACGCATATTAGCATTATCAACGCCTGAGTATACATTTTATTTAAATATTTGCGTGGATAAATCCAATGTTTTCCTTACAACTCGTTTTTTTCCCGTATTTAAATTTTATTTATACCACACACGTACACACATATTCCATACAAGCAAGCAGCAAAAGCATCGCACACGTACACACATATTCCGACAAGCATCGCACTCTGTTCCTGCAGTATATTTCTTGCAGTTGCAGGTTTCTTATAGTTCTCATTTAGTTAATGTTGCTAGGGTAATATAGCCTGGATTTTTGGCAAATACGATTTGTGAGTGCGATGGTGATTGCAATGCATGATGAAATTATGTGGGGTGGAGTGACATCTCGGTATTTCCTCAAGAATATCTTGAACCGGTTGTCATTTACCTGCATAATTTGCTTCTTATTCTCTATCTTAGTTTTTCTTTTTATAGTTTATACTATTTTTGATATTTGGTGCCCTAACATTGCACCAAATATTTACATAAAATAAGTAAATGCATAAATGCAATAAATTTTAAATATTTACGTACTCGATTTAAGTAAATGCATTATTGGTGCAAAAATGACTCGCTTTTTGGATAAATTAAAAAAGTTTTTGGATAAATTCAATATTTTTTCCCTTAGTGTAGTTCTGTAATGAATACTTCCCTTACTCGGTAGTTAAAAAAATACCTATTTTATAAAAAAAAAAAAAAATAAAATAAAAAAATATATTTTTTTAAATTTTCGCTTATAACTTCTAAACTCAAGTTGATGGCTTGTCAACTAAATTATCAACTAATGATAATGACACTATTTCTGAGTTAAGTCAAAATTACTGTTATTTTTTCTTCCTTCGTTTTCGAGATATGTCGCTTTTTCTAATTTTTTAAATTTTTATCATTATACAATTTATATCTTAATACACATGCTACTTATTTTGATTGATATAATTTCGTCAAAAAATTATTTTCTTTTTTTAATCTGATCGAAAAAATATCGATCAATGATTTTATTTATAAAATAATAATTTTTATTGTTGATCCGAAAAAGATCGATATAAAAGTAACTTTTATTTCTGGTCGACGAATGTCTTATAGCCGGCCATAAGTTAAATGCAACAAAAACCAAGGCCCTCTTAACCAACGCCAGTAAGCCAATGATGACAATATTGCAGGATATACTGTTATGGAAAATGTTGACTTCTTTATATATCTGGGAAGCAACATCTCAACAGATAGAGGTGCCTTTGACAATGTGTGCTACGGAATTTCTAAAGCCCGCCCACCCTTTACTCAACTCAACAAGGTCTGGAATTCGTCATCAATTTCCAAACAAACATAATGATTCGACTGTTTTACTCAAAAATCAAATCAGTCTTGCTGTACGGTTGGTAAATTTGGCTGATGTCAGACAGCCTAGTAAATATGTTGCAAGTTTTCTTCAACAAATGCTTTAGACGAATCTTGAGAATATGGTGGCCTGATACCATTCAAAACTCCCATATACGAGGAAGTTAGTAAAAAAAAATTGAGTTGGAAAGAACACACCCTATGCAAGCAGCCTTACGAGATCTGTAGGTAAGCTCTGGAGTGAAATCCGCAGGGTAGCAGAAGACGAGAAAGGCCAAAACTCGGAAGCGGGTCGAAATTCCCCTTTCCAAAATTCCCAGTGTTAAAATTCACTTCCATAAAATGCCGTTTTCTAAAATTTACCCTTTTCGAAATTCTCCTTTACAAAACTTAAAAAATAAATAAATAATAAATAACCATTTAACAAGGGCCATTTCAGCCCTTGAACGGACTTTGACCTAGCTTCTTATAATCAATTGTGTTGTGCGTGTTATTAAGTTTGTACACAATTGACCGAAAAACGGACATACATGTTTAACGCCGACTCCGAACGGCGATGAACGGAATGTTCTTATTCTCAAGAAGCTTTACATGGCATTTTAATTACTCTCTGAGGTTTGCCATTGTCTGCAGAGAGGTGGCGGCCGAACAGAAAAATTATTTTAATTCAAATAATTTTCTGTCGCTGCTGGGGCTCGAACCCGGGTCTCCGAGTTCGTTGACATAGAAGCCACGCACTTTAACCAACTACGCCACGGACGCCACAAAACTTACCTTTTTAAAAATTCTCCTCCACAAAATTCCTCTTGACAAAATTTCCCTTTGTAAATTTTTATATTATAGAACTTTACGCACTGAGAACAAAACCTTAAAAAAGCGAAACCTTCAACAAAGAGCGCGCTTTATCCCTCAATATCAACAAAATTTTTTTTTTTTTTTTTGTAAAAGTGAATTTTGTAAAGCAGAATTTCGTTAAGGGTAATTTTATGAAGGGAATTCTGTGAAGGAGGATTTTTGAGAAGGGGGAATTTTGTTAAGGAGAATTTTTAAAAATAGGCCTTTTGAAAAGCGAAACTTTGAAAAGGGTAATCTTGTTAAAAGAATTTTGTATAGGGGGAATTTTGACCCCATCCTTCCAAAACTCATCTGGAAATGCATCTTGGAAAAAGAAATATAGTCTACAGTGAAATGAAATAAAAACAATAGCGGTATTCACGATCTGCAGTTTTTCGAGTCTTTTTAGTAAATTAAAAAGAATTTCCTATAGTCCTCCTATAGTTCTTCACGACAAAGATAAATTACAGCGCAAACAAATTTTGACATATTTTCTAAGAACAAATTAAATTTGCAGTGCTGCCATAGAATGTCAAGTCAGCTGTCAAATACACAAATAAAGGGTGATTAAATTATAAGGGCCGATGTTGATTTTGAATAAAACACAAATCATTTAGGAAATTATTGTCATTTCTTTTTATGATGATAATATTGGTATGGTTCAATAAGGTATGGAACAAAATATCGGCCAAATGGCCGCCGCAACCTCGGCGGCACACCTCCATCCGATGGTCCAAATTTTCGATGACGCTGAGGCATAAGAGATGTTCTATGCCGTTAATGTGCCGAATTATCTCATCCACATGATCTTGGAGGCCAATTGATATCGTTATCATTGTTTCGTTAGCTGTGTGGTAAGTGGCACCGTCCTGTTGAAACCACATATCGTCCACATCCATATCTTCCAATTCGGGCCATAAAAAGTTCGTTATCATACTGCGATAGCGAACACCATTCACAGTAACTGCCTGACCGGCCTCATTTTGGAAAAAATACGGCCCGATGATGCCGCCAGCCCACAAACCGCACCAAACAGTCGCTCTTTGTGGGTGCATTGATTTTTCGACAATCACTCTTGGATTATCATTCGCCCAAATGCAGCAATTCTGCTTATTGACGAATCCACTGAGGTGAAAATGTGCCTCATTATTGACCGAAAAAATCACGAAGTGCACGATATTTATTTGGATTTGAAAGCCTATTTTCATAATAAGCCTGAATAACTTTTACGCGTTGCTCGATTATGTATCTTTCCATGGTTCAAATTGAGTTAGTCTGAAATTGAGAAATGTCAAATGAAATGCAGAAAAAAACTTGACGTTCACATTCAACATCGGCGCTTAAAATTTAACCACACTTTACTATGCAAAATTTACAATACAAGAAGCAACAGGATATAGGAAGAATTATTAGCAAACAAGTTAACTTCCTGATATGATTTCTATTATTGAGGTATTTTCACGTATTTTTTTTTTTAAACTAACCATTTCAGACCTTGAAAAGACTTTGACCGAACTTCTAATGACCAAATTGTATTGTGCGTGTTATTAAATGTTTATTAAAGGTCGAGAACTGGACCTACTAGTTTTATGCCGATTCCGAACGGCTAATGTGCATGTTCTCAAGAAGCTTTACATGGCATTATTTACTCTATGAGGTTTTCCATTGTCTGCAGAGAGGTGACGACCGATCAGAAAAATTAATTTCAATTGAAAAAAATTTTCTGTCTTGTGGAAAATTCGAACCTCGGACTTCGCAACTCGAAGATTCGCACCGAGCGATTCATGCACTTTAACGCACTCGGCCACGGCCGACTTATTTCTCTTAGTTTTTTTTCAAAATCATTCAGCATTGGAATTTATTTAATTATTCTTTTGGAATTTATTGGAAGGCTGAGCATGATCAAGAATTTTAAAATTAAATACACCTTTAGACCATGTACAATGAAATTCGATTCGGTTGGGCGTCAGTTAATTATGCGATATGAATCTAGCAAGATTAATCATTCAAAAATTAACAATAGCTGCCCCCTCTGTTAATACAAAGACTTTCATCTTAACTAGCATAAATTTGTGAAGAAAAACGTTTCGTAGTTTTTGTTCGTTATACCAAATCGTTACTTTTTTATGTCTTCTGTTTTGTTTAGCTGTCAATGCGTAACGAACTTTATTACCCACGCTTTAGTTAATATATTGTTATTGATGTTGTTTTTGTTGTTGTCATGAATACCGCCACCGCACCCTAGTTAAACGCATCATCGTAGTATTTTCTAATGACATCTACTACTAAGCCGTGTATTATTCATATGTAGTACCATGCATTTGTCTGTCCATTCATCCATCCATCCAACCAACCATCTAGCCATCCATCCATCCATCCATCTATCTATCAGGCGAATGTCCGTTCAAGCATACAACTGCTCGAGCATTTCAGTATTTTTATCAATATGTCTGTCTGTCCGTCTGTCTCTCGCTCTACGTCTGTCTGCTTATCAGTTTGTCCGTCCATACATCCATCAGGTATTACAGGTTTACAACATTATTGCTTGCTTTGGTTATTTTTTGTTTTTTTTTGCTTGGAATGTGGGGAGATTTCGTTGTAGCTCTTTCGAAGCGTGGTCGATCGATCGCGTCTCACAAAACTCACAGCCAACGAAAAAATGTTCGCTCGACAACGAGCTCTTTGAGCTCGTCGTATACAGAAGCAAGTTTCAAAATTATGCACGCAAATAATTGACAAGATCCAAAATAAATACCTTCTTATATACATGAACATGTTTTTTAAAAATACAAATATATATATATATATATATATATATATATATGTATATATATTGTTTTCAATTTAACAGAAAAAATATAAACAATAGTTCGAAAACCATAAAAATTTGGGGGAAAATAATCAGCTTTGAAGCTTTAAAGAGAACACTAATATTTTAATTGTTGTTTTTGCCGCGAATAAAACGAAACAGTTTTTTGTTTTGTCTTCTTCGTAGTGGTGGCTGCGAATTGGGGTTGACGCGGAGCTACAAGCGGAGTAGATGTGTGATTTGGAACTTACATATATTATTTACTTATTACCTATTTGGTTTGTATAGGTTGAATTAGGTTAAGTTACAATGGCTGAGACGTTCGACCGACTGGTGCTCTAAGGCTGTTACAGTAAAAATCTCTTTGTTAATATACTAGGGCGTTCAAGATGCTGCTGGCATAACAAAGAAAACACACGATTTTTGCCAAAATTAATTATTTTTTTTTCTTTATAGTCCCCTTTCAACTCGATACACCTATTTTAACCATTTTCTAACATTGCGATGCCCTTTGAAAAGTAATATTTCTCAAGATCTCCGAAATACGCTCCAGTTTCCAATTTGACCTGTTCATTCGTCGCAAATCTCTTTCCTTGGAGCCACCTTTTTAAGTTTTGGAACAGATAATAAAGGGTGATTTTTAGCAACTTTCTTTTTGGCTGTAGCTGTATCCAAAATATCGTAGCTGTATCCACCAGTGTTGTTGCTTTGTTTGGGCCTATGTTACTCCACTATGTACAAAATTTGCAGAAGGATTTGGGTGTAAAACCTTTTAAAATAGAGCTGGGAAAGAATGGAAGCCACACGACCTACCACAACGGGTTACTTTTGGTGAATGGGCGCTGGCAAAGTTGGATGAAGATCCACTTTATTATTGGAAAATTGTGTTCAGCGACGAAGCTCATTTCTGGTTGAATGGATATGGGAACAAGCAAAATTTCCGTATTTCATGTGAAGAGAAATGTGGTGCCGGTGGCATCACTGGACCGTACTTTTTCAAAAACGACGAAAACAGGAACGTTACTGTGAATGGCGAGCGCTACCGTGCGATGATTACAAATTTTTTTTGCCCAAAATGAAAAAGGTGGACTTGCCTGACATATGGTTTCAACAAAACGGTGCCACATGCCACATAGCACGCGAAACAATGCCCCAATTGAGAGGCGGATTCGGTAAACAGCTTATTTCACTTTCGGGATCGGTCAATTGGCCGCCTAGATCGTGCGATTTAACGTATTTAGACTATTTTTTGTGGAGCCATGTTAAGGCTCATATCTGTAGGAACAAGCCCGCAACGGTTGATGCACGGGAAGCCAATATTGAAGAATTTATTCGTGAGAAACCGGCCGATATGTTGGAGAAATTATGCCAAAATTGGACCCAGCGTATGAACCATTTCAGGCGTAGCCGCGTTCAATATTCACATGAAATCATTTTTAACATTGAATTATATAGATCGTTTTATCGACTCAAATAAAGATTTCATACATTTCTCTAAATTTTATGTGTTTTCTTTTTAAATCAAATCCGAAAGCTTTTAAAAAATCACCCTTTAGTTATAGGGGAATAAGAAAGCAGTTCGAAGCATAACTCGTGCAATTTGGCCATGATTTCGTCCATATTGTGAGCTGGAGAATTGTCTTCCAAAAAAATGATTTTTTTTCTTCAATAAATGGGGCCGGTTGCTTGCGATTTCGTCCTTCAATCGGTCCAATAATTAACAGTAAGAGTCGCTGTTGATTGTTTTTATTTTTCTTAAATAGTCGATGAGCAAAATGCCCCTTGAATCCCAAAGGCCAACACCTTTCCGATCGTTTGTTGAGTATTCTCTCGCTTTGATGCACTTCCACTGGAATCTACTCGCTCTTTTGATGATTCTTTCGATTCTGGTGTATAGTGGTGAATCCATGCTTCATCAATGGTCACTATTTAATGCAAAAATTCAATTGGATTTTGTTTAAACATATCCAAACATTGTTGGGAAGTGCGTACACGTTCATGTTCTTGATTGATTGTTAACGAACGCAGCACGCATCTTACAGTCAGCTTTCTCATACTCAAATGTTCATGTAAAATTAAAACCACCAACCCTTTTGATATGCCTACGGCTATAGCTATCTCACGTTCTGATACTTTTGAATAGTCCAATACGAAATCGTTGATTTTTCCAATACATTCTGAAGTGGTCACTGTTTTTGGTGCCCCCCGACGTTTTCATCATTTTTGCTGTTTCAAAAATCACACGTCCAGAAAATTGTTCACGAAATAGAATTATTGTTTCACCAGGTGTATGACATTTGCCACCGTTCTGCTAATAATAAATGTCGTCCTCGACCATAGCATCAATTTAAGGCCAAAAAAAGTTAGTCTACACCGTTCGGTAACGCAGTCCATTCACTGAAACGGTCGCACCAGCATAATTTTCGGAAAAATATGCCCCATGATGCCACCGCTACAAAAACCAGAGCAAACTGTCACTCGTTGTGGGTGGAGGTGTTGTTCGACTTTTTCTCTTGGGTTTTCGGAACCCCAGATGCGACCGCTTTGCTAATTCACGTACCCAGACACATGAAAATGAGCCTCATCACTCAGATTGGTTTTGTTTGAGAAATCATGATCTTATTCATGCATTTCCAGCGTATTTCAGGCGTCTTAAGGCTTCAATTCTTGTATCAACTGCACTTTATAAACATGTAGTTCAAGATATTTATGTAAAATACGGTGCAAAGTGGCTTTGGATAGACCCAATTGCAGTGACCGTCTCGAAATCGACAAACCTGTGTTTTCAGCCACACTCTCAGCTGCGATATTTTCAGTTGACCTAGCTGAATGAGCACAAGTTGGGGTCCTAACATCCTTAACTTGTCCGAAATATCCGAATTTAAAGATTAATATCACAATAGCTGGTGGCGTCCGTGGCGTAGTTGGTTAAAGTGCGTGGCCGCTATGTCAAAGAACTTTGGAAACCCAGGTTCGAACCCCAGCAGCGACAGAAAATTATTTGAATTAAAATAATTTTTATGTACGGCCGCCACCTCTCTGCAGACAATGGCAAGCCTCAGAGAGTAATCAAAATGCCATGTAAAGCTTCTTGAGAACGAGAACTTTCCGTTCATCGCCGTTCGGAGTCGGCGTTAAACATTTAGGTCCGGTTCTCGGTCAATTGTGTACAAACTTAATAACACGCACAACACAATTGATCATAAGAAGCTAGGTCAAAGTCCTTTCAAGGGCTGAAATGGCCAGTTATTTATTTTTTTTTTTTTTTTATCACATTAGCTGAAGGCGCTTGATGATGGCCAACAGTACGAAGTGGCTTTGGATAGACCCAATTGGATGGACAAACCTGTGTTTTCAGGCACATTCTCAGCAACAGCTGCGGTATTTCCAGTTGACCTAGCCGAACGAGCACAAGTTGGGGTCTTTATATCCCTATCTTGTCCGAAAAGTCAGAATTTATCAATTAATTTTACTATAGCTGTGCGAGAAGGCGCTTGATGATGGCCAACAGTACGAACTTTACGAATTGTATTCGCGATATTTTCACCTTTTTTTTTAAGGAATTTTCATTATTTCAATGCTTTGTGCGAGTGCGTATCGAGCAATAACTAAAAATCTCCTAGTTCATTTTTGTCAAACGTCATTCGCCTAGTTTCGAATGACAGTTGTTTGTGTCAACCTGAAAAAATGCTGGGAAATTTAAAATGACACCTCTTGTTGAAGGACCCTAAACTATATACATATTTATCTGTGATACCTGTTGTTGAGTCCCAAGCTTCACTGAACCATTTAAAGGATTAAATAAATCTATCGATTTGATTTGGTCATATTTCCGTGACTGTCGCAAGGGAGTGAAGGTAGGATCTACCAAGGGAGATTAGTCTTCTCTTACTTAGGGGAGTCAGGAGGAGGTGAAAGAGGTAGAGGAGATGCTTAAAGCTTTTATCCTCTTAAGCATATTTACGGCATGTTCATTGGCTTTAATGCCTAACTGAAGGCGTCTATGTGCTACCATCAAACAATGACCAATAATCACCTCCGCTAGAACAGAGAGGCCCTATCCATCTGAATCTCAATAGCGAGGAAGTGCGCTTGAAGTCATATGAAATTCCTTTTGTTCCAGCCGTGTTGCAAATGGTGATATGATCCCAACACTTCTTGGCGTGGTGAAGTGTGTTTCGCCTCCATTGGAGTTTAAAGATGGCTTAGAGTTTACTTTCTCTATCCTTCCCAAGAAGGATAGTGGTGGTTGTACCCTTCCTAGCCAGTTCATCAGTTTTACAGTTGCCTTTAATGCAGTACAGTACAGACACTTCGATGAGATATATCCTGAAATGCTTGGCCATCTTTTTGAGAGATCGGCCACTACAGCGATGTATTTAGAGTTGAAAATGTAGGAGCATAGCGCCTTTAGAGCTACCTGACAATCTGAAATTATGTTGACAATATTTTCTGTTGTGCGTCGCTGGTTAAGGTGCAGGGCAGCTTCTTGGATAGCAAAACCTCCTCTTGATATACGCTACAATAATCGGGGAGTCGAAAACGGGTCTCAACCCCCAGATCTCGAGATTGGACTCTCGCTGCTACTCGTTGTTCGAGCTTAGAACCATCAGTAAATATGTTTATAGCTCCATAAATGTGATGGGGTTTATTATACCATTGCTGGCGTTAAGGGTTGCGAACATCGTATTTCTTGGCAAATTTTACTTCTGATATGCAGTAAACCGTATTGGAAGGTATGGAGTGTGTCCAATGTTAGTACCGGTCGGGGATACAAATTCCTGCAATGGTTGCGGCTTCCATGATTTTAATACCATTTGACAAAGAGCGCGAAGAACGGTCAAAAAAGTTTGAGGATGCCGAATTGGAGGCTATATTGGATGAAGACTCGTGCCAAACGCAAGAAGAGCTCGCAAAAGCATTTTGAGTGACTCAACAAGCCATATCTGTTAGCTTAAAAGCCATGGGAATGATCCAAAAGGTAGGATATTGGGTGCTATATGAATTGAAGCCGAGAGACGTCTAACGTCGTGTTTTTACTTGCGAACAGCTGCTCGAACGGCAAAAAGAAAGGGATTTTTTCATCCTATTATGACTGGTGATGAAAATGGGCTCATTACGATAACCCCAAGCGCAAAAAATCATACGGGCCACCCAGTCATAGGGAAAAATCGACGCCAAAGCCAAATATTCACAGTGGCAAGGTCATGCTCTGTATTTGGTCGAACCAATTGGGCGTGGTGTACTATGAGCTGATACAACCGGGTGAAACCATCACAGGGCAGAGCTCTACCGAACTCAATTGATGCGTTTGAGCAGAGCATTGAAGCAAAAAACGGGCAGAATACGAGCAAAGGCAAGACGAGGTTATTTTGCAACATGACAACGCTCGGTCACATGTTGCGCAGCCGATCAAAACATATCTTGAATCGTTGAAATTTGAAAAGTCCTACCTTACCCGCCGTTTGGCCCAGACATTGCCCCTTCCGACTTCTATTTGTTTTCGTCGATGATGCATGTCCCTTGAGGATCAGCACTATCACTCTTTGGGAGAACTCCAAAATTGGATCGGATATAACCTCAATTATCTCAAGCAATCACAGTTTTAGCACTTTTAGGTCAGATTGTTTCGAAACTACCAATGTCAAAACAAAAATGCTTACCTCGGATTAAAATTCAATGCGTCAAAAACCATTTTGTTCAGTTTGTTCTGGTTTCTGAATCAGAATTTTGTGGGCCTGTATAATTCAGGCCTGTATAATTCATGTCTTATCACTTAGACATAATAGTATTTTTTTGCTACTTTTTCGTTGCTACGATAGCTCTGTTTTAGTGTTTTTGCAAAAATACGCTCGTTCACCCCCGAACATGTGCGATCTACCAAAAAGAGCGTAAAAACGCGCTCGTTTCGTACGTTTATGCCTGCTGTGCTCGAAACAAATTCTAGATTTTTTTTTATATTTTGTTTTAACTTTTTCTTTTTGTTTATTTGATGTTATTCAGTTTATTTTTGTAGCCATCTCGCCTGACTTGGCGTGCGCAAATGTTTTACTTATATTTTTTTTTTGTTGATTTTTTTAAGCCTTTTTTCCACCAACCTTCGAAGAGTGGACTACGTGCGGCTTTGCTAGCTGAGCAGCGCAGCTCAGCTCTGAGTTGCGGTAGCATGGCTTGGCATGGATTCTAAGATTGCCTGACCACGAATTGGTTTGATCGTTTATGTTTTTGTTGTTGTCGTTTGAAGCTTAAAATTTTTGATCATTCTTTATTTGGTTTTTGTTGCATAGCTATTATAGCTTGGCTACTTGTTTGTTTGTTTATTCTTTTTGCTCTCCCCATATTTTATTATTACTGTTTTGGATTTTTTTTTTTATTTTTTCGTTTTGTTTTAATTCTTCTGTTTTGAGCTGCTCGTGCATAATTTTTGGTATAATTTTCAACTCACACTTTGGAATGTTTATTATTCTCCACTCTACTGTTTTGTTTTTGTTGTTGTTGTTGTTGTTGTTTTATTGCTATTATTTTGCATTTTATGAAGCCCTCGTGCAAAATATATGCTTGGAAATTCCGATTCCGTTGCGATTCTCTTTTGTATGCTATCGAATTTAAGCCGTAGTATTAAAATGAAAGTCATGCTATGGAATTTTTATTGATACTTAACCAACATTTTTTCTGTTTTTTTTTTTTATTATTTTTCTTTTTGTGGATTCTTCTTATCCGCGCAATTGCACTGAGAAGAAGAACTCTTTTTGGACGAATGGAATTTGTAAGTTATATGCACCGAATAAGCTGGACTTCGAAGATGGGGAGACGGGTAGAGTGGTTTGAGAGATCTGAGTTCCATCTGAGATGGTTTCTGGATATATTTTTGGCAACTGTAGTTGAGATATTTAAAGTTTTAAAATTTCTGGCTAAGATGTTTTGGTGTATTGGCACATAGCGGTAAGCATTTTGGTGTAAATGTGCCTTTAAGACTTTTTCGTTGACCTTGATATTTAAATTGATCATAAGAAGCTAGGTCAAAGTCCCTTCAAGGGCTGAAATGGCCAGTTATTTATTTTATTTATTTGATATTTAACATCGATTAATAATCATTATCGGAGAATTAATTACCGAAAGGTAACTTTCCGATAGAGCATGTCTAAATTTACCAAATCGTAATTTTCTGCAACTTTTTTTCCACTGTTCCCTTTAACCAAATAATCCCCCTAAAACGTTTATTAAGTGTAAGTTTTTGTGTATTCTGTGTATATATTCCACTGTTTCCTTTAGACAAATATTCCCCGACAAACGGTCTCTAGGTGTAAGTTTCTGTGTATATCATTTGGTTAAGACGTATTAAATAACAAAACGTTTTTACTTTCTTACTTATCTGGCGCTTACAACCATTGGACGGTTTTGACCTCGTATAAGAAATTGCGCCATTCATTTCTGTTTTGAGCTTGCTGACGCCAGTTGGAAACATCAAACGCAGTCAGGTTATCCAACACTTGATCCTTCTAACGAAGATGTGGACGTCCTCTTCTGCGTTGACCACCACCGGGCACCGAATCGAGTATTTTTTTCGCTGGAACGTCGTTTTCCATTCGCTTAACATGACTTAGCCAGCGGAGCCGCTCGATTTTAATGCGCTTAACTATGTCAATGTCAGCGTATAGCTCATAAAGCTCGTGGTTCCATCGAATTCGGCACTCGCCATTGACGTAGATTGGACCGAAGATCTTACGAAGGATCTTTCTCTCGAAAGCTCCCAAAGTCTTTTCATCACAACTGCTCAACGTAAAGGTTTGTGTTGCATATAATAAAATGGGTATGATTAGTGACTTATAGAGCGTGAGTTTTGTTCGTCGAGAGAGGGTTCTGCTTCTCAATTGCCTACTCAGCCTAAAGTAACACCGGTTAGCAAGAGTTATCCTTCGTTTTATCTCAACACTGACATCATTGAAAGGGTTTATGCTGGATTCCAGGTAGACGAAGTCCTAAACAAGCTCGAAGGAGATGTTGTCTACAGTGACGTGGTTTCCAAGCCGCTGGGACTGTTTATTTTATGACACTAGATATTTCGTCTTATCTGCGTTCACTGCAAGACCCATTCGACTCGACTATTTCACTAATCTGGAGAATGCTGCACTGACTTCGCGCGTATTATGGCCAATGATAAGCCAGTAGCATAATACTTTTGTAAAATATCGTGCCACTGTGTCTCAAATCAGCAGCTCGGATGATCTTCTCCATCATTAGGTTGAAAAAGTCGCACGATAAGGAATCACCTTGTCTGAAACCTCGTTTGGTATCGAATGGAGAAGTGAGATCCTTCCCGATTTTAACTGTGCTGCTGGTGTTGCTTTAGATTGTTGGATTAGCTTTGCAGGAATACCAAATTCAGACATGGTGGAATATAGATGATCCCTTATTGGACTGTCGAAGGCGGCTTTGTAATCGATAAACATATGGTGTGTGTCGATTTGTTTTTCTGGGCCTTCTCTAAGATTTGTCGTAGCGTAAATATCTGGTCTATGGTGGATTTATCAGGTCTGAAGCTACACTGATAAGGTCCAATCAGTTGGTTTACGATGGGCTTCAGTCTTTCACATAATACGCTTGACAGGACCTTATATGCGATATTAAGAAGGCTTATCCCACGGTAGTTAGCACAAATGATGGGATCGCCTTTCTTGTGGATTGGGCAGAGCACACTGAGGTTCCAATCGTTTGGAATGCATTCTTCCGACCATATTATGCATAGAAGTTCATGAATGCATTTAAATAGAGCTTCGCCTCCATTCTTGAAGAGCTCAGTAGGTAAGCCATCGACTCCTGCTGCTTTGTTGTTTTTAAGCCGAGCTAAAGCTTTCAAGACTTACTATGTTCGAGCAGCGGAACTTCAACGCTGTCGTTCACAATTGGAGTTTCCAGGATACCATCTCTATTGGCGGGATTGTTGTCGTCGTTGCCGCGATTCAGAGGCCTAGAGAAGTGTTCCCTCCCCATCATCAGCGTCGTGGCACTCCTGGTCGTGCCTCTGGTTTCGGCGAGGGCGGTGATAGCCAATCACCTTTTCGGCAGTCGTACGCATAGAGTGGGAAATGTGCTTCCACTGTGCGCATATATCGTCGATCGCAGGAGTGCTTTTTTGAAGCAGGAGTAAGAGTCGAGTAGCGAAGTCTTTAGCTGTTCGTTTTGATTGCAGCTTTTCGACGTCTAGCTTTCTCTGTGCTGGATTGTGCGCATTCTTGATTGTGCACAGACGTGTACGGATCTTGACTGCGACATTATAATGATCCAAGTCTATATTAACACCACAGATCATGCGTACATCTTAAACACTGGAAGAGTGGCTTCCGTCAATCAAAACGTGATCAATTTGGCTGCGCGTCTTTTGATCAGGAGACAGCCAAGTGTCTTTATGAATATTGAGATGCTTGAATCTAGTGCTACAAAGTGTTATACTTCATCGAATATGACGAATGTTATCTATCTTGGTCATCAACGTATTCACCTACCGTGTGTTCTTAATACTATGTGTTCCATGGCGAGGAGTCAAAGGTTCAAGGAATTTCCACCCAGAAAATGAGTTTTCAGGTTGCTATCATCACATACTACCTTCAAACTGTTATCAGGATGTTGGTTATTCATGTAATTTAAATTTACTTCAAACAACTTCTGGGTGTTATTTCTACGATTACAGATGTGACCAACACGGTATTTTATGAATGGCAACACTGAGTCCATCCCTTATATTTAATAAATTAATATTTGTAACAGGGACATAACAGCATTGAAACTCATAGCACCATTGTGTGGATGGCTAGTGTAATCACCATACACATTTATTGTTAGGAATCGAGACTGATCTTAAATCTCTGACAATTTATGAGCATTGCCACCCGGTTGCAATAGAGCGGGTGACAATAGTCACCCCGGTTCCACAAAGAAAAACCGCATCAATACCACCGAACATCAACCAAATACTCAGGATGAATATTTGTTTTTGACAGTGACTTTTTGTCATTAAATTATTCATGGCTAGGTCAGTATAAAATTCTTGTTATCCTACTCTTTCTCCGTAACGTATCTTCATTAACACAGTAACGGGCGAAAACTACGATACGTATCCATGGGTATCCTTCAGGTGTCCCACAGTTTTTGAAAGAAATGCAAATTCGACTAATATTGTATTCTTTCCTTTTTCCGGAGATATTGGCAATTTTCGTCTTCTTTTTCATCATGGCTGATATCAATGATATTTAGCGGTTCTTCTAAGTGGATGACTATTCCCGTGCTAGAAAATTATGTTTTTGCTTTTGCTACTGCATTCGTAGGCATAATGCTACTATTGTTATATACAATAGTCTTACCTACTCCAAGATTTAGCTTGACACACAGGACTCAAAGTGGACCTTTTTTGATTTTCACACAAGTATTGGGAGTTGGAACTCCACCTACACATTATTATTATTATTGTTCCAATTTGCACTGTGACTTTAAGATCTATTGTGCCCCTTCATTGATTTAAAGAACCTCTTTAAGTCCAATCTCTGGGATAAATACTAGTATATGTCCTAAATCTCTTGATTTTAATGAGTTATCTGGTATTCTGTGGTAATCGAGATATTTCTGTCACGTGTAAACGAGTGCTTAAATGTGCATCGCAGATTCTTCACCCTCCATGCAAAACCTACATGTGTCATCACTCAGAATTCCCAGTTTTGTAAGGTGATAGTTCAACCTACAATGGCCTGTTAGCAGTCCTGTGATGATTCGTAGATCGTTCTTTGTTAGCTTCATGCATTCTTTGAATCTCTTTAGGTCGTATGCCCCTAAGAGCAGTTTAGAGTACTTTAACCCTGGTAAGTTTCTCCAGTATTCGTCTTTTTGCTTTTCTTCCTCTTTCCTTATTTAAAAAGAGAGTATTCCTTTGCCTATCCCACAAATGGTTTCGGACCAACAGTTGGAGTTGATGCTCCTTTCTTTGCCAATTCGGCAGCAATTTCGTTATCTTCTATACCTTTGTGTCCCATTGCCCATAGGATCCAGACCCAGTTTTGTAGACCAAGCGTGTTAAGTTTGTCAAGACACTCCATTTCTAAGGTTACCTGATGAGATTTCAGTGACTTGATGGTCGCTTGACTGTCGGAGAGCAACATCTTTGGCGGAACAAACTTTACTCATTGGACTTCTATAATAGTTTGATGCATCTATAATAGTTTTATTAAATTGTTCTACCATTGTTTCTCATTCTAGTTCATTCCTGATACTACCCCTCATTCTTGGATGAGTTACATTTAGTTTCAGATTTTCTAGATATTTATCTCAGTTAGTTTTCCTGGGATTTCTTAGGGTTTTTTGTACTGAAGGAGTCCCCTCAATATCAAATCTGATAATTCTGTGATAGGACATTGAGGGTTCATTTTTTAATTAGATCCCTCTCAAGCAGATTTTCTAGAGTTATGTCTAGAACCTCTTCACGTTTTATGTTTACAAAAGTTGGTGTGGTTCCCACATTGAAATTTTCTAATTTATTACTAAGTTTTTATTCTAGAAGGTACTCCCCCCTTTTGTTGGTGTTGGTACTTCCCTATCCTGGTTGTGTACATTTGCATCACATCCAAGTATTAGTGGTAGCTTCTTCTTGTCGCAGTAGCGCACCAGTTTGTCTACTATACTCGGTGGTGCGATGGCATCGACGCATGGAAAGAAGCCTGTTGATACAACGATCTCCCGTACAGTCTCGTTTAAATATACCGGGATCTGAACCGCAACCAGGTCTCTTGTGAGGAAATCTTAGAAAAGGTTAGCGCGTTTTAATAGTGGTGACATCGATTTGGAACGACCCAGACATCCTAAAAAGTTGATAGACGAAGAAATGGAGAAATTGCTCAATAAAGGCTCACATCCAACAGTTCAAGAAGTGTTTGAATTGTGGGAAGTTTTGTCTCGAATTGTCTAAAGTATGTCAGATCAATCGATGGGATACATGATATGACAAATGACATGACATGTGACAAGACATATGAAAAGACATATGACATGACATATGAAAAGACATATGACATGACATATGAAAAGACATGTGACATGACATGACAAGATACATGCCATGACATGACATGACACATGACACATGACATGACACATGACATGACACATGACACATGACATGACACATGACATGACATATGACATGACATATGACATGACACATGACATGACACATAACATGACATATTACATTTAGTATTCCATATTACTTGTGTATTAGCTCCTGTCAATGATATGACCCCTGAACCCAGGGCTCCCTACACATGCAACTATTCCCCTTTTTTCCCGGCTTTGGACAGGTAATGGATGCCGATAGCTTAAAGATAAATCAAAAATATGTATTTGAAGTTCTTATTTTAAATCTTAGCTGCTATGAGCTCTTAAGTGCCTCAAGCTTGACTGCCCTGCCATTCTAGCATCAGTTTAAGGCCTGTCAGCCTCAAAGCCACGCCAACCAAATTAAGAATCTTGAAAAATCAACAGCAGATATGGCTTAAGCCACAAAAATCCAGTTTGGGTTAAATAAAAAATTCTTCTACCAAGCATGATAATCAGTTGCAATATAGGAGAAGAAAAAAAAAACAAAAATTTTGTGCACAACTCAAGTGGAAAAAATATTTTGACCAAAATCACGAAAAAGGCACCAAAAACCAAAAACCAGCAACAACTAAAGAAATCAATGAAACCTCTTAAAAATTTTCAAATTCTTTAAATCACTTAAGAATTAAGCATTAAAACAATTTGCAAAGAATTTTCAAAACAGCCAAAAGCAGCAATAACAGCAACGAAAACAATGAGAACAACAACAGCAACAACAACAACAAACAACGGCTCACATACCAAAACTTGTTTTATGGTGAATCTGTGGATGTGGATTCATTCGATTTGATCAGATTGGAATGGAATGGAATGCGCTTGTTTATTGGTGACCAAAATAAAATAAAAAAAAAACAGAAAAATAAAATGTAAGCGAGTTTTTTAAAAAAAAGGAACAGGAACAATAACAACAAACACGCCAACAAAAGGTGCGTTACAATGGCAGGGCGAAGAAGAAAAAAAAAACAGGCTGAAAGAACTGGCCGCAGCAGCGGAAGTTTAAGCGGCATAAGAAGAAGAGAAGAGAGAGGGGCAAGAGAAGAGAGAACTCTCTTGCGCTAGAACGGGAAAGCTTTAAAAGCCATCAGCAACAAGTTGACCGGCATAAAAGACGCGATTTTTTAGCGCGCATAACTTTGGCAAAATTATTGTTGCCGTTGTTGTGGTTGTTGTTCGAGTATGTTGTTTCAAAGAATGTGCGCACCACTAAAGTCAGCAACACTGACTACTACAGCAACAAAGACAACAACTACTACTTCACTACGCTATGCACTAATCTGCCTAGCCTACTTTCACTACGCTCAGGCCAATTTTGTTGCCAATTTTGAGCTTCTGACGCCTCAGCAGCTGTTAGAAGAATGTTCCAGCAGCAGTTGCCATTCTAGTTGTTCTTGTTGATGTCGTCGTTGGTGTTGTTGTTGTCGTTGTTGTTGTTGTTGTTGTTGTTGTTGTTGTCGTTGTTGTTGTTGTTGTTGTTGTTGGTGTTGGTGTTATGTTTAATTTGCTTTCAAGCTTCAAATTAAACATAAAAGCTTTTAGTCTTCGCCACATTGAAGCTCTTTCTGCTGCTGCTGTTGTTGTTGTTGTTGTTGTTGTTGTTGTTGTTGTTGTTGTTGTTGTTGTTGTTGTTGTTGTTGTTGTTGCTGCATTTTTCGTTTATCACATTCATAGATAAAAATCAAGGCATAAACTTTGCGCATGCGCGGCCGCTGCTGCTGCATACTGTGCACAATTTACTTGTTTGTGTTGTTTTTCTCCTTATTTTTTTTCTTTTTTAGCAACATGTTGCTTAGTATAAGTGTGTCTGTGTGAAGCAACAATTTCGAAACAACAACAACAAAAATTGGTTGGTATCGCAAAAAAGTATGAAAAAAAATTTTTTTACACAGTAGCTGTTTTGTGTTAATACTGCGCTGAGCAGCGCTGAAATGGCAAAAACAACGAAAAATCAACGATAACAACAACAGCAACAACAACTAGCAGCAACAGCAGCAAAATGCACTTTCGCCGCCTAGCATTTGTTGTTGTTGTTGTTGTTGATGTCGTTCTGAGGCTTTCGTGAATGATTGCCGCTTTATGTTGATCTCGTTGTTGTTGTTGTTGTTGTTGTTTTTGTTATTGTTACCAAAGCACTTTTTGTTGTTGCTTGTGCGTCTGCGTATCGCGTGCTCAAGTTCTTTCTTAGTTGTTGTTTTAGTTGATGTTGTTGTTTTGTTGCCGCTTGCAGGCTCATCGGCATTTGCACGAACTTTTATCGCTATCTTCAACATCATCATCATCGTCATCTTCACCATCATCATCAGCATCATCAACATCTTCTATATGAACCCTGTAGCGTATGAAAAAAACCTTTAATTAATATTATTACCTACTTTAAAAAGTGGTTGCATATGATTATGAATTTTTATTGAAGCATAATTAATGGATGTAAGGCAGAAAACAAAAAAAAAACCTATTTCTTCATATGTAAAAAAAAATCCATCGACAGGAAGGTAGCTACATTAGGCTTGAAGCTACTAAATATATACTCGAAAAACAGCGCTAATGGCATGTTTTGGCAAGAAAATCATGTTTAATCATATTCATCACCGTAACCAAATCTGCATGCAGTAACATCAAATTAAAGCGATGCCTGTCAACACTTAAAATGTGAAAAATTTAGAGCGTCAAAAATTTTTAAATTATACGATTTATGCTGCCAAAAAACTTTGCCGAACATACAGAAGGCAAACTTTTAATTGTTTTTATAATCGGTTCAACAGTTGCCACAGAAATATGAAAAACCAAATGAGAAAAATCTTCTTTTTGTAGCACCGTTTATCACTTAAGGATGTTTAAATAAACTGTTCGACGGAACTATTGACCAGGGTGACTGAGTCTCAATAAAGTGTGTCCCAAAAGTCAGCTGAAATCTTTATTCGGGCACTACTTTTTTGTGACAAGCGAGAGTATTATGACAGCTGTCAATAGCAAACATGGAGGTCTAGTCGTGGAGAAATTCACGGTTGAGTGAAAATTTTGCGGAGATGTTTCGCAAAACCCACACACTTCTCGGTCATCACAGTGCACAGTCTCGCTTCACTGTGGTCCATTTAATGAATTACCAGAGATCATGCAATTTGACGCCGTTGGACTTCTTCCTTTGGAGTTTTCTCAAAGGGAAGGTCTATGCTAATAAACCAATAAACCCCGAACGATTTTCGAGCTGAATCTGAAGGAAATTCAACAGGCCAATGCAACGATTGATTCAAAATTATGCCAGAATATAATGCAAAATTTCAAGAAAATGTCTCCCGTGTGCTATCAACGTCGAGGGTGCCCTTTTGAGCAATATTATCTTATCAATTACCTCCATGCCTCTACTTTATAATTCAATAAAAGCTCACAGATATTTCAATAAAACATTGCGTTTCATTAAAAAAATTAAAATATCATTGACTTTTGGGATACCTTTTACCTCTTTTTTCACTTAGTTCTTAGCCTCATTGTCCAATTTATTTTATATTTTTCAGTGTGCTTGTACACTAAGAGAAAAATATTAAATTTATCCAAAAAATTTTTTAATTTATCCAAAAAGCAAGTCAATTTTGCACCAATAACGCATTTGCATAAATCGACTACGTAAATATTTAAAATTTATTTAAATACTTTTTCAATAAAATAAAATATTTAAATATTTAAACAGAATTAATAAAAAATATATTAAAATTATGCAGGAATTTTTTTAAAATATCTTTCAAATATTTACTTTTTGAAAAAAAAAGAGTTGGCTGTGCCGTGGACACACCCGTAGGTTTTGACGTGACGAAGCTTCTTGTTGTTGTTGTTAATGTTGATGTTGATGTTTGTGTTGATGTTGATGTTGATGTTGATGTTGATGTTGATGTTGATGTTGATGTCGATGTCGATGTTGATGTTGATGTTGATGTTGATGTTGATGTTGATGTTGATGTTGATGTTGATGTTCATGTTGATGTTGATGTTGATGTTGATGTTGATGTTGATGTTGATGTTGATGTTGATGTTGATGTTGATGTTGATGTTGATGTTGATGTTGATGTTGATGTTGATGTTGATGTTGATGTTGATGTTGATGTTGATGTTGATGTTGATGTTGATGTTGATGTTGATGTTGATGTTGAAGATCATATGCCCGAAGACCTCACCTTCGTTTTCGTTCCTTAAAATTTACCGTTGCACTTGTAGTCACAGAGTAAAGAATCCATGCAACGTGTTTTCATGGCTGTAGCATTTTTACTGCATTATGTGATTGCATCCCTGAAATCATGACAACAAGATTTTTTTTTTTAATTTAGTTGTAAAGCGTAATAAAACATCCATGCTGTCGTAAAAAAAAATTTACCGTAGCGCTCCTCCTGAGTGAGTAATAATTCCATGCAACGATATTACATTTCTGTTACATAAGCTGCTATATTCACGACCTGACGACACCGGAATTTTCTTTTTATTTTTGTCGTAAAGCCATGTATAAAAACTTTATTTTCCTTTTTAAACTTTTATCGAAGGTTATATACTCATTGAGTAAAAATTCAATGCAACGCCGCTGCATGAATGTTGCGTTATCGATCTTTGAGCGGCTCTCTCAGCGTCCCCATGATGTCAGAAATTTTTTGTCTAATTTTGTTGTGAGGGCTTCTAGTAGGCCTTTATTGGCGTATCGTATTTTTAATCCTAGCACTAATTCTCAGCGAGTAATAATTCCATGTAACAAATTTTCAGTTGCGTTGCTTACGCAGCTCCCACTACGTCCCTATGCCGTATTAAAATTTTTTTTTGTTTTTTTAATATTGTCAAAGAATTAACCTTTATGGTCATACTTTTTTTTAATCATAGCTCTTATACCCAGCAAGTAACAATTCAATGAAACACAGATGAATTTTTAAAAAATTAATTTTTCAACTTTTTTGGAAACTATAGCAGTACAACGTAACTTCGTCACGTCAATAAAACTATCGCATTTAAAGAAAATTTATATAAAAATATTGAATTTAAAAAACAACATATTTAAGTTGAAGAGGAGGAAGAAAAAGTAAGATAGAAAATATGAAGCAAATATGCAGGTAAATGACAACCGCTGTAAAATATTCGTGAGAAAATATCGAGTTGACACCCCACCCCACATAGTTTCATCATGCGATCACCCATTGCACTCACAAATCATATTGGCCAAACATCCAGACTATATTACCCTTGCTACAAAAATTAAACGAGAACTATAAGAAACCTGCAACTGAGAGAAATAAACTGCAGGAACAGAGTGCGATGCTGTTGCTGCTTGTCGGCTATTTCAGCTGTATGGAATATGTGTGTAGGTGTGTGTTATAAATAAAATTTAAATACGGGAAAAAACGTGTTGTAAGGAAAATATTTGATTTATCCACGTAAATATTTAAATAAAATTTATACTCAGGCGGGGATAATGTTAATACGCGTTATTTCCCTTAGTGTAAATACGCTTTTATTTTGGACCCATTCAAGAATGCACACAATCCAAAATGGAGAAAGGTAGACGTCGAAAAACTGCAATCGAAACAACCATTTAAAAATTTCGCTACTTGACTCTCACTCCTGCTTCAAGAAATTACTCCGTTGATCGACGATATATGCGAGCAGTAGACATACATTTCCCATTCTATGCGTATGGCTGTCAAAGAGGTGACTGGATACAACCGCTCTCGTCGACACCAGTGACACGACCAGGACTGGCACGACGACACTAAAGAAAAAGATGCCATCTATTAAGCCACCTTGCAGTCGGTTTTAATGCTTGGAGCGATAGAAAGAGAAGAGGAGGGAAGGAGAGAGGAAGAAAAGTGAGAGTGCACGAAAATCGAGAAGCATGGTAATAGGAATAAGTTTCGAACATTTTTCGAGAAAATAAAACGACTTTTCGTTGGTTTTAAGATCGGGATGCAAATGAATCCAGTGACAGATATTAAGAGTACACTGATGATGTGATGACGGCGCTGACAAAAATATCGTCAATAAAGATGATATTCCGGGAACCCCAATTGCGGGGTTGCGAAGTTCCAGCGAAGTTCGAAGCATTGAAGTTCCACTGCCCGTATAATGAAGTATAATGTAGTCCAGTATAATGAAGTCTTGAAAGCTTAGCTCGGCTTAAGGTATAATTGCTAATATACGTGTAGCAACCAAAAACAGGAGCTGTTTTCAAAAAATTTTTTTAGATATAAGAAGTTATTATTTTTTTTTTAATTTATACAGGTTATTGTACATAAAAAATACTTTATAAAAATATTTTTTTTTTTTAAATACAGTTCTGGTTTTTATATAGAGGGCGCTGAAAATGGCATTGAAAAAAAGACATCCAAAACGGTTCGATGGATATGGCCTTTCCCATGTATCGGAAACAAAAAAATCAAATGACATTTTAAAGCATAGACCTTAAATGCATCCCCCCTACGCAAGACCCCCGGGGTTTTTTTTTAATTATGGCGGAAGTTGAAGTAAAAAGTTAGAAAAATTGATACATTTTCGCGCTTTTTTTGTTTATATAAAAAAAACAAAAAAAAAATAGATACTTGAATTTAGGGGGGATGCTTAAAGGACAAAATAACGAACAAAATGCAAAAAATCATTGAAACTGAACCAATAGATTTCGAGTTATCTATCGAACCGTTTTAAAAAAACTATTATTTGTTTTATGGAGCTTAGACATAGGTTAACGAAAACCGTTATAACTTCTGTTTTTTTTTTAAATATCGATTTAAAAATGTGTATGTATAAATTCTTAAAACTATAAAGAACACATTAAACAAAAAAAAAAACATTTTTTTTTTCGAAAAATTTACATGTATATTAACCTTAAAAACAACATCCGATGAACTGATGGCTTAGCACTGATGAGCTCTTCAAGAGCATTCATGCATGAGCTTCAATGCAGAATATGGTCATAAGAATATGATACAAACCAGTCCTGTCGAGCGTATTATGTGAAAGACTGAAGCCCTTATCAGTGTGGCTTTAGACTTGGTAAATTGACTATAGACCAGATATTTTCGTTACGACACATCTTGGAGAAACAAATCGAAATGCGACGTCTTTTTGTCGATTACAAAGTCGCCATCTACAGTGTAATAACGAATCACCTATACTCCACCATGTCTGAATTTGGTATTCCTGCAAGGTTCATCTGACTTTGTAGAACGGCGTTGAGCAACACCAGCAGCATACTAAAATTGGGAAGGATCTCTCTCCTTCATTCGATACAAAACAAGGTTTCAGACAGGTGATTCCTTATAGTTAGCCTTTTTCAATCTACGTAGGCTGCTACATATATTTCGGGATCTGGCAACGCTAAAGTCATTTCGAATTGGTGTAAGTAGGGTTATTGTGTTGTTTGCAGTAATTTAACATTTTTGTGCGATTATTTTTTTACAATTTTCGACGTGAATTATCTCAACAAGAGTGCATCGATGAACACATAGTTGTGAAAAGCTATTGTTCACGTGGACTCTACATAATTTGACAATCGCTCAAAAACGGCTCGTGTCGACTGGTTCAAAGAAATTCTCAAGAAATACAGTGCTTCAAAATATGTATATAAAATTGTCACTGGTGACGAATTATGGATCTGTGTGTATTTGTCTGAAAGTAAACAGCAGTCGACTGAATGGATCTTTCAAGGTGAACCAAATCCAACAAAAGTTGTTTGAGCTCGAAGTACTGCGAAGCAAATGTGGCCACGGTACCACTTGAGACTCATGGAATGGTCAATTCGGAATGGTACACAACCATTTGTTTCCCAGAAGTGTTTCGTGATAGAAAGAAAGCAAACAAGCGGCGGAGAGTAATTCTTAATAAAGAGATTGAGAGCTCCCACACACCAGCTCAAAGGCGTTTTTGAGCACTCAAAACATCGGCTTAATGGGTCATCCGCCGTACAGTCCTGATTTTGCTTCCCTTGATTTCTTTTCGTTCCCGCACATTAAGGATAAGCTACGTAGACAACGATTTTCGACACCAGAAGAAGCCGACACCAGAAGAAGCAGAAGTTTAAAACCTAAGTATTGGAGGTGTCTCAAGCGGAATGGGATAAATGTTATGACAAATGGTTTAAACGCATGTAAAAATGTATTTGATCATTAAGGAGAATATTTCGAAAAACAATAAACTTATTTTCAATAAAAAAAATTCGGGCTTTATATATATCCCGAAATATATGTATGAAAACCACGCTAGTCGAGTACGTAGCATGCTTGACTACCACCCTAGAGTTCCTGAGTTCGAATCCTGGTCAGGTCATGGTCCTACGCTTTAACTTTTATGCATTCCTTTCCTCATTTCTTATCAATTGAAATTGAAAACTCATCGATATTTACGTCTTGAAGTTGTAGTTGGTGGTAGCGAAGTTTGTGGCTGAAATTGCCTTATAACTTGAATTGACTGAGAAAAAGGCATAACACTTGTCTCAGATTCAAATTCACATGTTTCTATGGCTTTTCACCACAACTTCCTACTAATCTGTCACCGCATATTAAACCAAGGAATGAATTGAAAGAAATTATTATCTGTTTCAAAATCAGAATGGAAAAAAAGAAGAAGAATAGTATATCGCCATAATTATACAAATAGTATATCTATATCGAGAACGATAAGTTCTCATTATAAGCCGATGATTTTTAGAAATAAGCACAATAGTCCTAAGAGTAAGCTTTTGGATTTTAAAGACATAAATACAATTTTAATGTATTATTTTAAATCGTACGGCTTTAATTTTAAGCCTAAAAAAGTTTCGATAAATAAAGAAGGAGAATAAAGATTTTTAAAATTTAACCAAATATTTTTAACCGTGTTTACAATGCAGTTACTATAAATCGAACCTACTCATTGGCCTAGACTCAAAACCAAAACTGCCTGAGTATCGAACCTTAATGTGATAGTTGTTTACTTTAACCTTTAGAGGATCGAAAAACTGATATATCGGCTTTGGAGGAAAATCAATAATTTTTTGTCATAAACAATATCCAAGGCGTTTTTTGGGTTGCTGATTACGAATCTGGGGTCAGATTTGATAAATGCATTCACCCTACCCCCTCTCCTACTCTTCAAATGCCTCATTTTTTAGTTCTCCCGAAACTCGGTGAAAACTTGACCCCCGGGGTTGTCGGGGTTGCTGGTGACGAATCTGGGGTCAGATACAAAAATATAAAAAAAATATACAAAAATATAAAAAAAAACAAAATTATAAAAAACAACAAAAAAAAAACAAAAATACAAAAATATAAAAAAACAAACAAAAAAAAATCAAAAAAGAGGAGTTACTCGTACAGAAATACTCTCTATGTCCACGTCGTTAGCTATGGGAAATTCTAAGGGAGGGTTGAAAAATTAAACTTGGGGGGCGCCACAAAATAAAGTCTTTGTAGCGGGGGAGCTTGAGTGGGGGGTAGAGATATGTAAATTGATCAAATCTGACCCCGGATTCGTAATCAGCAACCCCGAAAACACCTAAAGTTACATTTTCACTCAATTCTAGCAATTTCACGATGTTAACTCTAAAATCCCGGCCGTCTAAAGGTTAATTGTAGAAACATCCCATGTAGACTCTATTTATTTTTTATTTCAAAACGAGAGTCATTCTATCAAAAATACTTCCATGACCAAACGGATTTTCAATAAAAATATCACTATCTTTATATTGCCCTAAAAAACTCACCACTATTTTTTATATTTTCGTCCATATTTCATAATAAAATGTTTATCCATGTGATTAATTTGTCAACTTAAAAACGAACGAGTTACAAACAATAACTCAACGTTTAAAATTTTCAAGTTATTGGTCAGGGTAACTCACCACTCACTGCACACCTACAAGTCATAAAACAAAAAAAAATAAAACACCAAAAGCAACAACAACATAAACGATTACAACAACAGCATTAATCGTTGGTATTCTCAATAAGATAGTAAAAAAATTGAACGCGCAGGCGTTTAAAATTGTTTGTTGTTTATTTATTTATTTATTTTTTTTTTGTTGTGAGAGCGTTAAGTGAATGTGCGATAAGAAATCGTATTAAATATCGTAACTTTATAAAAATTTAACTTGACATGACTTTAGGAATCGTGTCAATGACGTACATAACACAGGGGCGCATGTGGTGATTATCATAGACGCCTGGGGACTTTCAGCGGAGCATTGCTTTAAAATTTTAGTACAAAAGTTAAATGAAATAGAAGAAAATATCAGTGAATTTAAAACTGTAAATTCAAATAAATACTAGTAAGGAATGGCTTGGTCGAAGTTAAAACACTCCCACAATCGTGTTTACTGCACATACTCGGGAATTTGTTCATAAATCAAAAAATCTTTATTTATTCTTCTAAATTCATTAAACCCCCCTTAAAGTTGTCCCCCCGGATGCAATACACTTGTGCCAACATTTTTTTTTTTCAATTTTCAAAACTTGCTGCAGAGTCCTCTCCCTGTATACCCTTCAATTCCTTCTTCGTTTCGGTTTCTATCTCTTCTATCGATTCAAAACGGTGTCCACAGAGCGGTCTCTTGAGTTTTGCGAATAACTAGAAGTCACATGGTGGTAAGTCAGGCGAATACGTTGGTTACGGAACGATATGGGTCGAGTTTTTAGCGAAATGGTCACGAATTACGAATCGTGATTTAATTTTTCTGAGGCCTGACACTTAAAATGCTATTCACTAATCCTTCCGATATTCCAACACTGTCAATCGGCGATTTTTGAGTACCAATTCCTTGATTTTGTTGACGTATCAGTTAATGTTTAATGTTGATGGTCGTCCTGGCCGTGCCTCGTCTTCAACGCTTTCTCTATCCTCTTTGAACATTTTTTACAACTCATATACTCTTGTTTTCGAGAGAACTTGCTCACCGCAGGCCTTCTGTAACATTTTCAACATTTCGGAAGCAGAAATTTCATTCCGCACACAAAATTAAATGAAACTACGTTGTTGAATACTTTCAGACATTATAAAAAACAAAAAAAATTCACTTTTATCTATTTACAAAATGACGAGTATCTCAAACACTAACGAATATTTTCAAGTGTAATTTAGTACAGATGTCAGTGACAGTGCCAACTTTAAAATAAAAACATTTGTTCCTATCAAAATCACCAAAAATTTGAAAACAAATTTCCCGGTATTTTTTGCCCACAGTTTATTAAATCCGAAGTTATGAAGGTTCTGTTATTTTGAAAACGTCAGTTTATACGGGGCTAGGCGTGGTTTTCATTCAATTTGCACAATATTAAACCTCTTGTACTTTTTTAATATCATTGTTTAATTATAAACTATCCAATTTTATGCGAAATCTTGATGAATTTGTATTGAAAGTAGGCGTGGTTTTCAATCGATTTTGACATATTTCAAAATTATGCAAAATTCCAAGTTTTTTTATAAGATTTTGTGGAGTTTTTAGAGATTTTACCATTTTGATGTCGACAGTTTGTATGGGAGGTAGGCGTGGTTTTTATTTGATTTCGATTGATTTCAAACATTGTGTGCATATTTGGAATAAAAGCTTATGTGCAAAATTTCAAGTGCTAAGATTAATTTTTGTGCAATTTGTAGAGATTTTACCACTTTGATGATGTTACTTCGAATGGAAGGTGCACGTGGTTTTCATCCGATGATGATAAATTTCAAACTTCGAGTGTAAACTTGGAATTAATACACTAAAATGTGCAAAATTGCAAATGTTTACATTAATTTTTGTGGAATTTTTAAAAGATTTTACCATGTTGATGACGTCACTTTGTAATGTAGATAGCCGGTGATGTTAATTTGATTGACAATGTAGGGTGCTATTTTTGAATCAAAGGTCAGGTGCAAAATTTAAAGGATAAATATTTTTGGAATTTGAAGAGATTTTACCATTTTGTGTATGAGTATATTATTGAATTCCGTTCAATTTGGCTCATACTTATTTTTGGTTTTTTTTTTTTTTTAAAAAGCTTTAATATCGGGTTGGAGAAAAAGTATTTGGCGTTTATGGTTTATGGGTCCATCCCAATCAACTGCTAGGAAACGGTTCTCTCGCTTTTGTTTTGCAAATTTATAACTGAAAGATGCTATCACCGATGAACTAGTCGAACTATCACCGAAAAAGCCAGAAAAATGATGGATAAGGTTCAAACAAATCATCATCTGATCAGTCACGACATCGCTTAAGAACTGAAGATCGACCAAAAACGATTTTAAACAATTTGCATAAAGTTGGGTTCAATAAGAAACTCGATGTTTGGGTGCCTCATGAACTAATTGTAAAAAATGAAATGGAGCAAATTTTCATCTGCGATTCCCTATTTAAACGTAACGAAATCGAGTCATTTTTGAAACGTTTGGTAACAAGTGATGAAAAGTGGATCATATAGGATAATGTTGTTCTAAAACGATGTTGGTCGAAAAAAGACGAAGCTCCAAGAACGGTGTAAAAGCCGGAATTGACGACAAGAAAGATTATGCTGTGTGTTTGGTGGGACTACAACGGTATCATCCATTATGAGATACTACTGCCTGGCCGAACGATTGATTCGAATCTCTCCTGCCAGCAATTAATGCGGTTGAAGCTAGAAATTGAAAAAAGAGGTCGGAATTGATCACCAGGGAATGTGTTGCATTTCATCATGACCACGCTACATCACATACATATTTGTTGACACGGCAAAAGCTAATAGATTTTGGTTGGGAAATTTTAATACATCCACTGTATAGTCCTGACATTGCATCGTCAGATTATTATTTGTTCCGATCTATCCAACACTCCATTTCTGTAAAAAATAGACCTCAAATGATAACTGCAAAAAGTATTTGCCTCAGTCAGAAAGATAAAATCCCAGAATTCTACCAATAGAGAATTACGGTTCTAGGCGGAAAAGTACAGAAGGTAGTCGAAAGAATGGGCAATATTTTGGAAAATAAAATTTTTTTTTAAAAAATGTCCATTTTTACTAAAAAACACCGAATACTATTTCTCTAACCAATATAAAATTTCATAACGATGACCTCAAAAAACGGCTTTAATCATGTCGACGGATAGACAGACAGACAACGCTAAATCAACTTAGGTGGTGATGGTGATCAAAAATATAAAGGGTGGTTAAATTTGAAGGGCCGATGTTGATTTTGAATAAAACACAAATTATTTAGAAAATTATATTATTTGTCATTTCTTTTTATTAGGATAATATTGGTATGGTTCAATTATGTATGGAACAAATTATCGGCCAAATGGCCGCCGTGACCTCGGCGGTACACCTCCATCCGATGGTCCAAATTTTTGATGACGCTGAGGCATAAGTGAGGTTCTATGCCGATAATGTGCCGAATTATCTCTGGCTTATGGCTTATTTTTGCTGGCTTATCGACGTACACCTTTTCTTTCAAATAATCCCAAAGAAAGAAGTCCAACGGTGTCAAATCACATTATCTTGGCGGCCAATTGACATCGCCACCACGTGAGATAACACGACCATTGAATTTGCCGCGCAAAAGAGCCATTGTTTCGTTAGCTGTGTATCAAATGGCACCGTCCTGTTGAAACCACATATCGTCCACATCCATATCTTCCAATTCGGTCCATAAAAAGTTCGTTATCATCTCACGATAGCGAACATCATTCACAGTAACTGCCTGACTGGCCTCATTTTGGAAAAAATACCACCCGATGATGCCGCCAGCCTATAAACCGCACCAAACAGTCACTCTTTGTGGGTGCATTGGTTTTTCGACAATCACTCTTGGATTATCATTCGCCCAAATGCGGCAATTCTGCTTGTTGACGAATCCACTGAGGTGGAAATGTGCCTCATCACTGAAGATGATTTTCTTCGAAAATTGATCATCCACTGTTGCCATTTCTTGCCACCATTCTGACCATTGACGACGCCTGAAATGGTCAAGAGGCTAAATTGAGTTAGTCTGAAATTGAGAAATGTCAAATGAAATGCAGAAAAATACTTGATGTTTAGGTGAGGTTCACATTCAACATCAGCCCTTAAAATTTAACCACCCTTTACATAATTTTCCATAACTACGCTGCCTTCTTATAGGCGTAAAAAACGGAGTGACAAACTTAATAGTATACCCCTTAAGTAGTAATCGTGAGGGTATAAAAACAACCTTCAGCCGTCCCTGTGTTGGCCTTGCTTATCAGCGTAGTATAAACATTGTTAAAATTTGTCAACAAATTATTTCAAAATGAAGACAAAATTCCGGGAAAGAAAGTGGTGCATTGTATCGTCTGCTGTAGACAGCGTGTTATCGTTACTTCGACCAACAACGATCTACTTGTATACCACCGTCTCTCGCCCCCCTTTAACCACCTTTCCAGAGCATGTATGTGCATAACAGTGCCGTAGTGAATTTATACAATTTAGGGCATAAAAAAGCACAAATTATTGGTCTTAATAGCTCCTGCAGATTCAATCTTTTGGGCTATGCCACTGCACTTTGAGAGTATTTGTCAAGCTTATCTAGAAAAAAATGTGCATTTTTGTGAAGGTTAAATTTTTTGCACCTTTACATTACTACAATCCAGTACTACAATCCAGTACATTTCTATATACCACTAAATGTATTCCGCTCTTTCTCCAACACTTGCTGCACTCTACTAGTTTGACAAACAAATTTTTTAAAATTAATGTCATTCTTTATGACTTGAAAGGAATTCCTCGGTATGATCTTGCTATTGTTGTTAATGCTTTTGTTATTGTTGTTGTTGTTGTTGTTGTTATTGTTGTTAAGATACGCAGCTACTAGTCTTGACATTGTGTAAATATAACACATTGTAAGTTGTGTGTAAAAAATATTTGTTTGTTTGTTTGCTGCTTTTATTGAAATTGTTTAAATAAATACAAACAATTTTCGAAAGATAAACCATAACCAGACAAAGTCTTATAAATGAGGGAAAGTGCTCCTCATACCTCATAAAACCGTTGTTTTGATGGATTGTTTTGTGATGATTTTTTTTTTCCTTCAGACTGAGAAACTGTCAGTTGAAAAAGTTCAATAAATTTAACTTCAAAATACTTACCCATTATATATGGACAATATGGTCTTGGTTTATTCAACGATTTTCGTACACGTAAAATTGTTTTTAGTTTGTATGTATAGACTGTATAGTCTATGAAGAGTTAATATTAGTAGGTGGCAATTACGAAAATATCATCAGCTAATTTTCGCTCAAACAGATGATCATCTGACATAAGGATTTTATCAATTGTATCTTAATACTAGTCCCGTGGTGTCAATTCAATTTCGGTTGTCAACCGTTATGTTCTACAATTAACAAACAGCACTCAAAAATAGTTAAATTTTACCAGTTCTTCTGGAATAATTTTCACTTATGTTTCATTAGAGTATTTTCCTTTGACGGGATACCGTTACGTTTTATCACGCAGGTTCCTAAAAAAGTTGAAAAATGCATTTTTTCATAGTGCATCGGCGTTGCATGGAATAGTTACTCACTGAGTATAAGTGCTACGACAGAAATAATGGTACGACAGTAAAAAAGAATTCTTTGGCTTTATGCCAAATGAAAAACAAAAATTAAATTAGTCACCAGGACGCAGTGGGAGCTGCTTAAGCAACGATATATTATAGATATATCTATTATATATATATTTATATATATATATAATATAATAATATAATATAATATAATATAATATAATATAATATATACATAATAGAAAATACATAAAAATATATTACACGCCAGAAAAAGCAGGTTCATAGCCCTCTTGCCAAAAATTAGAGAGAGCTGCTACAATATCGAAAATGCTACAATATGTAACCGCGTTGCTTGGAGTTATTACTCGGTGAGTATATGCGTTCTGTAAAAGTACAAGTAAAGTAAAAGTTCTGTAAAAGTAATGAAACATATATGAAAGACTTGTACTTGTACTTGTCCTTGCGACAAAAATAAAAAATAAACGACGGGTCGCGTACGTAGCAGCTTATGAAACACAAATGCAATTTTGTTGCATGACATTATTACTCGTACAGTAGAGGCGCTACGGTACATTTTAGCTTATGTCAGCAAATGCCGATTCTTTGACGTCATAACGAAAATAAAATAAACATTTTTGCAGACATGAAACAACGTACGCAACCGCTTAATGCACTAAAATGCAACAGCAATGAAAAAACGTTGCATGGAATTATAGCTACGAAGCTATTGGTGCAACGGTACATTTTATGAAGCAATAGTAAGCTGAGGTTGTAAATTATATAATAAAAATAAAAAAGTGTCGTTATGAGACCTCTCAGGGAACCCAATAAATAAAATATTGGGCAATAGCAATATCAAAAATAAAAATACAAATAAAAAAAGTATACAGTGTGTGTCATGGGTGAGTGATGGGCACACCCGTGAATTTTGACGTGACGTATCGTTATCCTCGTCTTTATTCTTATCCGTATCCTTTCCGTTGTTCTTAAAAATGCCCTATTGTTATCTTTATTCGTGTGTTTCACTTCATACTTGTGTAACTCCTTGTCCTAACCTTTGTTCCAAAATTTTTTTTTAAACCATGTCCAAATCCTTGTCCTAGTTCTTGTCCGAATCAATTTTATAGTTCTTGTTTGATTTCTTGTCGCAACACTTGTCCCAATCTTTTTCATAATCGTTGTGCAATCTCTGTTCCCTGGTCTAAATCGTTGTATATATGCTTGTCTTCATCCTTTTTCTTATCTTTGTTTTAATCCTTGTTTGGATTTGGATCCTTGTTAATATATGCCATGTGTTAGTTTTGATTTTTATTTTTCTTTTGCTTTATTACATTGACATTGACCTTAGAGCAATAAATCCATGCTATAATGGAGCATTTACGTTACATCGAGCGGTTTCCTGCGGAGTCTCATGACGCCATTGAATTTTTTATATTTTTATCATGAAACCAAAAAGCTCACGTTTATTACCGTTGCATAAAATTGACCGTAGCGCCAATAGTCACGAAGTTATAATTCCATGCAATATTTTTCATTATTGTTGCCTTGCTACTGCTTTAAGCGGTTACCTCCATGTTGTCATGGCGCAAAATTTTTTGTTTTTGTTTTTGTTATGAGGTCAAGGACCCAATCTTTGTTGGCGTAAAATAAAATTTACTGTAGCACCTTTAATACGCGAGTAAAAATTCCATGCAACAACATTGCATTTTTGTTGCATAAGCTGTTACATCCGCAACCCTTTTTTTATTTTTGACGAAAAGCCTAGTACAAATCCTTCATTTGTTTTATAATATTTACCATAGTTCTTATGTACGTGTACTATTGTACTATACTCACAGAGTTATAATTCAGTGCAACGCCGTTACATGATAGCTTTTTTCAATCTTGTAGCAGCTCTCTCAGCGGCCTTATGACGTCATGAATTTGTTGTTAATTTTTGTCGTATGAGCTAAGAACCAGCCTTTAGTGTCGTATAATAGTTTTTACCTTAGCACCTATATATAGCGTGTTATAATTCCATGTAATAAATTTTAAGTTGTGTTGCTTAAGTAGCTCCCTCCGCGTCCCAAAAACTAACTATAACGTCTTTAACTATTTTCTTTTATTTCTGTCATAAAGTCAAAAAATTAATCTTTACTGTCGTACCATTATTTTTGTCATATCACTTATACTCAGTGAGTAATAATTTCATGCAACGCCGATGCATTTTGAAAAAATGCCTTTTTCAACTTTTTCGGAAACCTGCGCGGTAAAATGTAATGTTGTCACGTAAAAAAAAAGATATAAATCAATTAATATGAAATTGAATTATTTGTCCAAGGATAAAAATTAGGGCAATGATAAGAAAGAGGACGAGGGCAAAAATCTGGACAAAGATTAAGACCAAGAATAACATCAGAAGTAGGACACAGGTTTGTACAAGAATCAGAACAAGGAATTAGATAAAAATTGGGGAAAGAATTCAGACAAGGATTGGGACAAGGACTAAGACAAACACACACCAAAAACAATATTGTGGACGAGATTGGGAAAATGATCAGGCCAGAAAATGGGACAGGGAATAGAACAAGGATTTGGACACACTAGGGACAAAAATTAGGACAAAGATTTTGAAAAAAAGTGGGACAATGATTCAGATAAGGATTCGAAAAAGGATAAGGTCAGGAATTTGGACAAGAAGAAAGACAAATATAGTAATGAGGATAAGGATGAGGGTAAGTTTGTGAACAAAGGTTAATGACAGGGATAAGCATAAAAAAAGATACGCTATTACCTAAAAACCTACAGTGGCTGTCAAAAATAAGTAAACAAACTCATTTTTTTGGATTTAAGTGCATATATTTGAAGTTTAAGAAGCACAAAGTAACAATTACTTTTGAAAATACAATGTTTAATTTATAAAACAGCAAGTCAAGTTTTAATCCATAAATTATTGAGATTATGATGAAAAATCCATAAATCCAACCTGTCATAAATAAGTTAACACAGCAGTTAATGTCTGCAATGGCCGCCATTATTTTGTGACATTCTTACTAACCGAGTCGGTAATGAAAGTACATATTTTCTGCAAATTTCTGTAGAAAAAGAAAGTTAAGTCTCATAAATTCCGTCAAATTTCAAAGACACCTCTCAATAATTTTAGTCTTAAGCCATGATTACGGATTTTGTAATTGACAATAGGTCTGGGCTTTGTGGTGGCCGCTCGAAAATATTAATATTCTCATCAGATATATCTTGTAACAATTTTGGCCTAGTAAATAGATGCATTGTCCTGTTGTTGAATAAAATCTTTACCAATAAGACGCTTACGTTCATTAAGTATTACATCTCTCATCAGATTTAGATACACTTAGAATTGGTTTTGCCCTCGAGTGTTTCTATTTTGCCCACTCCGTAAGCAAAGATGCATCCTCAAACCATTAAGCCCTTGTCACCGGACTTAAAAGTTGGTTTTGTGCATTCGAAGGACAAAGCTTCATCAAACTTGCGTCAAATGTACATCTGGCCTTCATTATGTTTTATGCGAGTCATAGATGCATTCGTCCAAATTATTTTATGCCAATAACTTTCAGGTTTCAGGATTTTTTTTGCTTGTGAATGGAATTTTTCGTAAAATGTGACCATGCTTACCGGCTTCATATAGTCTTCTGCGAATAAATTATAGAGACGGCATTGATTATTTGACACAAGCTTAGATAAAATTTTTGCAGCAACTGAAACTGAGATATTTTTTATTCTTGTATTCAACCTTCTGGTTGTAATTTTTGATCAACTCGTCCATCCTCTTTGAAAGTTTTAACCACTTTGAATATAACCGCTGGTGTTTTATCAAAAATGTTGGCAATACTTCTGTATATTTCACAGGCATCATAAAGTTTTATAATTGCCTTTCGTTCTCCAGTACTCAAGCGTGCAAAACAAAGTTTTTATCATAATACCTGCTCTCATTCCATGAGAAACAATTCCATGCAATGCCGATACATTTAAAAAATATGGTTTTTCAATTTTTTTTTTTGAAACCTTAAAACGTCATGTTGTCACTCAAAACTTAATATAAACATAAGCATTTGTACAAAATATTCTTGATATGTCCCATTTTAAGAGCCGAGTCAATTATACGAGTATAGATGAGAAATCTTACATTTATAAATTTGTGTTTTTCGTAGGAGAGTTTGTTTTTTTTTTTAAGCCAGAACAATGGCTTCAAGTTAATTTTTTTCTAAAATTTATCATGAAGCAGAAATAGTTTTTCACAGATTTTTAACAATTAAGAATAGCGAAAAATCTAAAAACTACGCTACAGTCAGTTACATCAAATAAAATGTCTAATATACATATCGCTCGTTTTCTGCAATAAAGTTACAACTCAAAAAACTAGATTTTTCAGGAGAAGCATTTTAAGTTTTGAACAGACAAAGGACATTAAATCACCATTTTCAAAATATGGACAAGACATCAAATATACAAGTACTACTGTAATGCACATGGTTTAATCCATACAAAGTGACAAAAAACTGGAGATTATCGATATATAATACGATCTAATCGGAAATATATTGAGGTGAATGAATCACAAATTCTACTCCCCTGCAAAAATGAAAGAAGATATCGTTACCAAAATTGTACACAGGATAGATCATGGCGACACGAATGTTACTGTGTAATTAACTCTATATTTATGTTTTTTGGATTGTAACGTTATTGAAGAAAACAAGCAATATATATAATTATAGGTATGTGTATCAACATTTTTGAATAAAAACTAAAATCTTTTATTAATAAACTCAAACTCAACAACAACAATAAAATCATAGATAAAAATTGAGTCATTTCTAGAAAAATTTAAAAAAATATGTGATAAAATATGAATATTTAAAAATCGTTTAAATAACTATTTAACAACTGATTATAAACTCTGCTACAGATATAAATACAAATACAGATACAGATACCGATACGTGTTAATATTAAAAAGATAACAACAACAAACAATAACAATATCATCTGATTATTAGAAAATAAAAAAAAGAAACATGCCTCTATCGGAGCAAATAAAGTTGGTAAACACTTAAGTATAAAATGTTACTCAAAAACCAACTGACAACAACAAGAATAAGATCAACAACAACATTTGTACTATATCTACATATCACATATGAACTCATCACATCGGAATTCAACAGATAAATATTTGCCACTGATAAAAACTTGAAAAAAAAAATAAATAAAAAAAAAACTAAAGGAAATTGTTAGAGCTCAGAAAAGTCGCACAAAGTCTGTGACTAAAATTAAGAGCACAAAATATATAGATATGTAGATACATATGTTCATTGATAAAAAAAAAACTCAGCAGTTAAATTGAAAAAAAAAACACTAACCTCGGTATTCAAATTGATTAAAATGTAAATCTAGGCTGAATATCAATACACAACAACAACAACAGCAACACAAACAACAACGGCTGGCTAATGAGCTGGAAATATTGGCATGTTTTAAATAGCGTGGAATAAATAAAACATTTTTATTTATCTGCTGTTTTTTTTTTCTTTTTTCTTTTTAAACTAAACAAACTGTACTCGGGACACACCTTCATTTGCCTGAATGACTGGTTCATGTAGCTAGTTCAGTGCCGTTGTTGTTGTTGTTGTCGTATATAATAAAGTTGTAACAAACAATGAAGTTATTGTTGACACAAACTCCTATCTAACGAATTGAAAAATTAAATTTAAAAAAAAAAAAATATCGATAATCTTTTATTATACAACACACCATTCAAGTTATTCAAGAGTTAAGACCATAAATATCAATATAAGAATAATTTGCAGGAATGTCTTCTTGTATCAATGATGAATGTGAACTGATGTCGTTAAAGCGATGTGGAATTAAAATTATGTCTGAAGTTCGTTTGAATAAAAACCAACGAAAAAAATTTACATATAAATGGTCCAAAATTGATCAGTTAAAAAAAAAATTTAAAAAGTGGACTGAAACTAGCCGGTAACTAATTTGGCCACAATAGACCACGAAAATATTAGCATAAGTGGTGAAATTGAATTTGGGCGTTCGGTAAAGTATTTCCACATCGTGATAGATGTTTTTTTTCTAGATGTATTTTTAAGCGAGTTCAGCTGTCAGAGTTCCAATAGATTTTGAAAATAGTGCAGAAATATTGCCGTTAAAGTCACTTTAAATGCTGTCTTTCACGTACTTGAAACATTGGAAAAAAAAAGCTTGTTGAGAAAAATTTAAAATAAAATGTACAATGTTGCTCGCAATATTGTTTTAAAATCCAAAAATTATAAAGTTTAATTTTTCAACGAAGATATTTTGAGTATAGCATTTGCTCGATATTTTAGTTTTGATGTCGAAACAGATATTAACGAAAATTTAGTCTGAAATAGTTTAGAATTTTTTTTAAACTCCCAATGTATTTTCGGAAAAATTGTACACTATGGTGCATAACTATAACCGCCTCCATTTTTTCCATTTTTGAATTTTTAAACAATACTGCTAGTTATCGACAAAATAAGCTTTCTTAACGGGACAAAGGCGATTAATTGCATTAGCAAGTTCAACTAGGTCGCAAATGTGGAGTAAATATGTCGCATGGGCCAATAAACCGGACTCTTAAGCAATCAGAGTATCTAAGCAGACAAAAATTAAAGCAGGTCCCTGGGGTGATCTGCATCGTTACAAAACGGTTCAGTTTGCTTAAACAAAACAAAAAAATGTCCACTGTTTGGAAAAAAGTGTACAGAGAAAATATTCTCAAAGTCAACATTTTGTTTTTGATATTTAACTAAATAATTTTTTGACGTGATGAAGTTACGTTGTAACGAACACTGGATTTGGCACAGGTTTCCAAAAAACTTGCAAAAGGCATTTTTTAAAAATTCATCGGCGTTGCATCGAATTGTTACTCGCTGGTTATAGGTGCTATGATTAAAATAATGGTACGACCTAAAGGTGAATTCTCTGACTTCGTTACAAAAAAAAAACCAAAAAAAATTCAAAACCTTATCAGGTCGCGGTAGGATCTGCTCAAGCAACGGAACTGAAAATTTGTTACATGGAATTATTACTCGCTGAGTATTATTGCTAGGATTAAAAATATGATACGCCAATAAAGGCCTGTTCTAAGCCCTCACAACAAAATTAGACAATCAATTTCTGACGACATGGAGACCCAGAGAGAGCCGCTCAAAGATCGACAATGCAACATTTATGCAGCGGCGTTGCATTGAATTTTTACTCGGTGAATATATAAGCTACGATAAATGTTTAAAAAGAAAAATGAAGGATTTATACTTGGCCTTACGACAAAAATAAAAAAAAAAATTCTGACGTCACCAGATCGTGAATATAGCAGCATATGTGCCAGAAATGTAATATCGTTACATGGAATTATTACTCACTCAGAAGATGTGCTGTGGTGAATTTTGTTTTACGACAGCATAGATGTGTTACACAGAAAATAAAAGAATTGATTTATTACCTAAACTAGTTTAGCTAATGTGAAAGTTTCTATTTCACCTAATCTTTTCAACAACTTTTCTACTTACACAGTTAATTTAACAATCATGCATTAGGTAATTCACCTAATTACAATTAGTTAATTCAACTAAAATTTTGCTTATTAAATCATCTAATTCTTCTAGTTATTTTACCTAATGCAAGTTGTCGATTTGTTCGTACACTAGGGAAATAACGCATATTAGCATTATCCACGCCTCAGTATAAATTTTATATAAATATTTACGTGGATAAATCAAATGCTTTCCTTACAACTTGTTTTTTCCCCGTATTTGAATTTTACAGGAGCACAGCGCTCTCCTATAAAAAACATAAATAAAAACAAAGTGAGAAAATTTTACAAAAAGTAAAGTCTAACGCGAGAATTGAACTCGGGCCGCTTGCGTTATAGTCAAACGCTTTACCGCTGTGCTGTTACGCCGTTTGATAATTTGTGAACAAAATGTATATAAAAATATGAAGTCCACAACTCTGAAATTATGGGCATCTACAGCAATTTGATTAATTGGTATGTAGCGTCAATTCTTGTATTGGAAATTTAGCTCAATAGATAAGGCGTTGGTTGTTGAAATCTTGAGATCACAGGTTCGATTCTCCGCGGTGGCAAAGAAATTTTTCAGTCATTTATACAATGCATATATATATATCTCTCTCATTCTATCTACTATAAAACAAATCTTTCTTCTCTATCATGTGACGAAATGAAGTAAAGTCACCTAAGGAAAGTTTCACTTCAAAATAGAAATTGCAAAACAAAAAACATATTTTTTCCCACTCTTAAGTGGGAATGCTATCTAAATAATTAGATGATTTTTCTACTCTTAGTAGGTGGCTTGCCTAATCTGAAGTGGTCATAGTTTAAAAAAAATTAGCTAATTCTTCTAATAAATTATGTGTCTTATCTATTTTATGGTTGAAGGTACACCTAAATATTTAGGTTTTTTTAGCTACTCTCGCAGTTAAACTACCCAATATAATTGCATATAATTAAAATTTAGAAATTGGTAGCGCACCTAATCAAATTCGTTGACTGAAAATCACCGGATTACTTTAGCTGAATTGACTACATTTTTAGGTAAAAGTTCTACTCTTTTTTTTCTGTGTATTACGCCTCACAACAAAAATGCTACAACAATTAAAAAACGTTGCATGGAATTTTAACTCTGTGACTACTGGCGTAACGGTAAATTTTAAGGAACAATAAAGAAGGTGAAGTCCTCGGGCACATGAGAAAAATAAAACAATAAAAAATTGATGCCGTCATGAGGCCCCTCAGGGAACCAACTAATGTAATGTATATGCATCACTTTTGCTGGATTAATTGCGTGCAGCTTAGGCAAAGTTAATGCACCAAGGAAAAGCACACCAATGGAGAAGCAAATAATAAAGCAAAAGCAAAAGCAAAAGCAAAAGCAAAAGCAAAAGCAAAAGCAAAAGCAAAAGCAAAAGCAAAAGCAAAAGCAAAAGCAAAAGCAAAAGCAAAAGCAAAAGCAAATGCAAATGCAAAAGCAAAAGCCAAAGCAAAAGCAAAAGAAAAAGCAAAAGCAAAAGCAACAACAATAACAACAACAACAACAACAACAACAACAAAAATCTTACGAAATACCGACGAGCTGAAAAAAAAACCAATATTTGGCACAAACAAAAAATAAACAATGAAACCGGACTATAAAACCGGAAATGGACTATGAGAACAACTAAGATAAGGCTTAGGACAAAGACTTAGACACACCTAAAACACATAAAAAAAAATATTCGATTCGGTGCCCGGTGGTGGTCAACGCAGAAAAGGACGCCCACATCTTCGTTGGAAGGATCAGGTGATGGATAACCTGACCACGTTTGGTGTTTCCAACTGGCGCCAGCATGCGCAGAACAGAAATGGCTGGCGCGATTTCTTATACGAGGCCAAAACCGACCTACGGTAGTAAGCGCCAGATAAGTAAGTACTAAAACAAGAGTTTGGATATGAAGTAGGAAAAAGTAGGAACAACGATAAGGATAAGTACAAAAATAAGGACAAGGATAAAGAAAATCTGTCATGTCAAAATCGACGAGTGTGTCCACGCCACAGCCAACTCTTTTGACGTAGAATACGTCATACTCGGAGGTAAGTAGGGTGATTGATAGTGATCAGGTGTCGGTATTTATATAACAATTTGAGCCTTTGGTGTGCCTAAAGTACTGATCGTACAATGTTGATGTTAGCACTTGTTGGTCTGCTTGATCCTCACTGGGAGAAAAATTCATGTTTGAACTCTCTATAATAAACAAATAACTGGCCATTTCAGCCCTTGAAAGGACTTTGACCTAGCTTCTTATGATCAATTGTGTTGTGCGTGTTATTAAGTTTGTACACAATTGACCGAGAACCGGACCTACATGCTTAACGCCGACTCCGAACGGCGATGAACGGAAAGTTCTCGTTCTCAAGAAGCTTTACATGGCATTTTGATTACTCTCTGAGGTTTGCCATTGTCTGCAGAGAGGTGGCGGCCGTACAGAAAAATTATTTTAATTCAAATAATTTTCTGTCGCTGCTGGGGTTCGAACCTGGCTTTCCAAAGTTCTTTGACATAGCGGCCACGCACTTTAACCAATTACGCCACGGACGCCACTCTCTTTGAACTCTCTAACTTATATAAATTTTTCACAATTACATGAAATATCAAGCCAACATTTGATGTTTTTGTTTGCTTAAGTTTGCTACCTATTTATCGACGGTTTCCGGTTTATTTTTCTATGGTGAAGGCAGCGCATCCTGGGGGGAAAACATAAATCTTATAATTAAGAAAAAAAAAACATACTTTTGGGGGCATGTTGTTTTAAACAGAATCGCGTAGCCATGTAATTCTGAGTAATTTTGAGGGGCATGCTTTTTTAACAGAATCTGTTATTGAAGTGTCAAAATTCCGCAGCCAATTATGTGAGAGAGACATTTCGACTCTCCACATGGGTTATTGAACTTGGTAGCATTGAACAAATTTTGTTTGCTTTTTTAAGTTTTCTACCTATTTATCGACAGTTTCCGGTTTATCGACAAAACCATAAAATTTCTATGGGAGCCACCCTAAGGAGTGATCGGAGGGATCACTCTCAGGTCATATCCCTTTCAGGAGGGATATTTTATATTATATTGACCTTCTCTTAAAGGTCATATGCTCAGGTGAATTGAATAAATATACAAAAACCATAAAATTTGTATGGAAGCCCCCCTAAGGAGTGGTCGGAGGGAATAGGTGTTAAAGGCAAAAATGTTCCTTTTGCAAAAGTAATGGGGTCGGTGATACATATTAACCCTTTCTGACACTCTTTTAAAGGTCATATGCTCAGGTGTATGGAATAAATATACAAAAACCATAAAATTTGTATCGGAGCCCCCCTAAGGAGTGGTCGGAGGGAATAGGTGTCAAAGGCAAAAATGTTCCTTTTGCAAAAGTAATGGGGGTCATTGATACATATTAACCCTTTCCTGAGTTGGAAAGGAATATATTTGGAATAAATATTTTGCTAAATATTTTTTAAAAAAGATGTCATCAAAAGCGAATTGAATAATTCTACGTCTTGTGTTACGACATAGTCGAAACTACTGTATCTTTTATGACGGGTTATCCTACATCTTTGCTGAAGGATATTCATTATAATAAGAAAATTTAGTTTCTTATATCAAGCAAAACATTCTAGGTTTAAGAAAATTGTTTACTTGAATCAAGCATCTTCTGCTCTAAAAAGAAAATTAAGTTTCTAATATCAATTAAAACATTCTAGTAATAGAAAAATTACTTACTTGAATCAAGCAAATTATTCCAGTTTTCAGTAAATTCCTTACTTGAATCAAGCAAATTTTTCTCATATCATTGAATTTGATTTTTTCTCTCCGTGTACATATTTTATTAATATTAAATAAATTAAACTGGAACCTGATCTCTTTTTCCAAAATTTCTTTTCAATCGGCCAGTCAACTTACCATATATATCGGCACAAACAAACAAACATCCACATTTAAATATCCATTTAAAATAACCTGCCACTCACAGTTTGCACAGTTTTTTTCAGAATGGCACAATTTTTACGGGACTACTTTAACTATTCGTAACTGTTGTTTTTACTGTCATACAATGACCGACAGCAAAAGCTACGACAATTTAAATTTTTTTTTTGTAAATACCGTCGAAGATAATGACGTGCCTAATGTAACAACACATGAAAAAATAAAAACAAATGAATAATGCGCAAAATTCGGGTTAACTGTGACAAAAACCTTCTGAAATAACAGTAACAACAATTGCGCGGTATGACGAATATTATTTGTTCTTACGAAATAAGAAGTGTGCGCACACGGAGAGAAAATGTTTAATTCCAGAAACATTTGCTTAAAACTCAAGAAGAAGTGAGAAAAATTTGCTCGATTGAAGTAAAGAATTCGCCCAAAACTCCTTGAATTTCCTTGAATTGAATTGAGTTTGATTCAAGTAAAGAATTTATTGAAAACTAGAATAATTTGCTGAAGTCAAGTTAGAAATTTTCCTAATACTAGAATGTTTTGATTGATATTAGAAACTTAATTTTCTTTTAAGAGCAGAATATGCTTGATTCAAGCAAACAATTTGCTGAAAACGAGAATAAAATATAACTTGATATATAAGATTATATTTTTATACACAGAAAATAAAAGAATTGATTTATTACCTAAACTAGTTTAGGTAATGTGAAAGTTTCTATTTCACCTAATCTTTTCAACAACTTTTCTACTTACACAGTTAATTTAACAATCATGCATTAGGTAATTCACCTAATTAAAATTAGTTAATTCAACTAAAATTTTGCTTATTAAATCATCTAATTCTTCTAGTTATTTTACCTAATGCAAGTTGTCGATTTGTTCGTACACTAGGGAAATAACGCATATTAGCATTATCCACGCCTCAGTATAAATTTTATATAAATATTTACGTGGATAAATCAAATGCTTTATTTACAACTTGTTTTTTTCCCGTATTTGAATTTTTTATTTCTGTGCAGCCCAAGGAGAGCACAGCGCTCTCCTATAAAAAACATAAATAAAAGCAAAGTGAGAAAATTTTACAAAAACTAAAGCCTCATTGCGAGATTTGAACTCGGGCCGCTGGCGTTCAAGTCAAACGCTTTACCGCTGTGCTGTTACGCCGTTTGATAATTTGTGAACAAAATGTATATAAAAATATGAGGTCCACAACTCTTAAATTATGGGCATCTACAGCAATTTGATTAATTGGTATGTAGCGTAAATTCCTGTATTGGAAATTTAGCTCAATAGATAAGGCGTTGGAGTTGAAATCTTGAGATCAGAGGTTCGAATCTCAGCGGTGGCAAAGAAATTTTTCAGTCATTTATACAATGTATATATCTCTCTCATTCTATCTACTATAAAATAAATCTTTCTTCTCAATCATGTGACGAAATGAAGTAAAGTCACCTAAGGAAAGTTTCACTTCAAAATAGAAATTGCAAAACAAAAAACAAATTTTTTGCATATTTTTTGCACGGCATTCCCACTCTTAAGTGGGAATTCTATCTAAATAATTAGATGATTTTTCTACACTTAGTAGGTGGCTTGCCTAATCTGAAGTGGTCATAGTTTAAAAAAAATTAGCTAATTCTTCTAATAAATTATGTGTCTTATCTATTTTATGGTTGAAGGTACACCTAAATATTTAGGTTTTTTTAGCTACTCTCGCAGTTAAACTACCCAATATAATTGCATATAATTAACATTTAGAAATTGGTAGCGCACCTAATCAAATTCGTTGACTGAAAATCACCGGATTACTTTAGCTGAATTGACTACATTTTTAGGTAAAAGTTCTACTCTTTTTTTTCTGTGTAGAGATAAGATTTCTGTACTTATTTAAAAAGGCTGTTTACTTCTTTCAGATATAGTATAAAATAATAATTTTATATATCAAGCAAAACTTTCTAATTTTCGGACAATTAATTACTTGAATCAAGAAAATTTCTCCTCTTTATAAGAAAAATTAAATCATTCTAATATTGAGAAAATTGTTTATTGAAAATAAATTTCTTAAGGGGGCACATAGGTTACAAATTTTTAAAAAAAATTTTTTTCGGGAATTTATTAACATTTAAAGAATACAAAAAATTTTTTGGAATTTTTGAAGCTGTTTTTGACGCTATTTGATTTTTTTAAAAAAAATTCCAAAAAATTGACGGTGTGCAGGATATCACCAGTCTGGAAAATCTGAGGAAAAAACAAAATAAAAACAAAATTAATCCTTGTTGAAGTGGATATCGCCTGAACTAGGACTAAATTGGTTTTTTTTTCTCAGTTGTGGCAGACTGGTGATATCCTACACACCGTCAATTTTTTATGTGCAAAATTTGAGAACGATATCTTTTTTCCTTCTTGAAAAAAAATCCAGAAACAAATTTTTTTTTAAAAATTTTTAACCTATAATCCTCCTTAAATCGAGCAAATTATTCTTGTTTTCTTAAATCAGAATCGGAAATTTCACTTTGATATTCTGGGGATTTCAAAAGACCTAGAACTTCTGTTTTTATATTTAGGTGGTTCCTAACACATTTTATGGGTGGGTCAGATGATAATAGCAATCTATGTATGAGGTTGTTCTTGTAAAAAATTCCCTAAAGTGTCTGACATCTTTATTTCTCGAGTTTACTCGGAGAGCTGGCCAATTCTCTCATCCATGGCAGAGAACTTAAAAATTTTAAATGTAATTACTAAAAAAAATATTGGAATTGGAAGTCTCAAATATTGCCTTATGAACTGCGATTCGCATGAAATACTACACATAGTGAAATTAGTAAAGTTTTCTTGTTTCAGTGAAATAATTTCCAAAAGCAAATAGGTATAACCAATAGGTTATCAATTGCTTCAAGATCAGCACCTTTAACCTGCAATTTTTTTATATCAAGCTTATAAGCTATATGTAGCAAGCATTCCATGAATCGAATCCAGGCATGTTATGGTGAAAGACCAAAAGATAACATTAGGGCACCCCAAACGATACTACATGTCGGATGGACCTGTCATGTCGTCGCACATGTAGTATCGTTCGTGTGCTAAAAATGAAGTTGGATGGACATGTCCGATGAAAGACGAACATTTTTGACTTTTTGCTCGGTCCATCCGACATGCGTACGACATGTGCGATCGTTTGTGTGCGTGTCCATCCAACTTAGTGCATTTTCTCATTCGATAAAAGTTTTTCAGTGTCATCGAGCAGCAAAATGACAAATGTAATAAAAGTAGATTTTAGAAGGAATTTTTTGAGCTGTATAGAAGGCTCACAGTGACTTTGAAAAATAAAAGAGGAATTCATAAAAATAAAATTTTTAAATATATCGAGCATTGCAAAAGTGCTCGATGTTAACTTGCTGGCAACTTTAAAATAAGGAAGTCCATCCAACATGTGCGACCGTTTGAGACAAACGAAAAATAGTGCCGTTATTTTGTCGAACTATATGTCCATCCGACATGTAGTATCGTTTGGGGTGCCCTATTGCCTCGTCTTCCATTTCTGAAATGCGTCAAATGTAGAACGTTTATGGTTTATTCGGTGAAAGGGCATTGCAAACTCTTCCGTCAATCATACACAAAATAAAGTTGTCCTGTACTATTATTTCTAGTTTATCAATTTCAACAATTGTTGGAGCTCAAACTGAAGTTTCTTTTGCAAAAATAAACTTTATTGGAGGACAGTATCTAACGGATGAAGATGCTGGATTTTGCATTTTGTCTTGGTGAACCAAAAGTTTCATCAGAGCCAATGAAAAACTAAAAATGCTTTCATCAAAACCGTTTTCATATGAAAATTTTTGCCTGTAAGGACTCTTATCCCCTTTTAAATATAAAAACAAGATATATTTTTTAAAGATCTGGCATACTCATAGTGTGGTCAACTAGTGACTGCAATTTAACATAATTTCAGCGAAACTTCGGTAACAGTTATCTCATCATAGCATAAATCTTACAACATAAATCTTTGGCCTGCTTCCAGAACAAAATTTTTTTTATTCACAAAAATAAAGAAGTTTAAAAATTTTTCTTCAAAAAAAAAAACAAAAAAAAAAAATAGACTGTTAGAGCAAAAAAACGATTAAGCAACATTTCCAATTAGATCAACACTGGTTTTAAGCTATGAATAAAATTTAAATTGCCTTGAAAATCTGTGCGTTTTTAGCCAAAATATGATTTTTAATCATTTTTCAACTTAAACAAAAAAAAAAATAAACAACTGGCCATTTCAGCCCTTGAAAGGACTTTGACCTTGCTTCTCTATGATTAATTGTGTTGTGCGTGTTATTAAGTTTGTACACAATTGACTGAGAAATGGACCTACAGGCTTAACGCCGACTCAGAACGGCGATGAACGGAAAGTTCTTATTCTCAAGAAGCTTTACATGGCATTTTCATTCCTCTCCGAGGTTTGCCACTGTCTGCAGAGAGGTGGCGGACGTACAGAAAAATTATTTTAATTCAAATAATTTTCTGTCGCTGCTGGGGTTCGAACCTGGGTCTCCAGGTTCTTTGACATAGCGGCCACGCACTTTAACCAACTAAGCCACGGACGCCACTACTCTTCAACTTAACAATTTTTTTATCTGCAAGTAAACGTATAATTTTTTTGCAGAAATGTGAGATCAAAGTACTATGTTTTATGATAATTATAGCCATCGAGTTATATATGGTAATAAATAATAGAAATTTTCTACTAAATTTTAGCTAAATTCAAACTCATTCAAGAATTTATAACCTTACTTTTACAATTTTAATTTTTTACCAGCAAATATTTCCTTTTTAATTTTTTTTTTTTTTTTGTTGTATAACAAAGTTAATAAAAATAAATAAATAACTGGTCATTTCAGCCCTTGAAAGGACTTTGACCTAGCTTCTTATGATCAATTGAGTTGTGCGTGTTATTAAGTTTATACACGATTGAACGAGAAATGGACCTACAGGCTTAACGCCGACTCCGAACGGCGATGAACGAAATGTTCTTATTCTCAAGAAGCTTTACATGGCATTTTTATTACTCTCTGAGGTTTGCCATTGTCTGCAGAGAGGTGGCGGCCGTACAGAAAAATCATTTTTAATTTTAATTCACATAATTTTCTGTCGCTGCTGGGGTTCGAACCTGGGTCTCCAAAGTTCGTTGACATAGCGGCCACGCACTTTAACCAACTACGCCACGGACGCCACAAAGTTGCTACATCTAATTTTTCAAAAGATGTAAGCGTGCTGATCAACCCGCTCTGTGCAATCTTCCGAGAAAATTTTAGCTGATTTCAACTGAAAACTCTAGATTTTCTTTATTTCTTGCTTCTCTTGTTTGAGGAGTTACTTTAGGAGGAAGGTTTTAACGGCGATTATTTATAGAAGGGCAAGTTTTTTGTATTATGATGTCCTGCGAAGTTATAGATAAAATGATGAAAATTTTGTTAGTAGAAGTAGTGAAAGAAAGCCCGGAGTTTCTGAGATATAACACTTTATTTAAATTAAGTGGGTTTTTGACCTCCCTGTGTGAATATGAGGGCGCAATAATATACCCAATTAAAGGACATTAAATTTGCAAGTATTTTACTGAACAACTTAAATCAAAATTTTGCTTAGTTTAGGAGTTAAAGGAAATTATCTACTGACCCAGAGTATAAAATGTGACCTTGAAGAAATCTATTTGGGCTAACCTAGAAAAATGCCTTGGACGATATCTTATATGGATTACTGGCTATCAGAATCTATTGGAATTTCAGCAGTTGTTTCAAATGACCCTTAACCCTTAGCGGTCACACCTCAGCCAGATCCACGCTAAGAACCTAGTTGTACAAGACATGTGGGTGTTTTAAGACTTCTAATCGATTGTTTTAAGTTTGTTGAGGAGTTCTTTAACATTTCTAATTATTTTTATCCGTCAGTTTATGGATGGAATTCTAAAAACTGGTCATATATTTGTAAATTCAACAAAATTTTTTTTTTAGAAAAAAAATGCATTATTCCGCCATTGTTCGATATTATTAGCTATAATTTTAGGATTGTACGCATAACATATACCACTGCTATAAAAAAATAATAGTATATGCTGCTCATTTAAAAAGAATATTTATTTTGCAAAATTACTTGAGAGAAAAATGAAAAAAATGACAAGTTATAAAGTTTGCTTTTTTTAGCTCTAAATACATATCTACGTACAGAAAAGTAATATTATTTTTATAATATTTGAACAAAAACAAAAATTTATTTTGAATCCTATTTTATTGACCAGCACACGTCATGCACAAAGGGAACTGATGTTCCTCGCAAAACGGTCTTCAACAGGCCGAACATCCTGTATGCGTTCATTCGAAAGAGAAAGTATACTATCCCCGTGGACACGCATATATTTTTACGGTGGAATAGATGACAAAAAAGCTAACACGCAGTAATCAAACGAAAAAAAATTATTTCACTTCCCACATGTAGACGCGGAACTTTTTTAGTCAAAATATTGTTTGAGAAATATCTTACCAATTTTTTATTTATGGGCATTTGAGACATAAAAATTGTTCAAATATATGAAACTAAGCTTATACAGGGTATTTTTTTTTTTTAGCTGCATGAGAAGTTTCGATGGTTGTTGTCTATGGTTTGACAGTTGAGAATGTCAAACTGTGTTGACATTTCTGTTAAGTAAGGTTTGGCATTTCATCATGAATCGTTCAACGCCAGAAAACGCTTCCAAATTGTGGAAATTTAGTTTGAAAAAAAAATCTGTTCGCGAAGTTAATAGATCACTTTACCGACGAGTTGTGTTTGGTGATGAAGCTCATTTCTGGTTAAATGACTTCGTCAATAAGCAAAATTGCCGTTTATGGAGCGAAGACAATCCTCAAGCCATTAAGGAAATACCATTACATCCATTAAAATAGACTGTTTGGTGCGGTTTTCACGCTGGCGGCATCATCGGTACTTATTTCTTTCGAAATGAGGAAGGAGCTGCCGTTACGGTGAATGGCGAGCGCTATCGGGCCATGCTGACTGATTTTTTGTTTCCAAAAATTAATCAGCTAAACATCGACGACATTTCATTTCAACAAGATGTCGCAACTTGCCATAAAGCGTGCTTAACCATCAATTTATTGCAAAATCAATTTGGTGACTTTATTTCCCGAAGTGGTCCTATTAACTTACCCCCTCGTTGGTGCGACTTAACGCCTCTCGATTACTTTTTATGGGGCTATGTTAAGTTATCGGTTTATACCGACAAACCAGAAAGTCTTGAAGCATTGGAAGCCAATATTCAAGTTACCATTGACGCTATTACGGCTAGATTTATTGGAAAAAGTAGTGAAAAATTGGACTGATCGAATGGACTATGTAACTCGTGGCCACGGTGGACATACGCCGGAAATCATATTTAAAAAATAAATGCTATGAAATTATCTACCAGATTATAATAATAAAAAAAATCATTCTTACAATATTTCTATCTTGTATTATTATTTAAAGTTCTCAAGCTCACACTCTATACATCGTATGTTCATAACCTATAACCCACGTGTTATCCTATAATAAACGTACAGTAGATTTATTCAATAAACAATATCGTTAAAAAAATGTAACTGATTTATTTCACATGAACGGGCAAGATTCCATAACGACTAGGATTGTTCAAAATTGTTTTTGCTAGAATATAAAAAATTTCTATTTTGTCTGCTACCGGCAGATGTCCTTAATTGTATCAATTTCAAAGGTTTTTGATCTCTAATTTCACTTTTTCTGAGCCTGGGGTATCTTGTTACCTCATGTACCCACTAAAGGTTAAATTGTTGCTCAGTGTTATCTGTCGAAACACATTTTTGTCTTATGAAATTAAAAAAAAAAATCGTCATCCTAAAATCGAAAAAAGCGTACTGTGAGGCGCGAACGCAGGCGTTTTCCAGAAGGAAGACAAAGCGCATGAGATTGTTCCATTTTAACATAAAACGTAACATTTTTATAAAATAACACACCCTCGGTGTACCCAAAGGTACAATAACGTAAAAATAAAATTTCCAACAACAAATTTGTGTTTTTCTTTTTTTCGACATTCAATACCCGAACACATACAAGGTTGGGCAGTTGGCCTAGATTCCTGGTTTTCTCCATCACCTAAGCCATTTTGTGCTTATAGCTAAGCACAATGATTAAATGCCCCGCCCCCCTTCCCCCCATTAGACGCATCTTGACGCTCCTTCTATTGATGATATAACGTCGACCAATAGTCGATCAAAAGTAGAAACGTCAATTTCGACAGATATCACTCTATTTTTTTTTTAACCTATGTGGAGCTGGGTAAATCAGATAGTTATAAAATATATTATTTCGAAATACCGTTTTCAGCTTGACTCAAAACAAATAAAAAAAAAAATTAAACACACTATCTACTATTCTTGTGTGGAAATAAAATTCTCGGTATTGTATTTCCATTGAAGAGAACTCAGAATCAGCGCTGTTCGGTGCAAATATTTTTTAGCTGACGTTGACAAAGTGCAAAGCTCCAAATCGGGAGGAAGGTGCCTATCATTTATACCAAGTCAGGCATGCAAAGCCAACACCTACAAACAAACCAATGAAAGCGAAATAGCAAGCGGAAAGAATAGAGACGATGACGGACTGACTCAAGTGGACGGACAAAAAATTCATTAAGAGCAATTCTGTTGAAACAATTAAATTTAATTTGCGCTCGATTTTCTTATGAAATTTCAATGTTTTTATAATTATTCACAGCTCTGCTGTTTGTCCCATTAAAAATGTGAATTTTAATTTTTTTTTTGTTGCTTTTTGCTTTTATTTTCCGTGAGTTTTATAATTATTTTATTTCCACATTTTAAGCTTAAGTGAAAAATTCTTCAACCACAACAAAGTCTCTTGTGCGGCACCCCAAGTCTTGGTGCCGTCGGTCTCGAATTCCTGCAGCGAAAAAAAAAGTGCAAAGAACCACTCAAAATGAAATCGCAGAAGAGTGCTCGAATATTTTAAAGATCCACCAGAAAGAACAAACCAAAATTTAAGCAGCCGCAGTAGTAGACGAAGAAGGAGAAGAAGAAGAAAAATAATTTTCTTGAAGCCTTCATCGCACATCTGCTGCGATTCCCTAAAAATTTCTGCGCGATCTCATGCTTCCTTCGTAATTTAATTCGTTTACGCTTCGCATTCCAAGCCAAATCATACAAAGCTATAGCAAATGCAACAACGACTACAATAACAACAACAACAATAATAGCAACAACAACAATAGCAACAACAAAAGGTTTGTTAGTCTTGGTTACGCGTGGTTCCGTCATCTAAAGCGTGTCTTGCATTTTGCACCAACCGCCGAAGGCCAAGATCATGACGTGTATCGATCGCATCGCAACTTGAAATCTTCAGCATATATTGAAGGAGTTCTTTTCTCATTTGAATTTTTTGACTTTAATGTAAAGTTTTATATATTTTTTTTTGCATTTTAATATTTTTTTCTCGCATGAAAAGCTGCATTCTTCCGTTTTGGAAAATAAACAAGATACCGCGATTTTAAAAATTGATTTGAATTTTCTGGAGAAATACTGTGGAAGTTTAACTGTACCGAAAATATGGTTTACCATTGACTTGCGGAAGGACTTAGGTTCAGATATTTTGCTTGGAGTTCATCATAATATTATCTTAAACATAAGTATTTGGAAGCAATGTATCTACCAAAGTACATTGCTAGTCCTCCATGTAACAATATTCCATGTTTTCGCCACAAAAATATGATCCACTTGATCGGTGAGTGAGAATAGCATGGATATTTGGGTATGGGTATGGGATCTATGGATAGACAGCCATTTTAGTAGAGGGAGCTGTTCCCCCTTTGGAGGCAATGTAAACTCCGAATAGCCCTGTAACCTGGATTTTCATCAGTGGAATAATTATCCTTACACACTACGCGTGATCAAGCATGAGCGTGAGCATAAGGATTTTGACAGCGGTGAGGATTGAAATAGAAGGAAATCTAAAGCTTTTTATCGCTGTAGAATTCGATGCCTGGACGAGCAAAAACACAGATATAAGAAGGTGACTTTTGGAAGACGCGATGAGCGCTATGTGTCTGACTTTACTTCATATATCCGGTATTCATACGTTCGAGAGAGGTGAAAAGCTGTCTATAATTGAGCTTGTATTTGTCGAAAAAGGAACCGTGGCACGAGCAGCGTGGTGATTTACATTGACTACGTACAATATGGCGAGTGGCTGACATTTACATGCATAGCGATTATAGGCACTCTTTATCGAAGTCTGAATGAAGAACCCACGCAATAAAACAATACAGTTGAAAACTAAAGCCTGAGCAGTTAAGGAAATGAACACTTGAATCCCTTCATCAGGTGTGGAGAACCACTCAAGTACCATTTGGCACGGCTGTAAACGTACCATACTCTGTCATGAACAAACTAGAACCCGCATTTAATGGTGCTATGCCAGGCTAATCTTAGGCAGGAAATCGGGCTATTGGCAGAAAAATTAAATTGCAAAGAATAATAAAATGAAATTGCATTTAACGGGTTCACTGCATCAGGAAAGCAGCGTTTAAAAATGAGGTATCTAAAAGTTAGCACCGGACAAACACTGAGTTGAGGATGAGTGCAAACGATGAGCCTTGGGGACAAAACATCAAATGGTTATGTTGAAGGTGAAAGGATTGAGTATCATACGCCGAAATGCACGACCTTGCTGTAGAGTCACTTTTACTTCCACGGAGGAAAACTAGACAAATAGACCCTGACACTTAGTTGTCCGTTCAATTTCTAGCAGTGACAACAGAAGAAGTTCTCACGACTATCTCGAGAGTAAGCTCATCACAACAATTTTGAGTAAAGTCAGTGGCGGATCTAGAATTTGCCAAAGGGGGAGGGCTGAAACTACACTTTTGCACGCCAAGGGGGGCTGAAACGTTTTTTTTTTTGGACTTTTTTTCATTTTTTTCCCATACAAAAAATTTTCCATGGGGGCTAAAGACCTTTCAGCCCGTATGTAGATCCGCCACTGAGTAAAGTACCTGGTCTAAATCGAATTCCGAATAAAGATTTCAAGAGGTCTAACTGAGTACCTAAAGGAGAAATTTTCGGGGATTTGAAAAAGCAGAAACAGATTAGAGAAAGCAGCGACTCGTACTTCTTCTTAAACATGATAAGCAACTACATTGACCTTTATCATATATCCACTCTGTACGTTGGACTCGGCGATGTGACTACTAGGCTACAGGTAAACCTGGAAGAAGACACAAGCCTACATATATACGGGGAGGAATGCATTAAAAAGTGTGTGAACCATTTGATGCCAATTCGAAACCAGGTTCGACACACCAGTCGACACAGACAATTTTGTCAATTGAAATAAATTTTCCCAAACGACACTGTCGAACGCTATGAACGACGGCATCCTAAGGATAGCTATGCCAATAGAAACGACATAAGATTGTTATGCTAACTATATTGTCTTATTAGGCAATAGCTTAGAATGTAAGACACTGAGCTTACTTCAAAGAACAACACAGAAGATACATATGGAAGAAAGCCTCGGTGCATAGAAAAGATGATGAATGCTTTGCAGATGTATATGGAATAGTTAGAGCCATATTTACCTATGATTTGATTGTATGGTGAAAAGCCATCTATAAGACTAGCTATTTCAACACTGACTCTAAAGTCTAGTGATTGACTTGTTTAGGATTAGAAGTGCACAGCGATTAACGCCTCAGGTAGGCTTGGAAATTTTGGTAAACTTTTTTCTCTAGGTTAAGTTCATAAAACCATAACAGCTTAAGTTGCGTTTCAACTCAAGGAATCAAAATGGATGGACACATTTCTATACGCATAAAGAAAAGTACTGTGGGTATCGCTATCACTGCCCGCGCTATTGCTGCCTTCATGATGGTAATATAGGGTGTTTTTTTTAGGGGTTTGTTTTTTGAATAGAGATAAAACACAAGAAAATCGTTTTAATGTCCATCAATTTGGCTTTATTGGAAGGATAATTTTATGCCATTAATGTTTAAATATGATTTCGGGCATGTGGCCGCCGCGGCTGGCTCGAATAAAGCCAATTCTACAGGTCCAATTTTCAACCACTTTTTCGAGCATATGGGGCCGTATGTCGGCAATAACGCCACGAATGTTGGCCTCCAAGTCCCCTAACGTTTCTGGTTTGTTGGCGTAGACGAGCGACTTCACATATCCCCAAAGAAAATAATCCAATGGTGTCAAATCACACGATCTTGGTGGCCAATTGACAGGTCCATTCCGCGAAATTATGCGTTCATCGAATGTTTCCTTCAATAAATCGATTGTGACGTGCGCTGTGTGGCATGTAGCGCCGTCTTGTTGGAACCACAACTCATCCACATTCATGCCATCCAATTCGGGAACAAAATAGTCGGTTATCATGGCTCTATACCGGTCTCCATTAACGGTAACTGACTCTCCAGCATTATTTCGGAAGAAATATGGCCCAATGACTCCACCAGCCCATAGAGCACACCAAACAGTCAGTTTTTGTGGATGTAATGGCGTCTCAAGGATCTCATGTGGATTCTCTTCACTCCAAATGCGGCAATTTTGCTTGTTGACGTAGCCATTCAACCAAAAATGAGCCTCATCACTGAACAAAATTTTGCGATGAAAATCAGCATCGAGATCAATCTCATTTTCGGCCCATTTGCAAGCGTTGTTCTTTTGTCAACCTGTTCATGATGAAATGGCAAACCAAACTGAACATAAATGACAATAGAGTTGCCAGATTTGACCACAAAATGCCAGTTTTATCTCTATTCGAAAAACAAACCCCAAAAAAAACACCCTTTACTATTGGGATAGTCAAAAATAGGGCAGCTTATGAAGCTAGAGATAATACAAAAACTTCTTGGGTCCATAAAGACGACAGTGCTATTTCTCTATTTTTGACATAAACTATTCGAAAAAAGCACAAAACTTCTACAATCTGTGAATAAAAATGGAACTTACATCCTTTTTGGAGTTCTGTCAACACATTCTGCATTGGCGAGTTTCGAAGAAATCTGTATACTATACGAATGCCTTATCTCTAAAAAAGTCTACTTTGACCCATACGGGAAGCATTCTTTACAAGTAAATATAAGTAAACAAGTAAAGAGGGTAGAATCCAATGTAAGCAAGAGTAAAAAGATGCATTGGACATACTGAATGACAGTGTTTCACTGTCTCGAACGGGATTGACTCCAATAACCTTTAGATCAAAAAAATTAGACTCTTCGAAGCAAAAATATTGATATTTCATTCTTTAAGATCGGACGGTAAATGCCGAAGATTACACTGTGAGGCACGAAAATCTGTATTTGGTAATTTTAACGTTTTTCACTTATTTTTGGTATGAGGAATCTCGTGGTGACATTTGTTTTACCACTTTACCGAACACTTTAGAACAACATTTTTTTTTTAAGATATATAGCTCAGAATGAAAAATTACTCAAGATATGCACTTATTTTTATATCAATAACTCTTAAACCATGAGGATTTTCATTTTGGTTTCTTCCCAAGAGTTCTTCCTATTCTGCTTGCCAACAACTTTGCTTACCAAATAAATTAAAAAAAAATCGCTTACAGTTGGTCTTATCAAGTGGGTCTTACACAGAATCACAAAAAATAGGATTTTTTCGTTTTTCAATTTTTAAAAACCAAATAAAATTTAAGGAAATTGGAATAGACAGCAAACAAACCTCTTTATGGTTGAAATACTTTTTGAGAAAAATTAACATTTTCCCTTTTTAATGACAAAAACTATTTTCAAACAATAATGACAAGAATTTTTTTAAATGTTACAATTTATGGAAATTTAAATTGATTTCTGTTTAAATGGCCATTTTAACACTTATTTATTCATCTTCGTACTCATTGATTGAATTCCAACATAAATCAGATAGCAAAGAATCAAGTTTTTTCCACTGTACCAATGTTCTAACGGTGCTGCTATTTGATGAAACCTTTCGGCATGTTCGTCTGATTCAGTTGGAATTTGACGCTCAAACCAATCAATATGATTATGTAAGAAATGCACCTTCAAAGACATATTCACATTTATATTCTCAAATTATGAGAGCAGTTCACCTATAAGTACACGCCAATCTTCCCGTCAAACTTTTCCCAAGCAGTGTTCAATTACGGCTTTCAAACCATGCAGCTAACTCCAAATCAATCAGGCAACCTTCGAATTCAGCGGACATGTAGCGTATGTAACGTTTGCAGTGAAACAAGATTTTAAAATATTAGGTTTGGTATCTAAACAATACTTTAGTGAATGATATTTAATATTTAAAGCTATTTCCTTAACTTTTATAGGGCTTTTAAATATTGAAAAACGAAAAAATCCTCTTTTTTGTGATTCTGTGTAAGACCCACTCGATAAGACCCACTGTAAGTGTTTTTTAAAATTTATTTGTTAAGCAAAGTTGTTGGCAAGCATAATAGGATGAACTTTTCTGAATAAACCAAAATTAAAATCCTAATGGTTCAAGAGTTATCGATATACAAATAAGTGCATATCTTGAGTAATTTTTCATTCTGAGCTATATATCTTAAAAAAGAATTTTGTACTAAAGTGTCACCACGAGACTCCTCATACCAAAATTAAGTGGAAAACGTTAAAATTATCAAATACAGATAAAAAAGGTTAGAAAAAAAGCGCACAGTGTTATTTTTCACAACACATTATATCGGTATTTTGAGATATGTAATACGTGAAATATGAACTTTGGCCGACTTTTGTTGTAACTTTTCTACCAACTGCATCATTTAGTCCTATTTCTCTCCAACATAACGAATAGTTCTATTACCATCTTTGATATTTCCCACAAATTTAAAGCAATTTTAAAACGGATCCATCAATTGTTTTATTGAGCTATTTATCGGTGCAGAATTTGTATTCTTCATGTCATCTTAAAATGGTAGACGGCAGTTCGATAGCTCTTTTTGAATAGAGAAAGTAGTAAAAACGACAGGTGAAAGGTAGAAAAAAGCTTAAAAAGTGCTTATAAAGAGTTTAAAAAGGGCGTTCTAAACTTTAAAAGCGGTCAAAAAACAAATAGTTCGGGTATATAACCTCAAATATCTTAAAAACCTGATGTGATAAGTAATTCCGATTTCAGATTTAGTTTTTTTGCAGTACTTTTTAAAAGTACTTCGGAAATGACCTCCAGTTGTCCAAAAGCAAAACCTTGCAGACCAGTGTAAAAACTGTCATTAAACAAATTTTAAGCCTTCAATTTGATTAAAAAAATTAAAGAGGGCTCTGTTACAACTGTCCTGTATTAATAATTAGGTTTTAAGCACTTGTTTCTATTTAAACATCAATTGAATAATTATTTTTATAGCTAAAATAGGTTCTCTAATTCTTCTTATTACAGCTATAACTTCCTATAAATTTCAAACTCTTCTTTAAGTGACTGTATTCAAGGCTAATGCAAATTCCATTATACCACGTTTTCCCAACATTGGCCGACTGTCTATATGGCCCTGACTGCCTTGAATGCCACAACATAAGCAATACCATAGCAACCATAAAACTAACAAAATCCAGAACTAAAAAGACACCAACAAATACAACAAAGTAACAAAACTCAATTAAAATAGCGACTGTAGGAAATTCAATCCATCAAGGTTTAGAATTGAAACAGCTCGAGCAAATTAGTTCTTATTTTTTGTTCTAACAAAATTGTGTATCCTTCACATCAACTTCAACAGCAACATCATTATCAACATCATCATCACCATCATCAACATTATCAACATCATCGAAAACATCAAGCAGCATCAAGCCAACGTCATTCAAACAACGTCCACAGACAAGAGAGCAGACAACATCCGGTTGAAAAATTCCACAAAAACGCCAAAACCAGAAAATTACCAAAAGCATAACCAAGAACGGGCGACGCCAAAATGACGGGCGGGATAGCCTCGTCATCATCATCAACATCACCACCACCATCACCGACAGAACCAGAACAGACGCAACAACAAAAAAATGCACCATTGCATAGAGCGACATTGGAGCTGCTATACTTTAAGGCCATTTCACTGTATCGAAGACGAAATTATGAAAAATGCAGCGAGGTGTGCAACGCAATGTTGCAAACAGGTCACGAAAATAATGTCCAAATGTTTGCCAGAAATCCCGATGAAGAGGGCGGCGATGAGGACGATGGCGGTGGTGGCGGTGTTGCTGGACAAGAGAGTCAAATATTTCGCAACAATGGCGGCATTGGTGGCGGATCGTATGCGGCGCACAGTAGCAACAGATACGGTAGCAATTTGCAGCGTGGCATGGCGACGCGCAGGCAGCAGGGTAGGCATAGTAATATAAGCAGCAGTAGCAGCAACAACAACAATACTAGCAGCAACAACAACAACACCGGCAACCGATTTATTATGCCCACCTGGATGATGGAAGGAATTTGGCAATTAAAAATGCGCGCTCTGACGCAGAGAGTTTACATCGATGACTTGGAAACGAATGACGATGGTACAGCCGGTAAGTGTTGGTTGGTAGTTGATGACTCTAAAGAAATGATGCAAATTTTGGGCGTGTTGCACATAAAATTATAACGTTTGGTTAGGAAAGGTTCGCATTTTTAAAATATTAAAAATCCCAACTGCCCCAATAGATAATATTAATTTTCGGAGTTTATCCCAATCAAGCAGAAAAATACCTTAAGAAACCAATAAATGTTGCCTGTATATGTCGTGTAAATAATTTTTTAGTTATTTTCAGGATTACATTATTGAAAATAATGTCCTGATCTAACTAACAATTACACAGGCTTACAAATTTCTGTATATTTGACCAGACCACATTTTTTTAAGGTAATTTGTTGCCCTGAACTCGAATTTGAGGTCCACATAGCTCTATCACGTCAATATTAAGGTAATTTCAAGGTCAAATTGAGAATAATGCTGTATATACAACGGAAAAGAGTTAAAACGTTTTTAAGGTCAGTCAATCCGTACCCGTGGTTTATTTCAACAGTTGTAGATGCCTTCAACCAAAATTTAATGCTAACACAGCTTTATTTAGCAAGGTTTAAGGTCATTTCAAGGTCAAATCGACAAAAATCCAGTAAAAAGAACGAGGATATTGTATACAGGTTTTTGGCGTCACTGAATCTGAATCCGTGATTTATTATAGCATTCATAGATTCAATGATTTGATATCTTTGTGAAACACATGCTCTATATCTAAAAGCATTCTTATTAACATAAATCTATTGCTGCTATTAGCATTACCCAGGAACAACGACGTGGACGTTTCAGCTTCTGTTCTCATCGGGGTGCTTGTTTAGAGTGAGTCCCCTTGCCTCTCAGTTTTTGTAGCGCTTTACATTTAATCTTCGCGTGCTTTTTTATTGGGTCTACATGTTTCATTCAAAGATCTTTTCAGCGCATTTATTTTGTGTTTCACAGGAGTATCCCTCTTTAGATTCCAGTAGTAATCTGCCAACATATTAATGTCCCAAAAACCCTGACATCGCCTTTCCATTTCCTTTATGTCTTGGTGGTGAAATCGTTCACATTGTTCTTTACTGTTATGTCCAAGATTTTCTGGGAAGTTTCTAAATGAGAATTCAGAAAGTGAAACTTACGGCTCATTAAACATCCATTGGCTTTGAAATTCACAATCAAGTCGTCCACTATATTTTTGTAATTTGGATCTCTCTTGTTGCCCAAGCATTTTCTGCAAACATTAATGAAGCTATTTCAAGCCTTTTTTTTTTCATTCTTCGATATTCTCTTTGAAAATTTTTCATCTTTTATTAGTTCTCTAATCTGCGGTCCAGCAAAAATCCCTTCTTTTATTGTAGCTTCTGACAACTTCAAACTTCAAAAATAGTTATTGAAAGGCTCCACTGCCTCTTGTCTTGAGAGCCTTTACAAGCTGTTTAATTAACCCGAACTCACATCAAGATTTTTTCGCAATGGCCACACCTTTTTTCATAATGCTCCTCACGAGCCCTACTGCCCCATTCGCATAAGAAACATAGAAATTTTGTAAAACCACTTTGATGTCCCAGTATAATGGTTGCGACTTTCAAATCTGTTCAGATTTTTTATTGGTATTTTTTATAATTTATTTTATAAAGCAAATACTCCATGTTGAAGTCATCTAATATTGTCGAGTGTGCCATTGGAATGGAAGCTAGTTTATTACCATTGTTCAATAATACAGCTTTTAGGCTCCTTCTCGAATAATCAATGAATAAATGCCACTCTTCAGGGTGATGTGATATTCCAAATTCATTAAAGAGGCCCTCTTTCAGTGCTGAAATAAATCCTGGATTCGAATAAATTTTTTCCAAAAACCTATATACATATATCATTTTTTCAATATATATTTCAATAATATCCCTGCAGGGAATGTGAGTAGTAAAACTGTAGTGTTGTACTAGTGACATTATCACCAGTACTACTGACCAGCTATGCCCCAGCCAATGTAATCTACTATTGACATCTAACACAGGCTTGTCATTGAAAATCCACCAGTAGACCTTATCACTACTGACTTGGTAGTTCTTTTAGGACCACATGGAGACATTTGAACCACAGATTCACTAGTGCATTTTAGTTACTCTGGTCTACATAATTGGCGCTTCTCAGGCGATTCTGGAGCTAGATTTTTACAGAGGTTAAGGCGATACACTTAAACACATATATTTTTTGTCTGATAGAAATTTTTTATTAAGAAAAGCTTAAATTACATAGTTTCGTTATTTCGTTATTACGTTAACGGTTCTGCAAAGAATTGGCCACAGCTGAATTCGCGAGCTTTTAAACAATGGAATGCCGTCAATATTAATGTCTAATTCCACCTCATTATAGTTTTGCAAAACATGCTCAACTTTTTTTAACTGCGATTCCATCCCTATGTGACAGTAACTTCCGGGGGAAAGGTTTCTAACTAAAGTCTTATTTCTTTTGCCCATCAAAGTTTCTGCAGAAAGCGGCACCTCCAGGCCTTCCTCCTTTAATATCGACAACAGCTTCTCCACACATCTTCTAGAAGGAGTTGTTTCTATGTACCAGCTTTTTAGTTTTTCGCGCAACGTCAATTTTGGACATGTAAAATGTTCAAAATGTTCCAAAAAAACTTCTGCATCTTCCACAATATCACTGAAAACTGTTTCATTATTCTCGATTTCATGTTGCAAACCTCTATTTTTGTATAAAATGGTTTGTTTTTTAATTTGTCTTTTATAGTTTCTTTTGCTCATATTATATTTTATTTTTATTTATACACAATATTATTTTAATCACCTTTTTTTTTTAATTATTGAACAATTTCTAAAAACAAAATTATTTTCACTGCGAGCACGTGTTTAATCAACAAAAGAATATGCCGCAATAATATGCAAGAAGAGAAAAACTGTTGCTCAGTTAAAAAAATATGTACCTATTGAAAGAGCAAAATCATAAAAAAACAAACTGTCGACGACTTCGTTGACAGTGTCACCAGAAATATACTAGATCTGCTGTCTGTAGCTAGTTTCTACTCGTGCGTAGAAGGAAAATTGTCGACTTTTTCACTAGTGCAGTTGTCGCTCGAGAAAAGAGTGTTGACAAAGGGACACTTGGCCCCAGGCTGACTGCAGGGATACTATATTATTCTCAATTTGACATTAATTTCAATGTAGACTGTAGAATATAGACCTGAAATTTGAGTTCAGAGCATCAAATTACCTTGGAAAAAATGTGGTCTAGTCAAATAGGCAGAAACTTTTTTTTTTGTGTAAGCCTGTGTTATTTTAAAAAACTTTTAAGCCTCTGAGGAGTACACTTTCTTATGGACTAATTTTGAAAGTTGTAGGTGATCTCATAGTTTTCTTAATCGCTGATTACGATTCTGTTATCAGAATTACAAAATTCAATATGGCTTCTATTTAGGCCTAAACTGTCTATTTTCAGTTCGTTAAGCAACAAACTGTATTTTTGAGGGGTTTCAGAGGTTCAATTTAAAATTGAAAATTTTTTGGCGACTTGAAATTTTTATTTTTATTTTATTTTTGTATTTTGTATTTTGTATTTTGTATTTTGCATTTTGCATTTTGTATTTTATATTTTTTATTTTGTATTTTGTTTTTTAATTTTGTATTTCATATTTTGTATTTTGAATGTTGCGTTTTGTATTTTGTATCTTGTATTTTGTATTTTGTATTTTGTATTTTGTATTTTGTATTTTGTATTTTGTATTTTGTATTTTGTATTTTGTATTTTGTATTTTGTATTTTGTATTTTGTGTTTTGTATTTTGTATTTTATATTTTGTATGTTGTATTTTGTAAAGTGAATTTTGTATTTTGCATTTTGGATTTTGTATTTCATGTTTTTATTTTTATTTTAATTTTTGATCAGATTTATATTTTTAATAGAATTCGATTTTTAATTTTTGTGTTTATATATCTTTTTATTTTTAATTAAATATATTCTTTATTTTTATTCGAATAATTGTAATTTTTTTTTTTTTTTTTTTTTTTTTTGTTTCTCATTTGTATTTTGTAGTTTTATTTTTATTATAATTTTCTTTGTTTTAATATTATTTATTTTTTATTTAATTTTTGTTTCTTGTTCTTACTATTTCTATTTTTTTTTTTTCGTTGCAAAAGTTGCTACCTACGCGATCTTATGAAGTTAGAATTAATTTGTTTTTATTTTTGTCCTAAGGCCAAGTGCAAATTCTTTGATTTTCATAACATTCACCATAGCACATATACTCACCGAGTAATAATTTTAGAATTCACCGAGCAACTGTATGTTGTATGATTCCTTCATTTTCCATATTGGTGTGGATCCCACTGTGACCTTATGATGTCATACATTTTTTATCTATTTTTGTCTTGAGGGCTAAGAACCAGTTTTTACTGGTGTAGCTCCTTTACTCAGCGAGTAATAATCCCATGTAACAAATTTGCAGTTTCGTTGCTAAAGCAGCTCCCTCCACTTTCCGATGACGTCATAAATTGTTTCTTATTTTTGTCATAAGATCAAAGAACTTTACTGTCATATTATAACTTTTGGTCTAAGCAGCTTTGGTCAACGAGTATAAATCCCATGCAACGCCGATGTATTTTGCAAAAATGCCTTTTTTAACTTTTTTGGAATTCTGCAGGGTAAGACAAATGATCTTCAAAAAATGATGTAATGATATTATTTCCTTTCGAGAACATGAAAATATTCATGATTTTATCAAATTAAAAGTTAAAAGAATTGAGGCTTTTCGTTATTCCAAATTAACAGCGTTACTCTGTAGATTTTCATTAAAATATATCTTTTGGTTTTTCCAAATAAAAATACGGCATTCTTTATGATCACGCAGTCGCTGGGCGGCATGTTGGTTACTCAACTTAAATTCCTTTGGCCTGACCACATTACAGACACGCTTACATACACACACACACACACAAACACACGATTACAAAAACGCAGCAAGTTCATGGTACAGCCCACATTCCATTGTGTTCAATCACCTCAAAATTCTTGCACTTATTTTTTGTTGTTTTTTTTTTTTTTTATTTTTATTTTCATTACCTGACATGCTGCTCTTTATTATCTACTTCATCCTTGGTAGACGATGACTTCCTTGTGTAAAATGTTTTTATTCTCTTGTAATTTTTGGGGGTTGTACCGACAGAGAACGAAGAAGTTGAATTCGAACGCATAGCTACCGCTGCCAGGCCGGGTTCATCAATTAAAACAGCCTTTATACCACGTCCCAGCACCAGCACCTTACGTCAAGGCACTGCTGTCAGAGTAAAAAGTGCTATACGCAGCGCCGAGCAAGCCAGACCAATGAGCTCGCGTCCAACCTCAGGTATGGTAAGTACAAAATTAAAAAAAATTGGATGCAAATAACGAACCCACTTAATTGACTGTTTGTTAAGTAGGCTCGTCCCGGCACTGGACTTAGTCGTCCCGGCTCCTCAGTGGGCAGTCGGCCAGCCTCACGCTGTGGAACTGCCAGCCGCGTGCGTGCCACCTCGGCGGCTGCCTTTACTGTGGGCGATGCAACGGCTCCACTCTATCAGGCCTCACGCCTCAATCCCACTATCTATGCCGAGCGACAGGTGCTGGTCAAATCACTCTTTCAGTTTCTATTTTATCATGAAAGTGACATTCAAAAGGCCTACTCCCTATGCGAGGCTGTTCTGGAAGTGGCCCGACAAAAACGAGCCCCCGCTGCGACTAGCAGCAGTCGTTCGCCCACTTCCGTTGTAGATTGGTGGTGGGACCAGCAGATGGGGCGATGTCTTCTAACTCTACGCTATCCACGCAAAGCTGAGGTTTATCTACAACAGTCGCTGGCAGCTTTCTCACATCCGGACACCTACTTGTTGCTTTCACGTCTCTATCAACGTTTGGAGCAACCACAGCGTGCTCTCGAATTGATCAACACTGCAGTGGATCGACATCCATTTGATGTCGCTTTTCGTACAGAGCAAGGAAGGCTCTTTGAATCCATGTCCAAGCCGAACGATGCGATACAGATGTATCGCTTGGTCATAAAGCTGAATCCGATAAATATTGAGGCGTTGGCATGCATTGCCATGAATTACTTTTATGATAACAATCCGGAGATGGCGGTGATGTATTACAGGTGCATATTAAATAGGATTCTGGAAACAAAACTTATTTTTTTCTCAATTCAGCACTGAGACTTTTTTAATTGTTATTTATTTTCTTTGATATAATTTTTGTTTTTTTTTTCAGGCGCATTTTAGCTCTGGGTGTTCACACGCCCGAGCTTTATTGCAATATTGCACTTTGCTGCTTATACGGTGGACAAATCGATCTCGTTATGCCTTGTTTCCAACGTTGCTTATCTTTGGCCAAGACGGCAGATCAACGTGCTGATATTTGGTATAATCTGAGCTTTGTGGCTATTGTAAGTAAAACTGAGATTTGAAATTGAATATCAGTCCTATCATGAAACATTTTCTCCCCGGAATTGTAAAAGGGAGTTTCGTTTTTAAGATAAGGTTCACAAAATTTTTGAAAATTTTAAATTTGAAGTGAAAACGGAAATAGACCAAATATGTCCTAACGTCTGAAATAGGTGGAGATTTTCTTTAAAACTTTCCATTGTAAAAAATGCTTTCTTACATTGTTACGATATATCTTAAGGCAGTATTCTAGTCTAGAGGGAAACATTTTGGGCGTATTTTAAAAAAAAAACTAAAATTATTTTTATTACCCATATTTTTATACTTGATATCCATTTGTTTCTTAATATTTTAATAATACACAAAAAAATTGAAAAAAGTATGGGGGGGGGGGGGTTAAGAAAGCGTTCCTCCATCTTCACACGATTTCAACCCTTCTAATCATCTGAAAAAAATGATTCTTAATTAGTAAGAATGTCGCTGTAGCCGAGCAACGTTACTGGCAGTCAAAGACACAATTTGAAATGACAAAAAAAAAATTTTTAATTTTTTACCGAACGTAGGGGTCGCGCATTAACGTTTTTCTTAATATCTTCGGCATTAACAATCCGATCAAAAAGACTGATATATCAATGTCGTGTCAAACAATATAAATTTTTGTTTCGAGGAGTCCAATTTTTTTGCTCTAAAGGTCATTGGGGTCAATCACCCCATTCCAGTACTTACCCACCATATCCCAATTTCTATCATCCTAATATACCATCCTGAGATCATAAAATTAAAGCTCGCCAAAAATCATTACTCTTTCGAAGAAAGTATATCGATTATCCCAGTAGAACTATTTAAAATATTTTTTATTTTTTTGTCCGACCTTAGGGGTTTCTTCTTTTAAATTTTTCCTCATATCTTCGACATTTCTGTATTAAACCAGTACTAGAACGGGGTGTTCGACCCCAATAACCTTTAGAGCAAAAAAGTTGGACTCCTCGAAACAAAAATATTGATATATGTTAACATTCTTTAAGATTGGACTGAAAATGCCGAAGATCTACATATGTGTAAATAGGCGAGGCCTATTATATCACATAACAGTTAAGAACCATTTTCTCCCGTTTTTCTTAATCGATTTTGATTATTTTTTTTAAATCAATAAGAGTATGGAGAAGGAGTGCACCCCATACACATCCCATGCAACCCAAATTTGCGATATCGAATAGCTATAGAGTTATAGGTCACAAAGCCTCGGAAATCTGTATTCGACCTCAAATCACACATACCATTCCACTGATTACATTTTATGGGCGTTGAAATATGGTCGTGTCACTTTAAAGCAGCCCAAATTTTCGGCATAACTTTCGAACTATTAGTCACAAATCAATGAAACTCGGTAGGAACTTCCTATTTAGTCGTGTTTTTCGACTGGAAAAATTGAACGAACATTAGACAAGGGGGCGTGCACCACCTATACAATTCAAAGTTTTTATATCGAATAGGTTTTGAATAAATGTCGTATAACAATGAAACTCAATATTGAGTTCCACTTGGTGATATACTTCTACTAGAAAGTAGAATATGAGAAGTACTTCTACTTGGATATGAGTACTTGGACGCGCATTGGACAAAGGGGTGTGGCTCCGCATGTACAGGGTGGGCCAAATACAAAATTTTTTAAATGCAATAAAATTAACAATATTAAATTTTTTCCATGTATTATGGCTTTATTAGTAACAGCAAACATTCCCATTAATTATGGAACACCACGTCGTTCAAGTGGCTGCCTCAGCTGGCTTCGCAGTAGAGCATTCTGTCACTCCAATATGTCACTTGTTGATGGTTTCGGGCTGTAGCTTACGGATTGCTTGGATGATATTGGCCTCAAGTGCTTAAATAGTTTCGGGATTGTTGGCCGATAATATCGGTCCTTCACGGTTTCCCACCCGCCCAAATCATCTTCTTTTCAAATAACGCACTGTTTGGACTACACAACACTCACTTTGGAAATAAGTTTCTAATATTTCCCGACGTTGTTCAAGCGTAAAGCGACTCATTCCTTTCCGCGGAGATATGATACTGACTTTATGTCAAGATTTCGAGTGGGAAACAGCTGTCAGTGTCAAAATAACCTATGATTTAAAAAGAAACCACTAGATGGCCCAGCCTGTAAGCGGGCGGTGTAATTATTCCTGCTCCATACACCGGGCCTTCTTTTCCATTAAAATAAGGATATATTCTTAAAGGTTTAATCTTCGAAAGTATACAAAAAAAAAAATTAATTTTTTACAAAATTCTACACCAGAATATTAAATGGTTTCGGGTGCCAAAAATTAGATTTTCTCAAATAAACCGCCATCGTTCTTATACCCTCTCATAGCAAAGCACCTTTGCTCGACCATCTTTTCTATTTCGTCTGTTATAGGTTATATAGGTTATAAAAAAAAGCTCTTAGGTAAGCACCATTCTTCACATAACTTTCTCCCAAGTTCTTAAGGAATCCGAATTATTTTTCCCTCCTATTAAGTCCACACAATCGATTTAAATATTTCTCTAATTTGAACACCAAATAAATCAAGATTATTCTTACAAAATTAGACACACTCTCCAACGAAGTAGTTTGTAGTTTAAAAATAAGGCATCCTCCACAAATATTTCTGGAGAAAGCTAGGAAAACTCTTCCACTTAACTTGAAAGACTAGACTAAATAATATGATAAGCCGCATACGCATAAATTATTTTTGAAAATATTAATGATCCTCCAGCTAAAACCAAACGAAAAACTTGTCTTCACCAAATAAAAAAAAAAAACATTTTTGTCAATTTGATAACAGGGGCCATCGGCTGCCGTTAATACACTTACGCCCTTTTTAAGAAAGACCAGCTCTCTAAGATGGTCTTAGTGTTGTTGGTGTTTTTTTTACTTTGGCCTATAGAACATGCATTCCCCTCAAAAACTAATCATCTTTCTTTTATTTTTTTTTTTTTTTTTCATAAATTGTATTTTAATCATTTGCCTTTCACTATTATTCTAAACATCGACAGACAACAGGCGACTTTAATCTAGCACGTCGTTGCCTGCAACTGTGTCTCACCTCGGATGCCAATAATGGAGCTGCCCTCAACAATTTAGCTGTGCTTTCGGCCCATGGCGGCGATCTGAACAAAGCCAAGTCTTATCTGAATGCAGCTAAGGAAGTGCTGCTCGACTCGTACGAAATAGAAAATAATTTAGCATATATGGAGAAACATTATAAATTATAAAAGGTTTGGATCTAAAGAATGTGAACTGTATGTAGTCGATTGTAATAAATCAAATAAAGCTAAAGTTTAATCAATGTTGAGTTTAAAAATTTGAATTTGGTATTTAAATATAAGATTGTCCATTTAAAAGCAGTTGATTAGCGTTAGATACTCGTATAATTAAGCTTATGCTGGTGTAGCTGGAAATACCTTGTTTGAGAGATGGGTCATTAGTTTCAAGTTTGTGGACCGTTTTGGTTTTAATTACTTTCTGTTTGGTTGTTCTTATTGTTAATATGACAAAATTTCTGTGATTAAGCGAATTATTTCCATTTCGGTTGTTATAAAGCGGGGATTGATGGTGTATTTCGGTATGACTTAAGAATGGCAGATCCTCTTTTAATTAAGACCTTAAAAAATCGTTCAAATTAACATACTTGTTAATCTCAAGCACTTGAGAGCATAAATATCTGACCCCAATTCGCAGTTTTTGCCTATGTCAAAATATTTCCTCTATCTGGATGAAGTAGTAAAAACAGTTCATATCTGATTATTACCAGTCTGGTGTGCCAGTCTGGAAAAGTGTACTTTTTAGACACAGAGACGAAATTAGAGGAAATTATCTATATTAATTAAGGAGACGAACAGACCTAAGTTAGCGTGGGTTGGTATTATGAGATATAAGTTGTAGTAGAGCAGGACAGTTAATGGTTCTGTCCATGATACAATTATACAAGGTGGGAGTGACAGTTTTTTCGTCTTGCACCAACAGTCAAAAATAGTATAAATTAGAGAACGAAAAAATAGAAAGTAAAATATCAGTCAGTTCAAAACACTCAAGAGAAAATAGCCAGTTGTCACTCCTACCTTGTATAATTGTATCATGGTTCCATATAGAAGTTGATGAATAAAGATTAAATCGGTGACTTAACTACGTTTCTTCAAGATGATGTTGATTAATATGTTTGCATGTAGTAAGGACGTGGAAAGCGAAACGAATGAGTCTTCGGCTTCGATACGCATTGAATGGGAGCAATAGACAAGAGATCAGACCAGGCTACCATATTCAAGGATGGGTCTTACAAAAATGAGGCACACTCTCTCGTACACTCAGAAAAAAATTCTCTCGGATTATGATAAAAAAGGCATCATTTTTAGAGAAAAATGGTACAGAGTTCGCTCCAGAAAATGTTTTTCTCTAAATGTGATTCCAAAAATTTCCTAAAAATGGTAAAAAGCTTTCATGAAAAAGAGAAATATAAAAAAAAATTGATCGTTCTTAAAGAAAAAGATTTTTATTTTTGAGAAAGGATTTGTTTTTATTGAAGAAAATATTTCGCATAGTGCATTGTTTATCTACAATATAGAAAACTTTTCATTTTCTAGAAATTTTTATCTATAAATGAGAATTTTTAAGTGCGAGAAAAATACTTATCATTATTAGAGACTTGAATTATTTTCATTTCCGACAAGTAAAGAAATATTTCTTCGAATATGTGAAAATTTATTCTAATTGAAAGAAATTTTATTTGAAAAAGAGAAAATTGCTATTATCAAAAAAAAAAAAGAGATTTTTTTAATCACAAAAAGATAGGTGTTTTTTCTGAGGGTTGGAGAATCCTCTGGATGTTTCACAAATTCAAGGGCAGAGTTAGCTCTATTTATGATATTATCGATATGGGACAGAAAATTCTGTTACTTGTCACAAATAAGGCCCTAGTTACGCAAGGAATTTACTGAGGGAACTGACCTTCCCAATATGTAATAAGTTTTTCTTACCTCTGTTGACGATATGTGATAGCTTAAGATTTTTTTACATTGAGCACAAGAAAATTTTTCTTGTATCTGTTGATTAATTTCACATTATTAGCATATACAGAAAAATTTAGAGTCATCGATGATATCATCTACATCGGTAAATGTCAAGGCGAATAATAAGGGTCCAAGTCACCTTAAGGGATACCAGAAGTGGCTGTAAAAAACTTTGATTTGAAAAATCTAAGGATAGAGATTTTTCAAGGGAAGATTTTATCCAAGCAAAGAGCTTAAGAAGGATGATAGCGTGTGAAATTTGATCAACGATTTGCTTAAGTCAGTAGAGACTAAATTAACTACATTTTCCAAAGAACGTAATATATTAGTATCAAATTCAGTATGGTTGATGGTAGTCGATTTTCCCTTGAGAAAGTTAGGGAAAAAAATAGATTTCGAAATTTCGGGTGCTAATGACAGTTTTGCTATCGGTCTATAAATATTCGATCTCTTTATAATCGGAGAGTTATTAGGTCTGTTTCCATACTCACTTCAAAGAACTTGAAGTTACTCAAAAGCATGGTAGAATAAACAAGGTAGATGATGGGCTGATTGTGCTCTCGTTTTGTCAACAATCACTGTCAAAATAGCGAAAGAAAGCAAAAGCATCAAAAAAATTATTCAAATAAAAATAATTTCGATTTGACAGTTCTGAGGCTACGCTCTCCCCTTGTTTCTACCTTCTGTATTCTAACATGCTCGAAAGCGTTTCTTTACACATTTTTTCAGCACGAGAGAGAAGAACAAGCATATTGTCACTTTCTATAAAGGTGTATTTAACAAGGTAGTGTTAGTAGTTGAAATTCTCTCTTGTAGTGGGTGCAGCACCTGTCGAAATCACCTGCTTACGAATAAAAGCAAACAGTTTTCTATTCGCTGTTTTTTTTATGCTCTTATGGTCGTGTGCTATTCGGAAACTTTTCACTCGGATGATGAAATTTTGACAGTCTGAAAGAGAATATTTGGCACTTGTGAGGTGAATATGATTGTCAAAAATTCATGTAGCCCCAGGGGCTAGTATACATTTTGACAATCGGAAAGAGAATTTTTGACACAAGCAAATATAAAAAAAAAACACTTGTGAGTTTGTGAGTCGTAACGAAGTTCTAAATTTTGTGTTTCCGACAGCATAGCAACCAGAATTGCTAATTTTAAATATATATTAACAATTTCGCAAATTAAATTAAATTCTTGTGCTAATGCACTACCAAAATCTAAAACTTCAAAATTTCTAGTTGTCAAAATTTCATCGTCCTTTTGGCACAGCAAAAATTACAATTTTATTTCAACAGACAGAAATTGTATTCAACTCAGTAAATTCTCTCCTACCACGAGTGAAAAGTTTCCGAATAGCACACGGCCTTAGTGAACTTTTGACAACACCAAGAATAGCTTTCTTTCTGTCAAAAAATTGAAAGCGAAAGAGAGGAGCCGTTAATAGTTGTCAAATTGTGTTATTTGTTTGAGTTGCTAGATGATGATGTGTTATAGTTTTTATAGGTTATTGTGCGAATAAAGTTTAAATAAATATTTAATTTAATTAATTGACAAAAAGTTATTGCAGTTGTCTTCGCCCATTTGCCAAGTTCGACATTGAATGGTTTTGTCATTTTATCAAAAACGTGCGCTGGAAGGTGAAGCTTTGGCAAGCATGCAAATTATCTTGCATTCACATCGACTGCTTCAAGAAAATATCGAATGCCATGAAAGAATGTTCAATACCTTAACTGATAATATCCATCAAAAGAAGTGGACATGGCATTGAGCTTCGACTGCACGTTAGCTGATTTATTTTTATTCCAATTCACAATCAGCTGTTTTTGACAGGAGCGGGGCGAAAAAATTTATCATTTTGAGAGAGAAGTGTCAAATTCACTAACACCTTATTATTATTGCACCATGGACGAGACTACCTTGTTAAATCATGGTATAATAATACATGGTAGCATTGACAACTGCTTATTTTCTCTTCAACAGGAAAACATAAACTGTCAAAAACAGCTTTTTGTGGAAATACATTAGCAGCTGCTGTGGTTGTTTTTTTTTTCACTTCAACGTTTTCAACATTGCTTGTGTTTTCAATGGCGGATTGTGAGCGCTCTCATTTTGAGTATATTTTTTGACAGTATATGATTTCCCAAGCAACTGTCAATGCTACCTTGTATTATTATACAATGTTGTTAAATATACCTTGACTCTTTATTGCTTTAGAGCAGCTATGGGCAGAGAGCGCTCTGGGAGCGCTGAGAGCAAAGGCTTATGTAGCAACACAAAACGCAATAACAATTCAAATACAAAAGACAAACACAGAAATCGTGATACAATTACAAGGTAAGCTCATTTTAAAATGGCTTCTCAAATGTGATAATTTGCAACAACAAAGCTGTAGGAGCTACAAGCGTCAAACGACAAAAGCAATAACAATTATAAAAACTCAAAATTACCAGCTGATTTTGACAACTAGCGCACCCTGCTCTCCAATATGAGCCTACTTTGTAATTGTATCACGACAGAAACAACACAGAAGCTTTAAAAATAGTGGTGCCCATCACCGCTCTAGACTTCAAACAGCTGATTGTCAAAACGACAAAATTAAATTGATGTGTTGTGTTGGGAAAAAAAATTATGATTGGTTAGTAAGTTAATAAAAATAATGTTTAAATAAGCAAAATGAACGTAAATGGAAGGTAAATGTTCCTGGTGATCTATTCATTGAATTTTAATTTTCTTTTTAGTTAAATTAACCAGGCAATTACATTTTTATTCAATTAAATTTGTCAAAAACCGGTGCTCTCCTTGAAAATGACTTAGGGCCGTTTTCTTCACTCCATGCTAAAAATTGTTAAAATGGCAAGTTCAGGGCATGTTTGCTTAAGGCGAGCATATATTCTCGGCGAGAAAGAATGCATGCTAAAAATTTCATTTTCTTCACCACAAGTTCGCTCAGAATGTATGTTTTAGCAGGCATGCCCAGTACACGCACCTGACTACGAGTTTTCTCAATTTTAAATACGTTTCTATCGTAACGCATGTCAAACTTTAAAATAGTTTGAAATTTTATTTGTTTATTTCAAAAAATTAAAACATACCATGGAGGAAAAAACGAACAATAAGCCGAAAAGACCACGGCAATTAAATTTTTCAATGTCGGATGAGGAGTTTTTAGTTCGGCTTGCTTTAAAAAAAAAAAATTGTTGAAAACAAAAAAACCGACACCGTGACGGATAAGCAAAAAATTGAAGCATGGAAAGAAATTGCAAAAGAATTTAATGCGGCAAATTCTTCACTGCAGGTTTGAATTATTTTCAATATTTATTTTCTTGCAGTTAAGCAGTATTGTCGTAATTTTTATTTGTTGTTTTTTTTCATTCTCGTTTACCAGTGCCGGACGATGGATTCACTTAGAAACAAGTATGCGAAAATTAAATTGAACTTGCGGAAACGAGCATCTCAACAAAAACAGTACGCGAAGAGAACTGGCGGTGGTCCATCGTGCTCGTCTCCGCCACCGCTATCCGACATAATGCTGCAACTCGAAGAAGTGATTGCATTGTCAGCGCACGGTATGCCTCCGCAAAGTTATGATGAAGACTTCATCCCAACTGACAATGAATTGGAATTGAACGATTGTGAAGAGTCGCAATTACTCGAAGAACTCCTTGATTCGAATGACGATGATGGTGGCTCTTCACAATCTGTTCGCACCTCGGTTATTGTTTTAGCAGAACCGACCACTTCAAGCAATATTACTTCAACAAGTGCTACCAACAATAACATCGAAAATACAAATATCCAAAAATCAAACGATATTGCCAGCAATGTGAATCCGTTCTCGTCCGCAAAAATTAATCCACCTGCATTGAAGAGTATTCGCCACCGTGCATTGGCGCTGCAAGCGGCAGATGCTAATGTAGACCAAGGCCCACGAAAAATAGCTATGGATACAATCTGCGAGGTTGAGAAAGTTCGACTCGAAATCGAAAAACAACGGTGCAGTCAAGACAGAGAAATACACCTGACCCGAATGGCATACGAAGAAGAACTACATCGCATTAAAGTTGCTCAAGATGCAGAACTACATTGCATTCGCAAAAAAATTTTGCAAGCTCAGTTAGATTGCATATTGAGAGGTGAAGAGAATGGATCGGAACAAGATCCTAAATAATATTTTACTTTAATAAAAGTGATTTGACAAAAAATATCTCTTTCTTCTTTTTTGATATAAAGCTTGGACTAAATGATCAGTGCTTTTTTTATGCAAATATATTTCATATATTTTCGTACGTTTCGCTGATTATTTTTCATGTTCCTCAGGGATGTTTATTGAACAGAAATTTAAATTTTACATTGAAAACTGATTCTGTTTTTATATTCAAAGATTTTCAGTCAATAATCTTTGGAAATATTGGCTTACAAAGTTATATCGCACATTTCTCTCATTTCTCCTTGGTTGCTCGAGTGCTTCTTCAAAGTTCACTTCTGCTGTTCGCTGAAGCATTTCATCGAAGCCATTCATTTCCGCTCTTGGTAAAAAATCCCTCTCATCTATGGCAATATTGTGCAGAACACAACACGCCGCTATTACGTGCCTTACCGTTTCCAATTTAAGTCGGATGCCATAGGCCAGTACAGGGAAACGACGCTTCAATACACCATATGAACGTTCGACCACGTTCCGAGTGCGAATTTGGCTTTCGTTATAGAGCCGTTCCACTTCGCTGCTTGCTTCGAGAAAAGGAGTTGCCAAATACATCGTATTTCGATAGCCACAATCGCCTACCAAAATAAAACTACCAAAATCCCCACTTTCGAAGCGATGCTTTAACCGCGAACCATTAAAAATAGTTTGGTCATGTGTGGATCCTGGCCAACGACACACCAAGCTAATGATCTTTAAATTTGCCGAGGACACCGTCTGCACATTGATGGAAAACCACCCTTTTCGATTGCGAAACACTTCAGGCTCATGACCGCCTGGCGATTGAATACGTACGTGAGTGCAATCAATAGAGCCGATGGTCCGGGGAAATTTTGCAATATTAAAGAAATCTTTGGCAGCAACAATCATATCATCTTGTGTCAAGGGCGTTTGTATCAAATCGACAGATTTCATTGCAAGTGCTAAAGAAACTCGTTTTATTATCCGACTAACGGAAGCAACACAAACTCCCGCGAAATCAGCAATTGCCACCTCCATAGAACCGAGCGCGTAAAATCGTAATGCGATCAGCAACTGCGTAAGTGGTGTTATGTGGCGCGAGCTGCTGAAACAAGCAAAACGAATTCATAAATTGGCAATGGAGCAGGTGTAATCTATACTGACCGCTGTTTACCAGGAAATTTCAAAGAATCTTCAATCATAATTAATACTTTGGCGACTGTTATTTTCTCCAAGCGAAAGCGGTATACGAAGTCGTCGTCATCCCATTTATCCATATTTATTCTGGGCAGCATTTTATATTGGCGTCGTTCACGTCCCAAATACTCATCCTCTATCTCTTCAAAGTGATTGAAACGATTTTGCAAATCCTGCAAATAATCCAGATGTTCCATAATTGCACAGAAAAAAACGCTATAGCTTTCACTTTGAGAATGACGTGAATAAACGAAATTCACAAAAAATTACGGAAATCTGCATGCTAAGGCCGCTAGCAAACCAAATTTGACTTGCTCGCTAAGGTTGCATTCTCACCGAGAATGTATACAGCGAGAATTTAAAGTTTGACATTCTCGCCGTTAGCATGGATTGAAGAAAACGAAATATTGCGAGCATCTATTCTAAATAGCGGCGAGAATACATTCTCGACTTAGCATCCAGTGAAGAAAACGACCCTTAAAGTCGTTTCCTTCAAGTTAACTTACTTTTTGACAAATCGCACTCCATCTTCAGAACAGACACAACTCAAAATTTTCAGAATAACAAAACCATAGTTGCTGGAGGTTATCACAACGAATAGTTTAACATTAAAAAGTAAACATTTGTAAATTTTGAATTGTGCCTGTTTTGACGATGGAGTGCGAAATATACTCGTTTTGACCGATAATCAAATTGCTCTTTAACAGGGACATAAATTCATTTTTTACCAGAGAGGGGGAGGGGTGGGTAGAAAAATTACTTATAATTAAAACACAAAATTCAGCGCATATCTCATATCAGAAATTGACTCTTTCAGCAACTTATCCTTAAGGTGAATACTGTTTTTTCTAAAGCACTTTAGATTAATATTCAACATATTGTAAGGACTTATTTAAAAACATTGTCACAACACATATTCAAGGCATCTGCAGCCAATCGTAAATCTTATCGAATCCATCTCTTGTTACTGAACTCGCCTCTACAATTGTTATGTTCTGGCGAATCTGCTTCTGCAACTTGGACATTTGTAGCATCAATAGAGCTTCGTTACGCATCTGACGATATGCATAGTCCATTTTGGTAAGGACCAGAAGGAATTTCACCTTTTGTAGGCGTGGCTCGGCAAGTATTGAGTAGAGGAGAACACCTGGAGGGACACAAAACAAAAATTAGTAATTAAGTTAGTTTTTTTTGTAACTAACTGAATCCTATAAAGATGTTGTCCTACAACTAATGTTTGAAGTATTCTAAGTCTAACTGATTTTCTTATATTTTAAATTATTTATTAAATATTTGAAAAGTTGCACTTTTACACTTTTAAATTTTTGCTTATCCGACTCATCTTTACTCTTTGTAATTTAATCCTATTTTATTTATCAGTTTTTGAATATATTTTTATATCGATTGTACTTCAAAAGATCTAGAATCTTATTGTACTGATGGTAATATTTATTTAAAATAAAAAAAAATTTACCTGCAGCTGATATCTGGCATAAATTTGAGGTATCCACCACATATATGATCTTTTCAACATCATCGAAATATTGACGCCAAAGTGGTGCCATTGTACCGCCGATTTCCATGACACGTATAGATTTGCTTGGATTTTTCAATTGATGTGATGTTTTTATATTATTGCTGGCAGCAGCATCAGTTGTTGTTGACTTAGCTGCTTCAGCACTTGATTTTTGCGCATTTGTTGACTTGTGAGGAAAGCGTATGTTGTAAATGCTAGTGCCAATAGTGGGCACTGAATATGAGGTTTCATCGATAGCTTTGTTGTCTTGAAGTGCTTTGAGTATATGTGATTTACCCGCACGTTTTGGACCCAGGCATAAGACAGGCATCAGAGCAATGAAATCCTTGCGATTTAATTGTAAAAATATAATTTCGCATTGAATTATCGATCCAACACTTTGTTATGGCAACGAAAGAAGCGGCTTTAAAAACAACAAGCTTATATTAACATTTTTCATAAAAAGTTGGTTATAAATTAATTCTTATAGAATAACCAGCATTATAAAGGATAACATCACTTTGAGACTAGAATTTAAGAAAAACAAAATTTTATTAACCTTGCCAAATTCTTTTCCGACAATAATACACCTCTTAAAAAATAAAAAACTCTTAAGCAATATTGTATGATCCAAGCAAATATAAACTTCATTTGGTTAACATTATTTGGAAATGCAAAAAGTAATGCTTCGGCATTGAGAGATCACGATAGAAAATTTAACCGTTTTTATCAGCATGCTGCATCCTGCGTAGATGAAAACGGCATTCTTTCATGAAAGTCATCATAAGTTTCTGATTGCGTTTCGACAATAGGCAGAAGTGGCGTTTCCTGTAGTTTTGATAGATCCAAAGCAATGAATTCTTCGTTCGATTGCTCCTGCAGCTCAGATGTGCAATCGGTTAAGATATCCGTATCGATGGTCACAGACTCTGAATTAATCTGCATTACATCTTTCAAAATTGATGCATCTTCCTCCGATGCATGGGGCTTCTGCTGTTGATTTTCCTTTCGTGTTTGTGTTTCCTTCACCATAGACTTATGCAACGTCACGGTCTCTACAGCAAATGCTTCCGGTTCTGTGCCAACGTCAATAAACTCTTCTTCACGTTCCATTAGAGTCATAGACAGTGATGTCGTTTCCTCCAGAGATTCGTCTTCAATATAAGTCGAATTAGTACTGCGTGTGGCATTTAACAGTGTTTCCTTGTCGAATTGTTGCTGTAGCACTTCGTTCTCTTCGGATGGTGTCATTTCGGCATCATTTGCTTCGACTACATTCTGCATTTTCTCCTCACGTTCCCACATATCGAGTTGTAGCAGAGAATTTTTTTTGCGATATGCCCACTCTTCATTATGCTCAGAGTGTTTATCCTTTTCAGTCTGACGGAAGAGCTCCTGATTTCGATGATACGCTTTAATAAGTAACTTATGTATGAACTTCATTGATTTTCCTTTTAAACGCCCAGCGTCACGAAAAGTTTGCGCAAAGTCCTCAACAACATTCCACTTCCACATGTCTACACGGCACCGGTTACGCCGGCAGAGTTTCATCAACTGCTCATCTGTTAACTCCATTGATAAGTCCTCCTCTGTAGGCTCCTGGAATTGAAAGTTTTTATGTAGTTAGTGCATATTGCTAATTGATTTAATACTACATACAAGAGCGCGAAGTAGTTCCTCGGCTATTCCCATAATTAAGTCCAAAATATATAAAATAACTAGTTCATTAAACAATCAGAATTCTACATTACAATTCTAAGCGAAATCAAACCAAAAACGGCAAAACATTTTGATTTGTTTAGAGTTGCCATCACTTTCTTTTACACTGGCGGACAAGGTTGTACAAGTACGTACTTTTGTTCCTTTTTTGATACGTTTTTATCATGATACAATAAGAAGGTAGGGTAAGGAGCTTTGATAAGACCTACTGCTTATGTCAAAAAGCATTTTAGCGATACCACTTTTCTGTATATTTCATAAATGTGGGATAAACACATAGAAAAGGAATTTTATATAGGGTAAAAAAGGAAAAATGTGAATCAATGGGTCTATAATTGAAACAACGCATTATTTAGTTATTTTATAGCTTTATTTTCACTAATTTAATATTGGCCATAATTTTTTATTTAATTTTGTTTTCTTTATATCTTTTTTTTTTTTAAACTTTATTCTAATGTGCATACAATATCTTATAAAAAACTTTTTTGTCTTCTTAAGATAGTGGAACTGTTGAAGATAAATCAATTTCTTTTTAAAAGTTCTTCGTTTATCAATATTTTCAGCAAAATATTTTATATAAAACGCTTACCTGCGGAAACCATGAAACATGGATTTGTCATAGGATTTTTTTCTTAAGATATGGTAGCAAAGTATTTTATGGTTTTGACATTAGCAGTAGGTCTTGTCAAAGCTCCTTACCCTACCTTCTTATTGTATCATGGTTTTTATTATATAAATTCGAAGTACTAATCTTTTCGTACTAGTACAATTTTATTTCCATCCTTCCCTTATACTATGTTCACACACAGGCTGAAAAGCCGCTTTTCAACTGAAAAACCTCTTTTCAAAAAAAGGTGTTCACACTTGCAAATCAGCGTTCCATTTGACACACAGTAGTCATATGTTTGTTATTATTGCGTTTTGTTTCAATGTTCTCAGAAAATAAGATGTTCCTATTGGCTACAAGTATACACATAAAAAAAAACAGACAGACGAAATGTCAAATATCAGTGATAACCTGAATTTTAGTAATAGATTTTGAATTTACTTTAAAAAATAAACTTAAAATCAGGGTTGTTTTCTAGCTTTTCAGAGTTTTTCGCTGAAAACCACACAAAAAGATGCTTTTCCTTTGACAGTATTTCTATGCCGAAAAACTTAATATCATGTAGCTGTTTTCAGCTGATCAGCCATTATTGTCGGAAAAGCGGCTTTAAGGCCTTAGTGTGAACATAGTATTATGAATTTTGTTCTGGGTGATGCCAAACATCTTTAGATTTACTTTATTGATAGTTACCGAGCGTTTCCACTGTAAACAGTTTGGTCCGAACCAAGGTTCGGAAAATTGGTTTTTTAAAAAATGCTCGTGAGCGCTATTCGCGCAGTGTAAACACTTTTCCAGCACGAACGAGCGAAGATTTCTTCATTCGCTCTGATCGGCCGACGCTCGATCTTTTTGTAGTAGATTTGTTGAAATGGTAGTTAAAAACGTAGAAAAAATAAAAAGGAAAGAAAATATATTGAAAACTTAACGCAAAAGAATTTTGTTTTCCTTTGTTATTTTATTAGCACTTTATATATTCAAATTATTTATATAATATTCTTTATATAATAAATTTTTTATATAAATACTTATATAAATCTTTAATTAAAAGGCATAGAAGTAGTCAAAATTAATCCGATTTAGTACGTTTACATAAACAAAACTAGATCAACGCTGCTGCTCCCAAGCATTGACTTTAAGTGTTTCCACTGCACGAACGAACAAGATGGCGACTTACCAATGTTCGCAACTTGTGTTCGTGCGGTGAAAACGGTTGGACCGAACCATGGTATAATAATACAAGGTAGCATTGACAGTTGCTTGGGAAAACATCTCCTGTCAAAAAATATACTCAAAAAGAGAGCGCTCACAATCCGCCATTGAAAACACAAGCAATGTTGAAAATGTCAAAGTGAAAAAAAACAACAACCTAAGCAGCTGCAGATACACTTTCACAAACAGTTGTTTTTGACAGGAGATGTTTTCTTGTAGAAGAGAAAATAAGCAGTTGTCAATGCAACCTTGTATTATTATACCATGGAACGACCGAAGAATTCATCGCTTCGTTTCTTCGTTCGTTCAGGCAGTGGAAACGCTCGGTTATATAGCAGTAATCCAATAGCTATTACAAGAGTGTTTACGTATGGGATGTAGAAAATCCACAATGAATACCATTTTAATGAGGAAAGTACGAGGAATACCAAATATAAGGAAAAACGAATTATGGAACGTAGTTCGTACCATTCAGCTTATAAGAAATTTTTATACAAATCAAATGGTACCAAATACGTACTATTTCTTACTTCCTTTATATTTGGTATTCCTCATACTTTGCTCTTTGCATTGTATTCGTTATAAGTTTGTTTACAAATAAAATAAAAACAAACTGTGAAAGAGAGAATTAAAGTATCCATACCATGGTATAATAATACACGGTAGCATTGACAACTGCTTATTTTCTCTTCAACAGGAAAACATAAACTGTCAAAAACAGCTTTTTGTGTATATGCATCTGCAGCTGCTGTGGTTGTTGTTTTTTTTCACTTCAACGTTTTCAACATTGTTTGTGTTTTCATTTATTAACAATGGCCGACCAGCGAACGCTCTCTTTTTGAGTATATTTTTTGACAGAATATGTTTTCCCAAGCAACTGTCAATGCTACCTTGTATTATTATACCATGATCCATACCATTTTATATAACTGCTAAGAATTTTTCATGAGATGAAACATTTTTGTACAATTAGTAAAGGTTGTTATTTGCAAGCGTTAATTGTGAAAATTTTATAAAAATGTAAAAGAAAATAAATGTTAATAAAGTAAGTGTTGTATAAATTGCCACCGAATTTATACAACTTCGAGGAAAATTTTAAATCAAACTGGTGTTCAAATTCGAAAGTGTGAGTTTGTAAGTAAAAAAGCGTGAGTGTGAAAGTTAAAAAGTGTAAGTGTATTACAATTTGAAAGGCAAAACTTGATCGCGTTACCCCCGTGTGACCCAATTCATGGAGAAATTGAAATGACTCACTTTGGTTTTCTTTCTGATACTGAAAGTAACCGTTAAAAATTATATCTTGCCAAACATATTTTTTACTAACATTTAAATACAATTATGAAAACATATAGTTTACATTTCACTAGTTTAGTATATCACGCATTCCGTGAAAAAGTAAACCGCAGACCCGAAAAATAAATCTCACGTATAGCCCATAATACTTTTTCTATATACTGTTCGACACCTAATGCAAACAAATAAGCATCAATTTTCATTTTATGACAAGATCTTTTATTATAGCAACTACAAGTGAAATGCGTGTGCATTATTGCGACATTTTTACGCTCTTCAGTATTGATTGTGCAGTCTTGCAGGCCTTTTATTGGCGAGTTCAATTTAAAATTGTTTTTTTATTTATTTATTAGCACCACATAGTTGCACTTTTATTACTAACCGATCAGTAAAATAAATAGTTTATCGGATTCTAACCTAAAAAGAAGACGTTGTTTTTTGTCCAAAATACGCAACGAAAATATTATTTTCATTTTTTTTTTAGGAATTTTGTTTGAATTAAAAAATATTTTGTCAAGAATAGCTGGTTTATTATTGCTGAAATCGTGTATAATTTAATTTGCAAATATATATCTACTTATTTAAATTTTGTTGATTGCGTACTGAGGACATGTCTTAAGTACGCAACATATAAAATAACTTACTTTCTTTGCAGAAGATTGTTTTGTTTTTTTTTTTTAAATACACAATACTTAAGCAAAAATAAGACCTTATTGCACATCGCGAATACCTCGTTTATTGCACCATGGTCTAGTGGCTATAAGTACTCTATAGCTGTTTGTCGAAACAGTCAAAGTCTATACAAATGATAATCTGTTTGCTATTGTTGCTTGTTTGGTATTTTGTTTTTACAGTTCTCACTTTTGGCTCGAAGTCGTGCAGCTATATCGTAGAAAGTCTAAATTTACAAAGTCGAGCTCGAGGCGTTTTTTTGCACTACTTTTATAAAATTTTCTTTAATGGCTTATTTCATCTCCGTAAGTATTTACAAACAGCGTTTTTGACATATATATTTGCATTTTTGTTTGGTTTTTGATATTAACTTTTTAAAATTATTTTATTGTCACCTTTAAATGTGATGACGTTTAGAAAAAAAATTATTTAAAAGACATTTTTACTTCTGTAAATATATGTTGGCTTAAAAATTTGTCTTTTGTGCCAATTTACAAACGTTATGATGGTGGCGATAGATTTCAATGTAGATTTAACGAAATCTCACAAAATCTCAAGATTTCGAGGAGTTGTAACATAGTATTACTTAAAAACACAGAAAAAAAAAATACTTCGACTAGTTATCGAGTTATCGTTTTTAAATTTTTTTTCTTTGCTTTAAGTTAGACATGGATGGCAAAAATAAAGGCAAACTCTTCCAAATTTAATAATTTTGGTTTTAACACTTTTTTCATTATCTTTTTATTTAGTTCATGAATATGCTTTCATATTCTGTTGTTACCCGATAACAATAACAAACCTTTTTTAATTTTGACAAACAAGATAAATCAATAAATTTCTCTATCGAAAGTGTGGTGTGTACATGAAAAACTAACTGCACAAGTCCTCGACTGCACTAGCAAGTGCACTGAATCGTGAATGACCTTATTGTCAAATCGCGGCGCACACTGTGTCCGTGTAGTGTATTTGGCGGTCTTAAATCAGGGAGGAGGCGTAGCTTCATGAAATTTTGCACACATTTTTTTAAAATTTTTTTAAGAATTGTAATTTATTTTTTACAAAAATACGCCCACTTTTACGCCCACCTCCCATACAACTTAAATGGAAAATGTGGCCTAACTTTCATGATTTGAAATATATCAACTCAATTTTCACAGAACGTTAATATTATAATTGTAGAATTTGCTCCTGAAAATATGAACTTGATCCAACCATTTTTACGCCCACCTCCCATACAACTAATATTTTAAAAAAGGCCATATCTTCTGTAAATTTGTAACTAGAATGGTTATTTTTCGTATAAATACGTTTAATTGTTCTTAGGCTAAAACATGTGTTATATATATGACAAACAATAAATACAAATCAAATCGAATCAATTTTATTTGAGTCTTATTGATAATTATAAGTACATTTGAAAATTCAAACAAAACGAATATCTTAGAACTATAAAGATTTTATTCTAATCATGTTTACAGTAAAAAAAGGTTTTTTATGAACATTATATAAAGAATAAATACATAATTAAAGTGATAGAGATGAACATATGCAAAACAACAACGAGTAGCAAAGAAAGAAATAATGCGCAGTTGTTTTTGCACGTGCAAAATAACGCATAAGCAGGGTTTTTTGCACTGTCATTTTTTGGTTTTTCATTGTTTTTTCGCGGAGGCGCAAAAATTAGCAGGTTTTTTTTTAATAACCTGGTAGCTGAGATTCTCAGCTTTAATTTGGTATATGACTCCATGTGTCGCACTGCTTCGCACGCAACTAAAAGTCTACCGGAAAATCATAAATGTTGATTTTTTTGGTTCAAAATATATTGTTAAAAAAAAATTTTCTTGTCAAATTAAAAAATTTTTTTTTTTAATTTACATAATGCTTAATGTCTATTTTAAGAGAAAAAATACTTATAAGGTACATTCGATGTATAGTTTATATGCAACAAGCTATTGAATATGACATAGAAAACTATCACATTTGACACTTGTTCACATACATCAACTTTCCGCTGCTCTGGACAGAAAACCAATGGAGATATTTGCATGAAATTTTTAAGACATGAACTTTAGATATTTTTTAACAAGCTGTGCAAAAATCATCAAAATCGGAGAGATTGACCAAATTGATTTATTGCCGCGGTGGACACAGTGTGCGGCGCCCCAGAAAGTGTAATATCCTTTACTATATGAAGGGGATTGAATATTTTTTTAGAAATAAATTTTATATATCCATTTTTAAATCGACAGCCACAACGTGATTGTTTATATATGATCGATTATGTAAATATCAAACAATAACGTATCACAAAATTTTCAAACGCGGTGTCTGAGAGCCCCTAGAGATCATAGAATTAACTCAATTTGACGTTTATTTGAGCGCGTAAAAAGTTCCATCTCTATATTTGTTGTAAATTGCACGTTGTTGTTTTCAGCGCGTTCTAGTCAATGCACATTTCATTAAATTCAATTTATAGGACCATATAGTTGGAATAATGAATTTACTACCGAAATCCCATCAGGAATTCGGCCAGACAGAATATTGGAATACATTCTTTAAGAAACGAGGCGAGAAAGCATTCGAATGGTGAGTATGCGAATGTGCTACCCACTATTTTGCTCAGGCACAAAATAAACAAAAATTTTATATATATCGCAGGTATGGCGAATACTTGGAGTTATGCGAGCCCATACATAAATATGTCAAGCCCGTGGATAAGATACTAATGGTCGGCTGTGGCAACTCCAAGCTGAGCATGGATATGTACGACTCTGGATTCAAGTAAGTGACTGATAATTCCGATGGAAACAATTAGCATAATATATTGTTGCAGAAATATAACGAACATTGATATCTCGCAAGTGGCTATTAGAAAAATGCTGGAACAGAACGCACGCACACGTGCAGGCATGCAGTTTCTTCACATGGATGCTACACAAATGAGCTTCGAGGATGAGACCTTCTCCGTCGTGCTGGACAAGGGTACACTTGATGCATTGATGACTGATGACACGGCGGAGGTGCGTGCAACGGTGCAAAAGTATTTTACAGAGATTGTACGCACTATGCGGTATGTAGCGAGTTTTTAAATTTAAACCATTTTAACACATTGAATCTTGATGCTTATCATTTAAGAAATGGTGGCCGTTATATCTGCATAACACTGCTGCAGGAGCACATTCTTAAATATGTGCTCGAATTCTTTCCCTGTCATTCTTTCATGGTGCGCATTGTACGTTGCTTAGATGCAGAGCGCGCCAATCAGACTAAGAACGATGACGAGGCTGCAGCTATGCCAGTCTTTGTGCTAGTGGCGACTAAGTTTAAAGCGCTACCCGTTGCTGTAAGTTGTCGGCTTTGTGTTGTGTTATTTTTTTTTATTTGGTTTTGCTACATTTAAAACTAACTTAGATTCTGGAGTTCAGCATGTGCGGCGACAAAATGCAAAGAGTACAAAGCTCTGAGGTGCTCATTGATGCTGTCAGATCGGTGCAGAAGGCTGCATTGGTGTGCAATGGTCTGGCGCGCGGAAATATTGCGGGTATTTTCAGCGTTTTTCCCGCTATTCACAACTTATTTCGATGACTTTTTTCAAGGTCTCAACGAGGTAACAATGGATTTATGCCAACCTGGAGAGGAGACAATACGTTATACGGTGCACATACTCGATCAAGCGCCAACCCGAGGTCTGGGCAAGTATGCCGCCTTCATAGTGCCTCAAGGTAGGTAAGTAAATTACAGAAATATAACTTTGTCAATGGTCTTGTCATAGCTTATTAATTTTAGAGAAACTGATTGGCTGTTCTCAACAGCGGAAGGTCGTAAAAAGTTGCTACAATCTGCTGGTTTTCAACGTCTAGCTATCGTTACCTTACATCGTGATCAGCAGTATTCATCGCTGGATGAGGTCAAGAGTGAGCTGGCTGATAGCGTTAAGAGTTTGGCGCCAGCAGGTCTAAAGGAACAAGTACGCTAGACGCCCAATCCTTAAACATTTGACATCAGCCAAACATATTTTAACAAACCTTATTGGCTTAGATTCCATTTCTTTCCCTAGGCTCAGATGTAGGCAAACGTGATACTTTAGCAAGTGGTTTTTCTAAACTTTCTGGCAACTTTCGCATTGAAGAGGTGGAGGGGATAGATGGCAAAGTTTTCCGACGCCTCATATTTCTCAGCAATCAGTTTGTGGTGCAGTCCGAGGCGTTGCTTAAGACAAGTAAGCCAAAAAGTAGTTGCTAGCGTAAAACACGTTCATAAAACACCTTCTTTTAATCAGTTAAACCCAAGGGTAAAAAAGAACGCAAGCGTATAGATGTTGGTTATTTAGCCTGTCAGCATCACCTGTACATGTCGGTTGGAGTGCAGATGGCGACACAGAGCGGAGCTAATAAAGACGTGTTGAAAGAAGTTCTGGTTGTTGGTCTGGGTGGTGGCGGTTTATGCAGTTTTCTGCACGATGCTCTGCAGTAAGTAATCATCCTTTGATTCCTTCATGTATGATTTTAAACGACCAGCAATTTCCATCTATCTTCAAGAAACGTTAGCATCACAGCTGTAGAAATCGATCCCATAATCCTAGAGCTAGCTGAGCAATTTTTTGAGCTTAAGCAAGACAAACGTTTGCGTGTGGTCATTGACGATGGGCTAGCATTCGTTGAAAAGTGCAAATTGGAAGGTAAACATTATTGTCAAAAGTAATCCTTAATTAAATAAGGTTAGTAATTGTAACCCTTTTTAGATTTCAATTTCAATGCTGTACTTTTTGATGTGGATAGCAAAGATCTCAGTCTTGGCATGAGTTGTCCTCCGCAAAGTTTTCTTGCTCCTAACGTGCTTGCAGATGTTAAACACATCATTGGTCCAAAAGGCATTTTTATAGTTAATCTTGTGTGTCGTGACGAAACGTTGCGCGACCAAGCCGTCAAAAATTTGCAACAAGTCTTTTCTTCCGTTTGTTGTTATAAACTCGATGAGGATATCAATGAAATTATCTATTGCTGTAATGATCCAAAGTACAAAGCCTTGACAGATTGGCGCAAGTCGCTTGGTTCATCCGGCCGCAGTCTAAATGGCCTGACGAAATCCCTTAAATTAGTTGAAAAAGATATGCTTGATGTAACGGACTTTCTTAATGATTTAAAACTATAACTGATTGTTCAATTTTTTTAATTAGTTTTTAAGAAAATAATATTAAAATTTCCTTGTACCTTTTATAGGTACTGAGGGAAAGTTAAAAGAAAAATTGAATTCTTTGTTTGAATGAAATAAAACATAATTTTATTGTTACTTATTTATTTTAACAAATGTTATTTAATAATGGATTCATGTTTGGGAAATTGAGTCCAATACGTATTAACAATGTGAACTTTGTTTTTACTGCTACTGCTGCCATGACGATCCCAAGCGCAAAAAATTTGGATTAAGTCTGACATCAACGCAAGCGTAGAAGCCATATATCAATGGATTCAAGCTCTTACTCTGTATTTGCTGGTGACAGAAGTGTGCGATCTACTATGAACTTCTCAAAACGAATAAAGCCATCACTGGTAATTGCTACTGCTTGCAACTCATTTCAGGTGATACAGTGCAGAGATATCATGCTCACTGCAATACGCTTTTTTTACGAGTTCCTAGAGATTGGCTAGAGCAGCCTAAAAACATAATTATTTTTAAAAAATATAAATATAAAAGTTACCACAATATGTGTGTCTCCATTTTTACGTTAAATTAAAATGTCTTCTCAGGAAAAATTCTTGAAAAATGACTAAGCCCCCTGACTGCTAATAACCTCTTAAAGAGGTGTTTGAAGAAGCTTTGCCATATTTTACATAATTTCATTGGCAAAGCTTTGGTGTTATTAATTTTGGTGTTATAGTTTAACACTTTTTAACATTAACATTATTTACGAAATGTTATGTTTAGCTCTAAAAAATACCTTTGCAATGACACAAATTCTTTAAAAATGAGAAACTTCTATAAAAAGTAATAAAAGTTTAAAGATGACATTATTCATAGCGTAAACAGCAAAGTATGACTTTGCTTACATCTATTACATCTATTGTAGTATATTTTAAAAAATTAAGGCGACTTTAAGAGTATGATATTCACTTATCAGAAGCTTTATATGGAAATTTTGAATCCTTTTACATGGAATTTTGACGTACTAAGACAAATATGAGTACAATGTCTTTTAAAACAGGCACACTTTCTATTTTTGTGAAAGTTGTTGTGCTGTGTTATCAATGAAAACCTCTTTTTAATTTATTATATCGACTTTTGTTATACTGTATTTCTTTTGATTTATTTATTATATAGACTTTGTTGGAAAATTTTAAGGAATTTTGAAAATTTTCATTGAATTTTTCCCCTCGCAAAACGATTACTTTCAAAAACAATTTTTAATAAAACTATCTAGAAATGAAAGAATTGATTGATTTTTAAGAAAAATTTGTCCGATTTATTAAATTATCATAAGATTGTGGCAATAAGGTTTTCTAGACTAAAATATACTAAAATGCTAAATATACAAATTACAAAAACAAATATTAAATTGAAGTCTGGTATAGAGTAGAACTAAATAAACTATACAATAAGGAAATAGTGTCAGTTAATGACGTCAATGCTCTAAAGTAAGAAAAATTAACTTTTAATAAATTAGTTCCACTAAAGTGTTCATAAATGAAATTAAAACTTAAATCGATATTAATAGTTTGTATAAAATATATTTTTATATGCATGTATCAATATAATAAATGATTTGTTATAAACTAAGCGAAACTTACAGCTCAAAACTTAAGCATTTTAATTAAGAGGAGATAAAAATTACATTTGCTCTAAAAGTATATTAACAATTATATTAATTTTTCAATTTGATAAAAGAGTTCGTTTTAGTTTTTGTTTTTTTTTTTTTTTATTAATCATAAAATTTATATAATTTTTTTATTTTTAAAACGGTCTTTCGCTCGCTCTTTCGCAATACTAAACGTTTCACACAATTCTCGCGCACTCACAGAACATTTCGAAATTTCGAACTAATTATTTTAGCAGTCAACAATTTACAAGTTTTTTCTTTTAAACTCATTCTAATATATATGGATTAATTTTCTAAAATTCTTATTATAGCTATTTTAAAAAATATCATTTAATTGCAATGCTTTTTTTTGTGTTGGCAAAATAGGTTGCACTCGCTTCTGAGGAATAATTTTCTCGCTTGTTGGCTAACGGTTTAGAATTTTGCTTAGTCTTTATGAAATTCACCATCTTCTTGCTTGTTGTTTGTTGACTAAAATTAGACAACAGGAATTATAAAAAGTATAGTTTAAAGTTTGAATGAATGGTAAAAAAAAAAAAAAAATACTTAAGTCAAGTCGGGATTAAGTGATGGAAAGTGATTAAAAAAATTATGTTCAATACAATATAAAAAAAAAAAAATGTAAAAATACGTTATTGCTATCAAAATCATCGCATTAACGGAAAATCTTAAATATAAATATCTTAAAAAAAGGATCCTACAAATGTGGATATTCCTTTCTTTTTTAAATAAGACATCCATCACAAAATCTTGGACTTGACTATAGTCTTGTTTTAACCAAAATATATGCAACTAATAACAAATGCAAGCTTTAAACAAATTAGATAAACTTAAATCTTAACACAAATTGATGCAAGAAACTTTTGTTTTGTTATTTTGTCTTAGTACATAATCAATATAACTGTAAATGTTCAGGCTTAAAATAAGTTTAATATTTATACTTAACTTTAAAATGTTAACAGTTCAAATAATTTTATTTAATTAAAGGAGTCTCTTTTAAGCTTAGGTGTTCTTAATGTTTTTGTGGTTAAGGGATTGCCTTAAATTATAAAGTATATAAAGCATATATACACATATATGCATATATATTTTTTTTACAATAACATTTAAATCTAAACAATTTAAAGGAATTGTTGGAATTTTATTTAAACTGAAATCTAAACGAGTCTCCTACTTCCAGGCTGCTTTTTTATAGTAAAGGCATTTTAAATCGGAGAACCCTACATTGTGTTGTAGAAAGAAAGGAGGAGGGGAGGGGAAGGAGAGGGGAGAGGTAGAGGCGGGTAGTAGAGTAAAAATAAACCAGTAAATATCAGGAAAAGTTCCTCTTAAGAAATGCTTGTTACAATAAGAAACTTTTTTAATTCTCTGAGAATCCATGTTTCTAAGAATAAGCTCTGCTTGGAAAGGAGCAAAAATGTGCAGACAGTACAAATTTCGAATGCTTTTTAACGCTTTTGATATAAATATTTTAGCATCAAGTTCTTGTTACACTGGGCTGAAAATGTTTCTTTGCTGTTTTGTATCCAGAAAACGCTTTTCAATAAATAACTACTTTTGAAAATTCATCACTCTTAAGTAATTGCGGGGGAGATAAGCAAGCAATTTTAAGTCAAGTAGCTGATGCGTATGAAGATTTATAAATGCAAAAAATATATATTGCAATGTGTCACATTGGACACAATTCTATATGAAGGCGTGGATTTTTAAGAAGTTAGTGGCGTAGTGCTGTGATGTATTCAGGTAGTGCTGTCATCGAGTTGATACAAAAAACAAAATTTCTCATATTTACAAATTTAAAGAACATTTTTAGAAATTTTTTAAGATGTTAGTCCAGCTTATGTCGGCTCAAAAATGTGAGTTATACACTAGCCTGCTAAAGTTTCAGTCATGTTTTTCTAAGAATATGCTTTAACTTGAAATAGGATTTAGTTTTTATAGACAAATTTTAATCTTTATGGCACATTGCAGCAAAAACTGGGCACATCACAGCACAATGATTGAATTTTGAAAAAAAAAAAAATTTAAAGTAGAACTAACTTTTGAAATTACTCTATGTCAAATTTGAGTATTAACCCAGTACTCTCTTTTAAAATAATACAGCTTATGCACATAATCATCTCCATGATTTGTTTTTCAAATAGAAAAAGGTTTACAGGAACTTTTGCTAATAAGTAGAAAAATAATTACTTAAAATACAGTGTGAACGATTTCAGGTTTGCCATATAAACAGAAAATTTGTGAAAGCATGATACAGCCCTGGCCCCACAATGCAACGCACAAAGTTAGGGCCTTGACTTGCGTCTAAATTTGATAACAATACGTTTTAAAGTTGCAATTTGGGATATTTTTTAGACCTCGACGTTAACTTCGAAAAATAAACCAAATAATGTGCCTATCTTCAAAATTTTAAGGTCGGAGGAAGTCGATTTTAAGTACAAAATATACAAAATTAAGGAGTTGGAGGAGAAAATATTTAAAATAAATACTTTTCACACTTAATGATCTTCACAAGGCTTTCCAGAGCAAGAAAGTCGCAAAGAGAAGGAAATTTTAACCATTTAGGAAATATTCAAGCAAAACAATCAAATCCGTGTTCATTTTTAGATTTTATATTTGCCAGAGGGCGCTTTACCTTTGTAATAAGGTAAACAAAAAACAAAAAAAAAAAAAAAAATGCTAAATTTCAACAATTTTTGGATTTTATGTGAGCTAGGTGCCCATGTTAAGTGTCGAGTTTAAAATATGATAATTGAGAGGAAATTCAGAGGGAACTTCAATACAAATAAGCTTTACAAGATGAAAACTGATTTATCCGGTTCAGAAAAATTCTTTATGTTCGGTAAATTGTACAATTTTCCGTCTCTTTGGAATTTTATTTATGTACTGGAACACGCTCTGGTAATCATTAAATTTAAAAAAAAAATACAATTCCCTGGTCCACAAAATCACAAGTTGAACAATGTTAGGAGCATAAAGGTTGTTCCTCAAATTTTTATTTTTTATTAATAAAGGAGCAATGTGCTGTGACGTTTCTAATGTGGGCTATCATGTGTCGTTTTTGAAAAAAAAAATTGTTGCGACGTGGTCCCTTTTTTTTTGGAAAGTATCAGAGATAGATTTGAATAATCGCGTGTTTGAGAATTTCAAGTTTTTTTAAATGTCAGCCTTGCTCAAAACAGCTCAAAAACGAGGATTTACCTAGGAAGGCTTGCTCGGGATATACTCCTATTTATGATAAGAATACAATTTTCCCTTATATTTGAACAAATATATAAGACGAGTATGAATTTTTGTAGCATCTTTACGGCACATTCCAGCTTAATTTGAGCACAACACATCATAAGGTAGAATTTTTGATAAAAGTCAATGGCGGAGCTAGTTTCACATTCAAATAGCAATTCCTCGTAAACACATGATAACACATGATAGCACACATCGAGGACTTTGCAGCACAAATTCTTTTTTGTTTTTATGCATATGACATATGTACGCCTCAGACGATCTTTAAAGGGCTTCTCGGAGCATTGCTTGCAAATTCGTAAAACTTTGAAACAAATTTGCTCAAAATTTAGATGCAAGTCAGCCTCAGGCGAGCTTTGTTCGCTGTAATGAGTAAACGACTCTCTACCAAGCTGCTTTCACAGTTTCTCTGAATTTTTGGCGGTTACACTCTGTAATAAGAAGCTTTTTAATTTTATACATAATTTGTTTGTAAACTTAACTAAGAAAACGAAAACAACACGCCCATGCAATGGTGAATTTCACACATAAGTTAATAACACTGTACGATATCGCTGGAACCGCTGGAACTAGCCGGCCAGGCACTGGGATCTTTAGACATAAATATAGAATCTTAACTTTATATAAAATTATTTTTATATTTTTTTATTAAGCAATAAAGCAGATTTAACTTCAGCTGCTAGTCAGCAGTTCAAGCCGCGTATTAGTATTACACATACACTCTCAGTCTATTTAAGATTTTATCATTGCAAGAGTTAACAACGATTGGCACTTCATAATTATGCATTTCTAACTATTTTTTTTTAACAGCTATACTCAGTCTGCCAGTTCCTAATTTAAGCAACTTAATAAAGACTAAAAAGTCCTAATACTTGCTAGAAAAAGTTTAAATTTCAAAAAGGCTTAGTTAGACCGCTTTGAATCCAGCGATATCGTACTTTTTAACAATTTTCTGCTTAAACCACAATTTCAGTTCAATTTCATTTGAATTTCAGTTTCAATTTCTCTAGAATACTTTTCTGAAAATCTTATTGAAACTGCGGTTTTTCTTTTTCTTTGTCGACGATGTCGATGTAGTCGATGTACTACGTACACTACTGCTACCACCGCTACTGCTGCCACAACCACCGCCGCCGTTACTGTTTCCATTCGATGCTGTCGTCGTGCCTGAAGTAGAGGATAGTATAGCCTCTTCTAGTATACGAAATGAATTCTCATTGGAATTTGTGGGGAAATTTATTTCGGATAGTGATGACGAATCAATGCTGGCCACTGGTGAGCTGCGTTGATAGAAATTGTCCGATGCTGATGGACGCAGCAAGTGATTTGTTGTTGGCGTTCCTTGTTGCTTGGCTGCTGAATGTTTGTCTGCGCTCTTTTTTGAACGATACCATTCCCAAGAGGTGGATTCGTGCGGTGGCGTTACTGTAGTTGTTGTGGCACTGCTGGGTTTCATTTTAAGGCTTTTACTAAATGGTGATTTGAAGAATGCTGGCGAGGAGAGTCGCCTCGAGGATTTTTTGGCAGCCGCTTTGTTGTCGGCCTTGTTGTTGCCGTCACTGCCTGCTGCTGTTGTGGTTTGTGGTGCGGATAGGATTTGGTAGCCTGATGGACCTTCTGGCATGAACTCATTGTAAGCCAAATCGGAGACAGGTAGAAAATTATCAAGATCATCTTCATCCAGCATTAAACTTTCGTCATAGTCACTATTGCTGCCTATAATGAGTGCGTCATCAAAGGAATGACCTTGTCCTGTTACATAGTCACGGCTACTACTGCTACTGGGTGCAGAAGCTTGACGCTTAATAATTTGCGTTCGCTTCTTTGGTGGTTTATTCTTTTGGCCATTACTGGTAGTTGACTCATTCGAATTGCTGCCATTCGGTAGGTGATTTATTCTGTATTTTCCTGTGTGCGCACCGTCACGTCCGAGTATATCTGCAAGGAAATTGAATTAATTAATTAATGATTACTGTGAGGGTTTCAAGAAAAGTTCTTTATATTAGTGTAATTTTTTTTTTAAATGCGTATCTTACGGAGCAGAATTTTGTGGAAATGACGTAACATGGCTTCATTGCAACAATGTTGCTGTCGTCGGTTTCAACCAACCAAAGGCGACAAACATGAAATGACTAACTTCTCATGGTTTATGTACATTTTCGTAGCATTTTCTCTTGTAGCTACCATGCTACCACGTTCAACATAATTAAGTAAGCGATGATATTTCTACATTAACGACGTGTCAATGTTATTGTCATTTGCAAGTGTTCAGGCTATATCCTTGCTTGTGCGAAGCTTGTTCCAGGCCCGTTCTGAGCACTTTAGAGTCCCACTTTCACGAGCAAAAGAGAAACTAACTGTGCTTGAAAAATTGCTTCGCTTATAACTTTATGGATGAACAGCTCTCACAAGCAATATAGAAGCTCTCTTAGAAGATCACTGAGCTTCGTTAAGATAATCTCAGCGAGGTAAAAAAAGCACCATACAATTTTTTCAGATTTTCATAAATATTTCGAATAGCTTCCGCAAGAGTTTTTCGCGTAATACAAGCTCTCTAACACAAAATATGAATTTGCATTTACAAGTACTTATGTACTTTTAAAGTATAACCGAGGGAGAATAATATATTCGCAAACAAATTTAGACACGCTCCTCATCTAAGCATCGCCTTAGAAACATTTGCGAGAGTTATCTAGGCTATATTTTGAAGCCTTCGATAAATTAATTTGTATGAGTTTCTAGGGAAGAATATCACGAAGTTAATTTACTCACAGAAATTATTCACGAGAACTAACTCAAAATGTTTGTGACATTTTTGTGAGTGAGCACAAATATTGTGTTCACAAGTACTTTTGAGGTATAATCGATTGAAGGAAAAAAGAAATACTTCGCTCACAAGGTTAGAGAGACTTCTCGTGTCCGCTTCGACTCAGACGCATTTGTGAGGCTTATGTGAGGTTCTACTTTCAATATCTCTAGAAATTACTTCGCAAGAGCTTGTTGGCGAGTAAGGAACCCAAGGTCATTTACCACAACTTTAAACTTCCCTTCAGAAGTACTAACGAGGTATTATCGAAGGAGAAAATTAAGAATTTTAAGGTTTAAGAAGTGATTTTGAGGTGAAAACTTCGAGAAACAAGGAAACCATCTCCAAAATGGAATATGTTAGATGTTCAATTGTTTGTTGAGTCAAAATCATCTAAAAAACACATAAAAGTGTTAAATGCTCAACTTAACACAACTCAACTTACACACATGTACAAGGTGTGTTAAAAAATTTTTGAGTAACATTAACTCCTGGAAGACTTATTGGAATTTGAAGAGAATTTCTATGGTCCCTTTGTAAAACATAAAATATTCCATGGTGAAAAGACTTCACTAAAATTATACGAGGTATGTTGGGTTCAAAGCAATATTTAACATTTGTAACCATAATATAACCATTTTTAAACAAAATTTAATGCAAATGAAAATGAAAAATCGCTAACTGTATCACAACACGTGTTATTTTTTACACAGCTGACAAAAAAGTACACAACCAATATGACTGAAAATGTAAATATACTTTCTAGACATACTTAGGAACAAAAACAACAACAAATAAATCGTACCAATCGCATCAACACTGCCCGTGGAGTTTCAAAATTCCCGTTACTTTTGGAACACACCTTAAATAATCGCAGTGAAGTGTTTGGCAATAGAATATCTGATGTTTTTCAAAGAATACATAGAACCTATTTAAATTCTATTTTTATTTTAGAGAAATACTTCTTTTTTATAGTCTAAAGAGTACAATTTTTTTAGTCCAAAATTCGCATTTCAACTACTATTCTGGTAAAATTAAAATTTTTCTAAAAGCTTAAATTAAAAGCTCAAGAAGTGTTAGCGGAACCATTATTATTATTATTAAATTATGTTTTTATGTGAACGAGTTCCGAAAAATCGGGGTCACCGCATATTTCAGGTGCTTCACTAAACTTCTAATTCCTGCTATCTATATATATAAAAATAAGTTGCATTGTGTATGAAATTGATTTTCTCTGTAGTGCGTGAACCGATTTTGTTTCTGGAAATTTCACATGAAAGGTGACATCAATACGAAGGTTTTTATGTGCAAACAGTTCTTGTATGTGTATTGGTTCATGAATAGGCATTTTAGTGAACTTATACAACAATACAGGTGTGAAAAAATACAGGTGCGCACATACGGTGTATATGGGGAAATATTTGCAAGGGAAATTGGAAATAAATGGAATATTGGAATACTTTGGCAAGTCTCACTTTAGTTTGCATTTGCGCGAAAAATATTAGCATAGTAAAAATTTTCCATACCCCCTTTTACTGCCCACAAATCAATTAAAATTAGACTAAAATTAGACTAAAATTTGGTAAATAAGTTCGTATGGTTACTGTCGGCAACTATACTAAAACTGGGCGTGGTCTTACTATATATATACGCCCAATTTTTAGACATCATTGTTTTTCCTGAGTTGTACATGTTTTGATAGTGAAACTTGATATGTAAATGCTATGGGCCCAAGAGGCAGATACTATATATTTGAGCGAACATTAGACAAGGGGGAATTTGGCCACACAGGCCAAATTTATGATATTGCCTGTGTGGCGAATTGCTTTGGGACTAAATGTTGTATAACAATGAAGGTCTTTCTACTGAAAAACTGGCACGGGCATTCGAAAACGGGGCGTGGCTCCACCCATATAATACAAATTTACGATACAGAATAGCTGCAGAAGTAAAAGTCACAGAACATTGAAACTCAGAATGTAGATACCATCTTGTGATGTCCTTCTACTAGAAAAGGTGACATGCATTGGACAAGGTTGTGTGTCTCCACCCATACAAGCCAAATTTATGACACAGAAAAGCTATGGAAGTAAAAGACAAAGAACATAGAAGTAAGAATGAAGTTACTACTTGGTAATATCCTGATACTGGGAAATGAAAAATGCAAGAAATTTACAATAAAGAACGCTGCTATAGACTCCAAAATTACTGAGCCGATTGAGCTCAAATTTTCACAGTAACTATGGGGTCATACATAAATTACGGTACCAATTTAGTAGAGAGAGATGTTTTAAAATCTACTACGATAATTAACGAATGGGGGGAGGGGGTCTCAGATATAGTAATGGGACCAAAAATAAAAATACTCGAAAAAATTGAAATTAATACAACCCAACACTTCAAACCATATTCATCCTTACATCTTCATGTTTGACCGTCTAAATTGACTGTTAACTATTGGCGAGTGTAGTAAGGGCATAATTTATCTTAGCTTGCTTTTCGACAGTTATTTTTTTCTATTTTCGAATATTTTTTAATCAATTAATTTTTTTTATTTCATATACTACGTTACTTTATGGGGGTGGAGGGGAGTGTTTTTTAAATGCAAATGTACGAAGAGTACCGGAGGGGGGTAAAAAAAAAATTGAAAATCGGTCACGTAATTTATGAACGACTCCTATGTTTCGAGTACGAGATGGTTTAGAAATAATAACGCTTAAGGCATTGCAACATTTTCCGGTACTTATCTAGATAAGGTGCAGCAAAGCCACCGGGAAAAAGCTAGACTACATATAAATAGACGTAGGTAGAACAGTTAATAACCATTTTCTCCCGTGTTTCACAACCGATTTTGAATTTTTTTTTTTTAAATCAATAAGAACAGGTAAAAGGAGTGCATCGAATATCTACGGTGGGCGTGGCACATCTAATACAACCCAAATTTGCGATATCGAATAGCTTTAGAGTTATAGGTCACACAGCCTCGGAAATCGGTATTCGACCTCAAATAACACGTACCATTCAACTGGTTACATTTAATGGGCGTTGAAATAGGGGAGTGGCACTTTTCAGCACCCCAATTTTTCGGCATCGCTTTCGAACTGTAAGTCACAAATTAATGAAACTCGGTAGGAACTTCCTATTTAGTCGTGTTCTTCGACTGGACAAATTGAACGAGCAGAACAAATTGAAACTGAACGATTAGTCAAGGGGGCGTGGCAACACCCATACAATTCAAAGTTTTTATAGCGAATAGCTTTGGAAGTAAATGCCATATAACAATGAAACTCAATATGGAGTTCCCACTTGGTGATAACCTTTTACTAGAGAGTAAAATATGTGAAGTAGGGAACTGGGACGGGCAAATGATCGAATTTTGACCAAAGGCGATACTAGTATTAACTAATATCTGTAATCCAAAGATTCACAAAATATTTTTCAAAAGTTGTACAATAAAAATGCAAAAACAAAAAATTATCTTTAATAAACAGTAACTTAAAAATAAAACTTTTAATACAGTATTTTTTTCGCTTAAACACTTCAGAGGGTCCTTAAATGACATGGGAAACTTTTGAGCTATGTGTAGTCTTTTGCAATGAATAAAAGATTCTTTCGACAATAGATTCCAATAGGATTCGGCCAACTACATGAGCTCAAACGGCTGGCTATAGCCAGGGCTTATATTAACTTCCAGGTGGGTCACTGGAACTTTTGGTTATTCATTTTATGCGTATTTTAGTCTTTAATTCTAACTTCAATCGAATGCTCTCGCATTACCTCAGGTCTAAGGTGGGTTCAATTTTCTAGTGATGGTTTCAATGACAGTAAAAATCTCAAGTTTTTAGGGCATTGTTTCTATGGGGAGCAACTTAATAAGGACAATATAAATAAAACTGCCTAAATGAACAAAGTTGTCGTTCTGAATTGAATTATACACCCGACCTTGAGTCCATGGTCGAAATTTTATTTTATTTTATTTTTATTTTATATAAATTCGAACAAGTGGGATCAAGTTACCTTTGAGCTCATCGAAATAATGGCTGTTCAAATTTATCGTTAGTATTTTAATATTAATCTGAACTAATTGTAACTTAATGCAATATTTTTTATTTTTCTTGTAGTTTTTACCTTGAGTAAAAATTGAAAAAAAAAATCACCTTGAAGGAAGCTTATTGCATGTATAACCTCTTACCTGTTTCAGAAAATCGATCGTATTCCTCCATGGCATGCAATTGTTCCAGATGTTTTCGTGCCTGCTGTTGACTCTGCTCGCTATTTGGCCATGAGTGTTTTTCATTCTTACGTTTGTTGTTATGCGCTGCGGTTCTGTGTACATTTCCACCTCCGCTGCCTCCATCGTTCATATTGCAGTTGGCGATATTGTTATTATTGCTATAACACACGGAGATTTTACGTCGTCTTGGTTTCATGTCTTGACTTGAATCTATTGGCTCTGAAATCTCCGTATCCTGAGCTGAGCAAACATCGCCATTGGCATCGCCGCCACACTCTTTAAGTATTAACATAGCTTCTTCGCTTGGACGTCGTTGTTTTTCATTAGATCCGTTTTTATTTAAAGTCTGCTGATGATCCGAGAAATCTTCAAATGATTTACGACGATGCAGCTTACGTTGACCGGAGGTCGCTGAGGTTGTCGTTGGTGTTTTGCGTTTGGCACCGCCTGCTTGCAGCGCTACCAACTCGCGTGTCTCGCGGCGCATTGAACGTATAAATAGAATGCCAACCATGACGACGAGGAAGACAAAGGCACCCACAAATATAATAACCACTATGCAAGCGTGCACCTGCAGTGTCAAATCTTCCAGTTCGTCCTTCAGTTGTAGATTACGTTGCGACAGCAGCTGCTCGTATTCACCTTGCTGTCGATTTTGTTCCTCCAAGGCGCGTACATTGAGCGTTTGCAGCGTTAGCGTTTGTTGCAGGTCCTCAACTTGTTTCTTATAACGTCTAGAGAGCTCCTCTAGATATTGTCCCGACAGTGACATGTTGCGTTCTAGTGCCTGTAAGACAAGAAATGCGTTTGTATTATTTGAAATTTTAAGGAAGACTGAAAAAGAAACTGAAAAGGAGTGCCAATGCTAGAAATTTGAAATAGAAAACAACAGTTGTTGGGTGGAAGCGGTTGCGTTAGATGAATTCGAGAGATCAGTGGAGCAAATAACAAAACCAAATAAGTTTTAAGTTTGTTCTAAATATAAATAGAATTTAAATATTTTATTGTATTTTTGAGTTTGAAGAAAAATTTGGAAAATTTTAACTTTTTTTAAATCTGATTAAACCTGTATAAAAAGGTTAAATGAAGGAAAATAATTTCTCAGCAGTTTTATTTGCTCTACTGTAGATAAAGGTATTTCCAAAATAAAAAATAAGAATGCTTGTGTGGAAATCAAAGTTCTTTTTTTCGAAGCAACTCAGGCAAACTTAAAACATAGTAAACACGCAAATTTGCCATTTAATCCTTGTGAGCAAACCTAGATAAAAGTATGTCAGGGTTAAATTAAGAACACACCCAAAAACAAGTGAAAAGTTCAAGCATTTGTCTATCTACTGTTATTTAATACATGCGTTCTTAAGAAGGTTTTTTTGTTTTTTTAGCTTTGAACCAAGGATTTCAGGTGGAATACCTATTCAGTCAAGTCTGCCTTGGTTCGAAATGGGGTGATAGATTAGTGGGAAAGAAAGGTCAATCAAGTGAAACACGTGTAGAATGTTCTAAGCGTGGTGGAAGGCCAAAGAAACATTTGAATTTGAATCAGAGGCAAGTGTTATGCCTTTACCTCAGTCAATTCAAGTTATAAGGCAATCTTATCCATAAACTTCTCTACCATCAACTACAACTTCAAGTCGTAAATATTGATGAATTTTCAATTTCAGTTGATACGAAATGAGGATAGAAAATTGCAAATACGAAGGACCATGCCTGGCCGGACCCTAGCATTTGGTAGCTATCAAATGTTCATGTCACTCAAGCTGGTTTTTGTGTGTTTAATGGCTTGCCATTTTACAATATGGAATGTTTTACTACCGAACAACGTATTATAATTGTTAAATTTTTCTGGAAAAAATGATGATTTTTCGAAGCAAATTTTCTTCAGCGATGGGGCCCATTTCGCGCTAAGGGAATACGTGAATAAGCAACATTGTCGTATATGAGGCTCTAAAAATCTACTGCATTATGCTCTGGTGGTGTCATTGGTCCGTATTTTTTTAAAAACGATCAAGGAGCATCCTTCACAGTCAGTTCTGAGCGCTATGGCCGTATTTTGGTATATTTTTTTTGGCCTGAAACTGAAGATATGGATCTGGACGATATGTGGTTTCAACAAGATGGGGCAAGAAGCCACACAAACAGTGCCAATTAGGGCTTTGTTGCAACAGAAATTTCCTGGACGACTTATTCCGAGATCATGCGATCTGACTATTGTATTCCACGTATGATGGCAAAGTCCAAGCATTAGAACGATATAAAAATTCGAAATCGAAATCTTCATTTTTAGTGTATTTTTTAAATTGGACTATCTTACTTTAAAATAGATAATCCCTTGGTATAACCTGCTCGTAAGGAAGGTGTTATAAAACCGAACTTGGCAGAGGGAACGTGGACGATTTCAGAGTTATATTCATTTTGCTGTAAACATATTCAACTCTGTGTTAGGCACCCATCGCAGTTGGTATTTTGAGAATACTCCTGCATATTTTTAAAAGAGTACTCCTGCACATTTTATAAAACAAGCTTTGGGAAGTTTGTCCAAAACATGGAGGGAGACTTTTGGTAACCCGTTTCAGGAGCATGTGTTTTTTAAATCTTTGCAGAGCTGGCTTTGTCATGTTGAAGAATGATCAGCAGTTCTGTGTTGAACTTTTTTGATTTCATCGATGACTTCAGGCAAGCAATAGCAACCGGACCAGTTGCGCGTAATAAAAAAATCAATATTTGTTATCTGTTTAGATACTACATAGATATTGGACATTTACCATTGCCCAAGCAATCCTCCATCTCACAGTATGTTATGCCATGTCTACATAGAGAGTTTAGTTTGAGTTTAGTTTGAGTTCAATCATAGCTGTTCACACAAAGATGCGTGAGCAGACTTGTGTTTTGTGTGACATTTCTTTGTTTTCTTTTGTGTTCTGGTATTTTTCAGTATATCCACCACAATTGCTCAATTTTAGAACAGCTGTGTGTGACATTTCTCATCACAAAATTTTTCAACGTTTCTTATCATCTAAATAGTTGCATCTGAACATTTTTATATGAACATTAGCATACATTTAGGCATTTCTCAAATTGAGTTTTGATAAACATAGTTAAAAAGTTGAGTTTAGTTGAGTTTCATCCTGCAAAATTGTACTGGGGAACTTAAGAGTTTAGTTTGCGTTTAATGGCAAAACTCAACTTTGTACTGGAAACTCAAACTAAACTCTCTCATCTTCAATCTTTATTCGTACAGCATGGATGTATGCTGTAACAACAGTAGTTGATGGACGGCCCTCGTAAATTCGTTACTAAGAATCACACGTTCACTTCTGAATACTATTAACCAGTTATAAACCTATGGATTTAGATGGTGCTTTGTAACAAGAAGTAAAATGAAGTCGTTCGATGCATTGTTGTTGAGTTGGGTAACATTTAGAAGTTTCCAACAACAAGAAATTTCCATTTTTTCACTCAACTTCAGATGTGGCCTCGGAAGTCGAGTTTTTAAGCGGTAACTTTGAATTTTTAACATATAAAACAAATCCCCAGTCGGGAGAGAACAGGTGGATTGCAGGTAGCAGGTTGGGTTCTGCCCTAGATATGATATCGGCTCATAGCATAGTATCTTCACAGATTACTCACACCTTGCAATGGTTGAGAATGAAATCATTTAACATCAATGCCATTGAACCCTAGGGTAAGACGGTTAAGATAATACTTGCCAAGAACTTAGGATTGAGAGAAGGAAAAATCAAGAGAGAAAATTTTTTGAGAATTTGTGTTCAAGTTCGTGAATTCGGGTTATGCAGACCGTTACTAATGGTAAAGGAGATACACTCAGATATAATTAAGAACTCTTGGTTTCGAGTCTTAGGACATTGGTTAAAATGTTAAATGAGTTTTAAGCGATTCCCAAAGCATCGATTTTTTTTTCTTACACATTCATCATGTCTTAAATTCTACACCACTAAGCATACTGAAATTTATAGTTACCTTGATGCGATTCGATAGACGTATAAATATGCTCTCCGAATGTGGACCACCATTGGGTATTTTTTGCTGCATATTGATGCCATTCACAGCGGCTGGTTGACTAATGACGCTGCTGCCAACGGCCACGACAACACCAGGTGTCACAGTGGTAGAAGTCAACAAATTATCTATGCTATCCCATGATGAGGGATCCTCAGTGGAGCTGGCAGTTTGGGCTGAAGATGGTGGTGGTTCAGATGATGTGATGGTCAAGTGGGAGTAGTCAGCGCTGCCCTCATATATAGGTTGTTGTACAGTGTTCGCTTCCGGTTGCTCATTTTGTTGGGTAATTGGCAGCGCAGATTCTTCTGAAGAATCATCAACGACATTTACATTAAAAATATTGACATCTTTTGTAACTGTTTCTTCTTGACTGTCGTCGGAAGCGACTTCACTGGTGCTTTTCGTTATTGTTGTTGTCGTCGTCGGCGCTGTTGTTGTGGGTAATTCGAGTTCAGTGGGTCGCGCTAATTGTTCATCTTGTCGTAAGTTGGCGTCCGTTGTTGTTGCATGGTGTGTGTGTACCGCTAATTGATCCTTTTCCAGCTGCTGCTGTTGCTGCTGCAGAAGCTTGTATTTGTCATCCTCTTCTTCGGTTTTAAGTAGTTTCTTTGTTTGATCTTTTACTTCGACATGCTCAAAATCAACGCCGCCTTGTGTAAGCTTCTTGTCGATGGTTAAGTTTAGTGATAGTTCCGCGTCATCGCCGTGCGTGTTGGGCTGCTTTTGACGCATGTGCGGCGGCAGCGTAGTATTTGGTAGCCTTTCAGCTACCAGCTGACACAATGCACCAACATAATCCGTAGGCAGCAAATTCAAATAATAACTCTTTTGCACAGCTGATGACTTTGTGGCAGATAAGCTACAAGCGTCAGAGTTCAGCGTTGTTGGATTTATGTCAATACCAAAATTTTTGGCACATATTTGAGTATTCAGCAAATCTCGGCGTAACCACTTTATGCTCAACAGATTGCTTAGTTTGTGAGATTGACAAGATAGCACTTCGTTGATCCGCTCCACTAAAGCGCTGCTGCATTCCGCGCAGTTGAATTGCCCAAAAGCTGGCGTTTTGCAGTTATTGATTGGCTGTATAACGGCAAGTGTTGCATTGCTGCTGCTGGCCGGTTTAACCAGAACCTCTGCGGCTTTTTTCACAATTGACAGCACCGCATCGGAGGCCGATTTGAATAGATTATTTTCGGTGTTCTTGACATTAGCCTGTTCGAGTCCAAATTCATCGTCAAAGTCTTCTAAATCGTCGTTCGGATGATTCTCTGTTTCAAATGCTTCAAATTCCGAGGTACCAAAGACTCGAAATAACGAGACAGGACAAAAGTGCTCCTTCGAGTAGTGTGAATGGATGTCAACACGCACAAATTTTCCGAACAGATGTGGATGCAGGTCAAAGCTCTGCACGGTGCGTGCATCCTCAGCTATAAAACGACCAACATTGGACCAGTCGCGTGTGGGAAAGCGGTTTGAGACTGCAACTGTGAAATTGCGCGGTGACGAGGAGAACAACTCGAAATTGGCAAGATCAATTTTTTGCGCCTGTATCGCTTCGCAAAGTTCGACAACAAACCAAATGCGATTTGTGCAGGGACTGAGCATATATTCATCCTTGGAGGCGCTGAGCACAGCGCCAGTATTGCTGGCATCAGCATTGGAGGCAATGATCTTCGCGCCACAGTCGGGTGAAGCATAATTTTTTGAGCGCAGCTTGAGCGGCGGCAATTTACCACCACCATTTGTATTGTTATTATTGTTTTTCTTTTGTGTTGACGTATTGACCACATCCTGTTCGAGTTGCTGTTGCTTTTCAGCCGCTTCCATTTGTTTTTGTGCCCATTCGGAAAACACCGGAATGGGTACCTCTTCGACTACGGGCACAGCAGCCGCTGGCGGAGCAGTCGTTGGTAATTCTGTTTGCTGTTGTTCCTGCTGTTTAGTTATATTTACGGTTAAGTCTGGCGTCAAGTTGTTGATGCTGGCCTGTGGTTGTTCAATTGGAATGTTTTCAGCATTTTGGCTGGGAATTTCTGTTGGTGCCATTGTTGGCACCGGTACTACATTTAGAATTGTGTCTCCACCAGAATCGTTGATTTTGACAATTTGATCATCTGTGAGAAGAGAAGAGGAAATGAGAGGAGAGGAGAATTAGAATAGGTGTTTGTTGGGATTAAGTTTGACTACCTTTTTTTATTTCTTCACTGTTTCCTGTCGTTATCACAACTTCTAAGGTTTTGTTCATGCGCTCCGCTGCGGTGGATTGCTTAGTGCTATCGATAATAATGGCATCGATACCATTGCGTGTTGCTTCCAAAACTTCTAGCGGCAAGTCGGTGAATTCATTCACTGCGCTGGTCACAGTTGGAATTTCGGTGATGTCAGGCAAGCTGTAATTAAGAAAAATATAAATTTAAGCGATTGTTAGAAATTGGATTAAGTTGAATTAAGACTAAAATTAAAATATCGATAATAGTCCAGTGTAATTTACACTGAAAATGCTGTCGAAAATCATGGATGGTATGGCGTATTGTAAGTTTCGATTTTATTTTTATAAAGATTAGGTCTTTTAAGGCTAGGATTTTTATGAGTAGGTAGGGTGATACCGAGAACAAATCACAGCTGACACAGAAAATTTTTTCAGGTAAAGAGAATTTTTCAGATCGGCGATCAGCTTTCTTCATACAATGCCAGACTTTCATAGATAAAGTTTTCCGATAAATTTTTGTATCGATTAAATTTGGCGATAAATATTTTTATATGTTATATATTCGATATACATATCGCTACATAAACAGATTTTTTATTAAATTTAGCGATTATTATTGTACTGATTAAAATTATCCATTAATATTTAAATGACAAAATTTCTCGATATTTTTAATTTATTACGTTTATCTATATTGTTTAAGACTTTTATGGATACAGTGAATAAATGTTTAATAGATTCGATTCATTATTTAAATAATAAAAAATTCAAACTTTTTAATACATGGTGCATTATGAAAGAGTGTTTTTTATTGTTTTTGCAAAAATATATATTTTTATATTATACGTTGCACAATGGAGTATTCGACCCAAAAACGTGGACATGACTTTTTCTTGTATGGTTTTTTTCGATTACGTCAAAACGACTGAATGAACAATTTTTAAAAAAAAAAATATGTATATAAAAGACATTCTAAGGAATATTTTTACAGTACTAAGGCATACACAAAAATTTTAAAAACTGTTTAATGTAAAAAATGCAGACAAAAATCAATTTTTTTGTTCTTTATTATAATTTGCGGCTAAATGGCTGAATGAATTTTATTAAAATTAAAACTGTGCATAGAATTAAGTCAAAAAAACTGTTTTCACAAAAAAAAAAATGTTATTTTTATTCTATTTATACATAACTAAACGTTTTTTTTAAGTTTTTTATTTTTGTATTAATTTATATATAATTTTTTTTTAATTTAGAAAGCTTTACGAAATGGGTAACATTTTCAGGGACCGCAAATAATGGTTATCACTATTAATCAATAATTTTATAACAATTATTTTAATACCGTAATTTTTTCGATTAGAAATAAAAATAATTTAGTCATCGTTATTTTTTCGATCAGTAATAAAAGTTATTTTTTTATCGATATTTGTTAAAGCAGAAATAGAAATCATTTTGTGATCGTTATTTCTTTGATCAGAAATAAAAATTATTTTTGAATCGATATTTTTTCAAGCAAAAATAAAAAGGATTTTTTATCGTTATTTCTCCGATCCGCCATAAAAATTATTATTTGATCGTTAATAGTTATTTTTTCGATCCGAAATAAGTTGTTTTTGATCGATATTCTTTAGATCAGAAATAAAAATCAATCATTGAACGAAATTAAAATGATTTATTTAATTTTATAGTTCTAAAAAAACCTATATTTTTAGAATTATATTATAAGATTTATGCCAAATAATTCATGAAGCAACAGGTTGCTACAACAACAAAAGTTCTTTGCAGAACAAACCGAGCAGACTAGACCATGGTTTCGTCCAGTGTTGCCAGATTAGGGGAATTTCCCCTAGATTTAGGGGTTTTTTAACTGGTTTGAGGAATTTTAGGGGTAATAAATGTTTAGGGGTTTTATTAGGGTGACTTCAAATTTTCTAGGGGTTTTTTAGGGGTATTCGGAAAATTTACTTTTCGAAATAAAGATTCATTACTTTTCCTTAAAACTATGCAAAACATTTAGGAAAAATACTTTTTCCTCCATATTGTGTAAAAAGCGATTCCAGCAACACTTTATAAAAACAGCTGAATTGGCAACATTTCAAATAAATTGCCAATCATTTCCCACTTCACTTCAAACTCGCTTCGCACTTAACTTGCAACTCTGGGTAAATATTAAAAACAAAGCAAGTATGGGGAAAACTGACGAAAAGAAAAGGTATGCCCAAAAATAAACAAACAAATGGGAGACGGAGCCTGCTTTCGAAGGTAAAACTAAATTTTAAGGCCAATTTCAGCTTGGACAATTGAAAGCTACAAAGCAACTTCCTGAGCTTACTGAAGACGTCGAACAGCTAATAATAATAAAACCAAAGTGGAATTATAGAAGCGCTATTCACTTTATCAAAGCAGTGTTTTTCTACTCTTTTGCTAGTCGCAAAATTCCAAAAAGTTGACTGCATTCATTTTGCAAAGATTTTGTTGTTGCGCTTATTGTTTACTTCTTTATCACGTGTCCATCTGGGTTCCAACATTTTGTTGGTATTAAACCATAGAAGGCGTGAAGAAGGTTTTTTTGAAAGCAGATGTTTATTATATCGTCGTTGCGCATACAAAAAAGGTTATGTGTAAAATTTCGATTTTTTTTTTTATTTTACCATTTAATAGCCATATGCATGCCCCATCTACTCACCACATGTTTTTTTGATATTTTTATTGGTTCAGAAGTTAGCGAATGTGAAGGTTAGCTGCCTATGTGAAAATAGTATTGAAATTGTTAAAAAACAAAACTGTTTTTTTCGTCTCCTGAAAAATTGTTCAAAAACACATAACCTTTTTTGTATGCGCAGCGACGATATGCGCAAACATATAATATTTCATCATGTTTTCGTAGGTTGAGCTCGCAATAGTTTACATGAGTTATAAAATTGTGGCATTTTAATGTTGATTAAATTTTATAATTCTCAAAATATATATTTTATTTTATGAAAAAATATTTTTGATCGAAATTATATCGATCAATATAAGTAACATGTGTATTTAGATATAAATTTTAATATAATTAAATCTTAAAAATTAGAAAACGAAGGAAGATATGAAATAAAATGGTTTTGACTTTTCTCAGAAATAGTATCAGTACTTCGTCATCAACTTGAGTTTAGAAGTTATAAGCGAAAATTTGAAAAAATTTTGTGGCAATTTTTCAACTTATTTCTATTAATAACTCAACAAAATATTGCATGTTTTTAAAAATATTTCCTTGTATCTAACAAAAAAAAATATTCAAATCCTTTCCCTAATCCTTGTCTTAGTCCTTATTCAAATTTTTGTCCTCATCCGTATTCAAATTTTTGCCGAGTTCTTGTCCTAAGCCTTGAATCCTTATCCGAATCTTTGTCCAAATACTATTCCAAATCCTTTTCCAAGTCCATGTCTTAAATCTTGTCCTTATCTTTGTCAAAATCATTGTTAAAATTCTTGCCCAAGACGATTTGCTTCTATGGTAGTAAACGTGGGTTCGAAGGGTGATACGTATGAAATTTGTTTTTATATGCACAATTACTTCTTTATTTTAACTCAAAACGGATTTATAGTGGCGGCCGCGGCGCAGTGGGTAGATTGTGTGACACATACGCCAGAGAAACCTGGTTCAATTTCCATTTGACACAGAGAGTTTTTTCAATTGAATTAGTTTTTCTGTTCGGTCGTCACCTCTCTGCAGACAATGGCAAACCTCAGAGAGTAAGTAATGCCATGTAAAGCTTCTTGAGAACATGCACATTAGCCGTTCGGAGTCGGCATAAAACTAGTAGGTCCAGTACTCGATCAATTGTGTACAAACATTTGATAACACGCACAACACAATTTGATCATAAGAAGTTTGGTCAAAGTCCTTTCAAGGGCCGAAATGGTAATTTTATTATTATTTTTATTTTTATAATCCAAAAATTGCATTAAATAATTCTTGGTCGATAAATATTTAACCCATTTTGGCCCGGTACCTGATCCCGTTGAGAATTTTTTTCTGAATTTTGGAACTCAGGCTATTTTGGACCTAATCAAGAAAAATTCATAAAATTTTATTTTCTATCTGTAATCGTTTTCGAGTAACAGTTGGGGCAGTTTTCTACCCATAGACAAAACTGAAAAATTTCTGAATGTAAAGATAAAATTGTTCAGTTGATATCAAGTCTACCTCCATTCGCAACATATAATGAATGTAAATTTTATCAGGATGTTAAAAATTTAAATAATTTGATTTTTTAATTAAAAAATTATCTCAGTTATTGGGAGAGAATGATGGTGGGCGTGATTGATCCAAGATCATCTCGTTATACATACATGATAGCAAACATAACAAATGTTACTTATAAATCAACAAATAATTTTAATAAATTATAGTTTCATAGAAATCCCTATTTTAGTACAGGGGTAGAAAACTACCCCTCTATACTAAAATGGGTAAACTTATTATTTTACGAAAGAAATATTATTTTATTATTTTACGAAAGAAAAGTCGAAGTTTTTAGTTTTTTTTTAATTAATAGCATAATTAAGAAACTTTTTAAAGTAAAAAGCGGTAAGATACTAATAGAAAGCTAATCTTGAGTTCATATGCTTGAAAGTAAATAAATGAATCTTGAGTCCATATAGAGATTTTTCAAAACTGAAAAGCCGGACTCTTTTAAACGTTGTGTCATTGATAAAGTCAATTTTGATGAGATATCAGATCTAATTTTCCATTCATCATTTATTACGTGTATAATAAATGGAGTTCACGAGCTTGGATGTGTACTCCGGATCTTTGGCCAGAACAAACTGAAAATAAAGGGTTTTCCAATAGGGACTTGATAACTTTGAATTAAATTTCTGAACGCACCCTTTCACTTATCATTGAACTGTACTGTCAATTTATTCAGTAAACTCAACATTTTCATCATGGAACGAACAACGTCTGCAAATTATAAAAATTTACTACCGAAATTCGGAGTCGGTGATTACAACTTTAAGAGCGTTAACTACAATTTTCGGTCGTAATTCTCGCATTAGTAGACAGAAAATAACAAGTTTAGTGCAAAAATTTGAGTCTACATATTCGTTGTGTGATGTTAACGTGCCAGTGAGACAATGGATTGGTCGAAGTGTCGAAAATATTGTTGCCGTTCAGGCGTCCGTAGTAAACGATACAAAACAGTAAATTTCACGGCGTTCTTAAGAATTGGGCATCGCCCAGACCACTTTATGGCAAATTTTACGTAAGGATTTTGGTTTACACCCATACAAGATCAAGCTGACTCAAGAATTGAAACCGATGGACCATTTGAAGCGACGTACGTTCTCCGATTGTACTCTAGAAAAGATGCGTCTTCAGTGACGAAGCTCATTTTTGGCTAAATGGGTTCGTCAATAAGCAAAATATGCTTTATTGGTCAGGTGAAAAACCACATGAATCAACATGCTTCATGAATAACCACTTCATCCACAAAAAATAACTGTTTGGTGCGGTTTGCATGCCGACGGCGTCATTGGACCATCTTTTTTTTCGTCGACGATAACGATCGTAACGTTACTGTGAATGGCCATTGTTATCGCGCCATGATTACCGATTATTTTTGGCCCGAAATGGAAGAAATGGACTTGGACGACATGTGGCTCCAACAGGACGGTGCCATAAGCCACACAGCACATGTTACAATCGATTTATTGAAGAGTAAGTTCGATGAGCGTGTTATCTCAAGAAATGGGCCAGTCGATTGGCCACCTCGTTTGTGCGATTTGACGCCTCTAGATCTATTTTCTGTCAAGTTATTGGTTTATGCCAACAAGCCGATGACGTTGGAAGAGCTCAGAGCCAAGATTGAACGCGAAATATCGGCTATTTCGGACGAAATGTGTGGCCGAGTCATCGAAAATTGGGTCCAACGAATCGACCGCTGCATACGTGCCTGCGGTGGCCGTATGAACGAAGTTGACCTCCATTCATAAATGGTTTGATTGTAATTCAAGCCGATAATAAAGTTTTTGAAATAACTCAAATGCTTTGCGTTTACAAAAGTTGTCAAGTCCTTGATGGAAAACCCTTTAGTATTAGATGTATTGTCCATTGCAGTTTCCACAAAAAGCAGGTTTCGCACGCCGCTAGCTGATATCGCACCCGAAATCATAATACACTTTGTAACAATTCTATAAGACCGCTTAAATTTTGGCTTTAATTACTATTCCTAAATTTTTGTTAGCCCTGCATTGCCCAATGTTGCCTATAGGAAGCAATTTTTTAGAAAGTAATAATGGAGTAGCCAATGCCAAGTTTCTATAAAAAAAAAGTTCTAACAAAATCTTTTAGGAATAGTATAAGAGCCAATATTCAAGCGGTCTTACATTACAGAACTGCTATAAAGTGTAGATCCGCCACCGTGCTTTACTGTATTTATTTTTTCGCCAAACAAATCGCCTGCAATCGGAGCAAAAAATGTTTGTTTGTGGAGCAAAAGGAAATGGGAATTTGTCCAAAATGTTAGTAACAATAACTATTCTCCAGAAGTCGTCTAGATTTTCAACAAATTTTTAGGCATACTCAAAACTAGGGATGTTACGGAGGTGAGTTTACCGAAACCGGAGTTTTTAAATTTGATTTATCGCAGCCGGAGTCGGAACCGGAGTTGAAGTCGGAGTCGAAGTTGGAATCGGAGTAAAAGAAAGATGTATTATTTTCCCTCCAAAAAGATCGAAAAGGAAAGATAAAAAATCAGGGATCGTAATTGTTATAAGCGATATCCAAAAAATCAAAATTTAATTATTATTTTTAGATTTTTATTTTATTGCTCAACAATAAAAACTATCTTACGATTTTTATTTTATTCATCAAAAATAAGAGTTATTTTTTGAATTTTATTTTTCTGTTCAATAATAAGAGTTATTTTTTTATTTTTATTTTTTCCCTCAAAAATAAGAGTTATTTTTTTATTTTTATTTTTTCCCTCAAGAATTAGAGTTATTTTTTGATTTGTAGTTTTTCGCTCAAGAATAAAAATTGTTTTTCAATTTTTATTTTTTCTCTCGGAAATAAAAGTTATTTCTCAATTTTTATTTTTTATATTCACAAATAAAAATCCTTTGTCCAGTTTTATTTTTTGTAGGTAGGGAATAAATATATGAAAATCAAAAAATTTGTATGAGAGCCCCCATAAGGAGTGGTCGGAGGGAATAGGTCCCCAAGGGAAAAATTTTCCATTACCAAAAGTAATGGGGGTCGGTAATACATATTTACCCTCTTCGGACCTCCATTAAGGCCCCCTGTTCTGGTGTAGGGAATAAATACACCAAAATCATAAAATTTGTATTGGAGCTCCCCTAAGGAGTGGTCGGAGGGAATATGTGTCTAAGGGAAAAATGTTCCTTTTGCGGAAGTAACGGGGGTCGGTCATTCCATATTAACCCTTCCGGACTCCGTTAAATGTCATCTTTTCAGGTGTAGGGAATACATACCCCAAAATCATAAAATTTGTATGGGAGCTCCCTTAAGGAGTGGTCGGAGGGAATATTAGTCTATTAATGTTCCATTTGCAGAAGTAATCGGTGTCGGTCATACATTTTAACCCTCTCCGACACTCCCTTACACGATTTTTTGTATTTATTCCCTACACCAGAACAAGGTGGCTGTAACGGAGGGCCGAAGACGGTAAATATGTATGACTGACCCCCATTATTTTTGCAAAAGGAAAATTTTTTCTTTGGGGACCTATTCCCTCCGCTCTCATACAAATTTTATGATTTTTATATATTTATTCCCTGCCTACAAAAAATAAAACTGGACAAATGATTTTTATTTTTGAATGTAAAAAATAAAAATTGGGAAATAACTTTTATTTCCGAGCGAAAAAATAAAAATTGAAAAACAATTTTTATTCTTGAGCGAAAAAATAAAAATCAAAAAATAACTCTTATTCTTGAGGGAAAAAATAAAAATCAAAAAATAACTCTTATTCTTGAGGGAAAAAATAAAAATCAAAAAATAACTCTTATTCTTGAACAGAAAAATAAAAATCAAAAAATAACTCTTATTTTTGATGAATAAAATAAAAATCAGTAAATAATTATTAAATTAAATTTTTATTGGTAAAACTCAAAAAATAAAAATCATTTCTTATTTCGATAGAACATGCATTAAGCAGTATATTGAAGTTATCCAAAATGTGCTCCGACATTTGGAACATGTTGATTTTTTGCTATTTAATTTTTGGAAATAATCGTTATTTTCTGTCCCTGAAAATAATAAAACGAAAATAAGCAAACGTTAACGTTGAAGCATAACAATGTTGTCAGAGTGTTTATAAATAAAATTAAATTAAATTAAAATTATTTAACGGAAAACTGTGCTCGTGTGTGTGACACGTCAAGTCGTATCGAAACGATCGAATCGCTTTTTCGATCCATGATACAATTATACAAGGTAGGAGTGACAACTGGCCATTTTCTCACCAGTGTCTTGCACCGACTGTCATGTCATTTGTATATTTGCCTGTATATTTTGCTTTCTATTTCCTTTTCTACTTCTTTTGTTCTCTAATTTATGCTATTTTTGACAGTTGATGCAACACGATAAAACTGTCACTCCTATCTTGTATAATTGTATCATGTTTCGATCTTCGTTATAATTCCGATTCAAAATCATCGGAACCGAAGTCGGAGTCGGAGGTGTAAAATCAATCGGAAGTTCTGACCTTTCGGAACCGAATTCGAAGCTCCGTTAGCTGGAATGAGAATAATAGCATGTTTCCACGGCACTCTGAATCAAGTATTTTGGCTTACGAATTAAGAATGTGAAATAGCCTGTTCCCACGAAGAAATCTTAATTCAGTTTGACAGCTGAAACTATGTAGAGCTGAAAGCAATACTCACTTTGATAGCTGAATTTGACTTTTTGTTTTGTTTGTCTTTCTTCTATTGCTGTTTTCGATTAATTTTCGATAAAAATTAGAGATAAAACCGATTTCTACTTGATTCGGATGTTAATTCAAACTGAATCAACTTCGAATGAGGTAATTCAGCTTGTCAAATGTTGTAGGGCGAATTAGTTAATTCGGAACATAATTCAGCCTCGACTTACGAATGAGAGCCGAATTACGTTGTTCAGGGTGCCGTGGAAACATGCTATAACAGCATTTTCGAGATAAGAGCTGTTAAAGTAAATAAACAACAACTAGCGTGTCTCTGGTCTCATACGGTCGTTTGCTGTAGTTTTTTTAAACAGCTTGATTTACATAAAACTCGGTAATTAATGCGTATTAATGCAGGTTAACAAGTAAATATTTTGAATATTTACAAGGTCGATTGGATGAGATTGACATCGCCAGAGAGCCAACCAGGCTTATTATATATAACTCATTTGCATAAATCGACTTTATTTAAATACTTTTTTAATAAAATAAAATTTTAAATATTAAAACAGAATTAAAAAAAATATATATATTAAAATTATGCACGAATCTTTTTAAAATATTTTTTAAATATTTACTCTTTGAAAATGAAACTATCGCATTTAAAGAAAATTTATATAAAAATATTGAATTAAAAAAAAAAAAACAACATATTTAAATTTAAAAGGAGGAAGAAAAAGTAAGATAGAAAATATGAAGCAAAATATGCAGGTAAATGACAACCGGTGCAAGATATTCGTGAGAAAATATCGAGTTGTCACTTCACCCTTCATAGTTTCATCATGCGATCACCCATCGCACTCACAAATCATATCGGCCAAACATCCAGGCTATATAACCCTTGCAACAAAAACTAAACGGGAACTATAAGAAACCTGCAACTGCAAGAAATAAACTGCAGGAACAGAGTGCGATGCTGTTGCTGCTTGTCGGCTATTTCAGCTGTATGGAATATGTGTGTAGTTGTGTGGTATAAATAAAATTTAAATACGGGAAAAAAACGTGTTGTAAGGAAAATATTTGATTTATCCACGTAAATATTTAAATAAAATTTATACTGAGGCGTGGATAATGTTAATACGCGTTATTTCCCTCAGTGTACTATTCCATACATAATGGCATGAATGTGGCTTTAAAAATAAAGTTAGAATCAATTTGATATCTCACATTGTTGTTGTTTTATTTAAATTTATTTTACCATCGTTCTGATTTGGTCACAATTTGTCTTTTAAGTGACAACGTCTAAAATTTGTTGGTCGTTTTTTGAGTTTTTTTTTTTGTTTTGTTTGTGAATTTGAAATAATGCCCATAAATGCTAAAATATTTACATTTACTATTATTATTTAGTATTAAAAAAAAAGTATACATTTTCTTAATATTTTTATTAATCATCACTGCTTACCTCAAGAACATCGTCGATATGGCTAGTATCTGCGAAAACCAAATAATCCAAAAGAATATCAAAAACATGGTTAAATTTGTTTTGATTTTCTTAAATTCGCAATAGATGAAATTTGTTAAAATTTGCAGCAACATTTTGCAGCAAAAAAATATCTGTTTACAACGGTAACGAACGAAAAAAACACTTGTTGCTTTGCGAAAACGAAATGCAGTTGAAATATTTTAAATTTTACAAAAATAAAAAAAAAACGGACAGAAAATCTTAACACCACGTCAGCTCAATGATAAATCAGGTAATAAACAATTGTTTTGACTTGTTTTATCGACATATCAGTTGTTACCGTTATTATTTGTTGTTTTTGATAATATTTTGTCAGTAATGCGAATATGACGATTGTACCTGGGCTGGTTATTGCTTTTTCTAGAAGGCATTGAAAAACATATGAGCAGAAAAACAAATTTTTTTTTTTAAAGCCTTAAAAATCAAGACTATACGAAACAAGCGAAACAGAACAGATGTAAGCCTCGCTACACACTAACCTACGAGTGTAAAATGGGTCATGTTCGAAATATGAAAAGCACTACTATGACTGAGCGAATAAGATAAGTCATAAAATTGAAATGTTGATCTTATCTAAATGGATGTTATCTATATAGTAGGAATTTTCCATCAAAAAACCGATTTGAGAAAAAGACTTTTTTGATTTTAATAAAAACTGTGTACAACAGTTTGTTCGTTAGTCAAATAATCACAGATGAAATAAGCAAATATCCAAAATTTATCAAAAATCTTTATTTTTCAAAAAATAAAAAAAAAAACGAAAAGAAAAAGATCGGAAGTTATAATATATTCCAACTTTGGCACATTGGTAATATTACTGTATTATGGCTCCCGGAATTTGCGCCCGATGAACTTACGCCCGAAAAAAAAATGGTAAAAAAGCCCGAAATTCTCCATACAAAATCGGGCATTATTTCCTAGGAAAAAGTACTCCAAATTTCGGGTGATTTTGTCATGTTTTTGGGTATTTGTGCCAAAAAATGTCGGTTATTTTTTCCAAATATTTGAAATGGAAGAAAGACCCGAAAAAAAATTGGAATTTAGGCCCGAAAAAAATCGGGCATTTTTACCAAATTAAAAAACGCCCTTACCGGGGAAAAACGCCCGAATTTATGTTTATTCCCAAAAAGTTTAGAAATTTCAAACTCCTTGTGATGAAATGGTTTGCCCTTGTACGGAAGGTAAAAACACAACATTCCGTATAAGGACAAATTATTTCATCATAAAAAAAAATACAATTTGGACCTTATTCAGACATAATGTCCATGAAATTTAACAGAAAAAAAAAAAGATACAGTATACCGTGTATACAGTAAAGAAGTGAAACTTCTTCTTTGTATACACTCTTTCTATTCTAGAATAAGAACCATTTTAGTGTAAAGGCTCGATTATGCAATCGTAATGCTACGCAACGTAACGTGGCGTAGATTTCTATTTGGAATAGAACCCATCGCTGCGCTAGGTTACGTTACGATTTCACTACCCACTTACACTTATTTTTCATAAGATAGAACTGCTTTACGATTGCATAATCGAACCTTAAAGGCAAAGAGAGAACTTTTTAAGCAAAAGAAATACAATAAAAAGTTTTTATAAAAAAATTTATTCTGTTTATTTAATATTCATTGGTATGGACCTATGGCCGAAAAGCAATTAATTTGATAACCAATTTGCGTCGTATTTACATATAGATGTGAATACAGAATACAACTTGATATATTTTTAATTCAACATATGTACGTATTAATATTACTCATATCAAATTATACTTTCTATTATTAATAATATTTCGATATAAAATTATATAACTACAATATGTTTAAAATAGTTATCTATTAAAAGAACTTATTCCAACTTTTCTTGCGCACAGTGTCAAGTTAGCATCATGGGCGACAGCATATGCTTCATGAATTTGGGTTTTTATATAATTTTATATCGCAATATTATGAATAAAAATATAATATGTGTAATATGAGCAAAATTCATAGAGGTTATATTAATATATTGAATTAGAGATATACCAACGTTGGTATTCTAAAAAAATATTGGCATGGCAGCCCTAGTATGAGAGTCTACTTTGCGAAAATCATAATGCGCTCAGGGCAACTCTCTTATTCACTTCTGCTTCGCTGAATCTTTCTCTCTTCTACTTGAGTCATGGCAACCCCCCTGTCTACCACACATAGAACGCAATCAGCACACAATCTGCGGCTTTTGCCACCCAGCGGTAATCGAAGCGCTTCAAAAGCACTAAACAAGCGCTTCTGCCATAGCGCTTCACACATCTGAAGCGGTTTTTAAGTAAACCAAATTCATATTAAAATTTACTAGTAAACCCGTATGACGTTAAAACGCCAAAATGCGCTCGCGATATCTTCGTTGTGAGGCTTAATAGCACATCTATTCTGTCGTTAACTAAAATTTACCGTAGAACGTCTCCTGAGCGAGTAATAATTCAACGATACTAAATTTCTGTTGGATAAGCTGCTATCTTCACGACCTGACCTTCCGTGCGTAGGATTGGGCTTATCACCTAATACAGATGTCTTAAGAAGAGGTATAGGAAGTTTGAATTATCTGTGCAAAGTATGCTCTCCTCCAAATGAGCTGGCGGTGATGCCAGTAAAGGATCCTGGAATAGCGATTTTGCATGAACTTGCTATTTTGTGGCTAGTGTATCAATATAAAATATATTTGTACGTTTTTCGCTTCGCTCAACTGCTTTAATAATACAATAGTATGAAATTGGAAAATTTGAGAAAATATTTATCACATAGTTTTAGGCATTAAATAGAAAGCTGGCTTATTTAAATACAAAATTTTTAAGAAAAAGTAAGACCTTATTGCACATCTACAGAGCAAGACCTTTCTATTGATACCCTCTTTATAAAAATCGCATTTACGGTATGGATTTGATGGTCATCACAAAAAAAAGCGCTTGCGTAATATTAATATAGAATAGATATTGGATATCCTAGGATGAAAGCGCTTCTTTACAAACAAATAGTTAAAAAGCTCTTTAAAAAAAACAAAAAAAAGCTAGAAAATTTTAAAAGATGCGGGGATTGAACCCGCACCACTGGCATTGCTATCAAATGTCTTACCGCTCTGCTATTACCACGCTGTTTTGGATGCGAACAAAATGTGTATAAAAATCTGAAAAGCACATCCTCAAAGCATATCAAAACTACACATAAAAAGCGCTGTTTCTAGGAACGCTTTTTATTTTGCCGCTGGGCATCTACAGCAAAAGTAGTTTGATTAATTGGTATATAGAGCAAATTTTTGTATGAAGAGTTTAGCTCATTGGATAGAGCGCCGTCTTTGTAGTCTTGAGTTCGCAGGTTCGATCCTCAGCGGTAACAAGCATATTTTTTAAGTCTTTTATACAATGTGTATCCATCTCATTCTCTCTGCTGTAAAACATATCTTTCTTCTCTATCGTGTAACAAAATGAAGTAAATTGACCTTGAAATTTCACTCCTCAAAATTCTCGTTCAAATTTCGAAGCACCGCCTAAGAAGTTTCACTTCAAAAAAACAAAAAAATCTTGTTCATGGAATAACATAAAAAAAAATAGAATTAAGGAAATCTTTGCAAATATTTTCACAGAGGAAAATTTATTAACTGCTCAAATCTGTTCTTTTATATTTTTATTATCTTATAATCGCGATGCATACGTATCACGGCGGATCGTTCGCTTCGAAATTTCGGTTTTTGTTTCTGGGCCATTTGTCCAAAAATGTTTGGGCTTTTTTCGTTTTTGTTGGGTAAAATTTCGTTTATTTCGAGCCCATTAATTTACTACTCAAATCTGTTGTTTAATGTTTTGATAGTTGTACATTGAATCTGGATCACGGAAATTGCGCCGTGAGGCTCCCGGAATTTACGCCCGAAAAAAGAAATGGCAAAAAAGCCCGATTTTCCATAGCATCGAATTTTGGAAAAAAACCCCGAATTTGAAATGGCAATTGAGCCCGAAAGAAGGAAATTACGTCCAAATGGTTTGGAAATTAAGCCTAAAAACAAAATGGAAATTATGCCCGAAATTTTTAGCAGTGTTTCGGGCTTTATTTCTTAATTCTTTGGGCGCAACTTCCGTGATCCAGATTCAATGTACGACTATCAAAATATTAAACAACAGATTTGAGTAGTAATGGACTCGAAATAAATGAAATTTTACCCAACGAAAAAAAGCCCAAACAAATTTTTGGAAAAATGGCCTACACCGAGAAAAAGCTTATGCAAAATTAACAAAAAACCTAGTATAATTTATTAGGTGTCTTTAGCAGTTTTCAGCCTCCTAAGTTTTTCGTGAAAACATCTAGGTTTTACATGTTTAATTTACCGATATTGATTTGGATAAATTAACTAAGTATTTTTTAATCTATACATTATGGCTTCGACAGTTTATATTATTACTATTGGTTAATATGTTGTATATTTGGTTTGGGTGAATCAAAAAATTTTTTTTTGCAGGGTATCGAAGAATGTGCTTTCAAAGCAATATATAAAATAATATATTACTTTGGTGAATAAGTTCTTAATTATATACAAATTCTTTCCACCCAAGCCGGCTTAGGTGATTTTACTATTGCTTTTTTTCTCGGTGTTGGGTATTTTACAACTTTCTTAAATTAACCAAAAATGTGACGCTTAAAATATTGCCCAATTGTAAGAGTAGGAGAATTACGAATTATTTGAAAAATCGAAAACACTTGTTATTACGTGGTTTTGCGATAAGTATTCCGAGATTGGTTTTAAACGGAAAACCAGTTTTAACCAGTTTTGAGTTTTATGAAGAGCGTCACAAAAAAGTGTATCGAATGGAACATAAATCTAAAGACGATACAATTGTCTGAATTTGGCAAAAGGTTATTAGCAACAATGTTAAGTATATTATATCACTTATCGTACTTAGAGTACCTTTGCGTAAGGTTGGTCTCAGTAATGAGTGTGACATTTGCTCTAAAGAACTAAAATAATACTTCTCAAAAAGTCAGAAATTAAATTGAACAAGCTACAAAGATGTTCATATCAATGCAACATAAGGTTGTTAAAATAAGGATAAGGCTAAGGATAAGGATAAGGATAAGGATAAGGATAAGGATAAGGATAAGGATAAGGATAAGGATAAGGATAAGGATAAGGATAAGGATAAGGATAAGGATAAGGATAAGGATAAGGATAAGGATAAGGATAAGGATAAGGATAAGGATAAGGATAAGGATAAGGATAAGGATAAGGATAAGAATAAGGATAAGGATAAGGATAAGGATAAGGATAAGGATAAGGGGAAGGATAAGGATAAGGATAAGGATAAGGATAAGGATAAGGATAATGATAATGATAATGATAATGATAAGGATAAGGATAAGGATAAGGATAAGGATAATGATAATGATAATGATAATGATAATGATAATGATAATGATAATGATAATGATAATGATAATGATAATGATAATGATAATGATAATGATAATGATAATGATAATGATAATGATAATGATAATGATAATGATAATGATAATGATAATGATAATGATAATGATAATGATAATGATAATGATAATGATAATGATAATGATAATGATAATGATAATGATAATGATAATGATAATGATAATGATAATGATAATGATAATGACAATGATAATGATAATGATAATGATAATGATAATGATAAGGATAAGGATAAAGAAAACAATAAAAATAAGGATAAAAATATTAACCCTTTGCGATCGTATTAATTATATATGTATATAGGTGTCATGCTGGTCGAAATTAATTTTCGATAAAAGAACAGTAATACAAGATGCAACAATATGCAAGATTATGAAAGAAAAATAATATTTATTAATTCTTTTTAAAGCTTTAGATACATATATGTAATATAATATGTTTAATTTTATGAAAAAAATATATTTTATAGTTCATCATCGTGTGATATCTTTCAAAGCAGTCTCCAATATGAAGTCCTGGTTTTAGAGACCATGTGTCACAAAAATAATTAGTTTGGCGACTTCCGCCTAAAATTTTTCTGTTAGAACATACAGAACAATCTTTACTTTTTACATCTTCACAGTTCTGCAAAACATGTACTTTGTCATTAAGCATTTCCTCCTTATTTGAGGACGATGGTCTTCCTGGTTTTGAAGATGTTCCATTTATTTATAAGTACATTTTATAAAATATCGTTCGAATTCAACGAATTTCAGAAACTTATCGATTGAGAGCAGACAAAGGACTGAATCGGTAAAAAAGCTTTGGTTGCTGGAAACAGACATACGATTAGAATGGTAAAAAAAATCTTTGATGGCTGAGAGCAGACATACGTTCGCAAAGAGTTAATATAGATATTGATAAAGATATAGATAAAGATAAAGATAGGGACAGTCATAGAGATATAGATAAAAAAAGTGAAATAGATAAAAATAGAGATAAAGAAAAGAGATAAAAAAATATTTAGATATAGAAATAGAGATAGAGGTAGAGATAGATATAGAGGTAGAGATAGATATAGAGATAGGAATAGAGATAGAGATAGATATTGAGATAGAGATAGAGATAGAGATAGGGATAGAGACAGAGACAGAGATAGAGATAGAGATAGAGATAGAGATAGAGATAGAGATAGAGATAGAGATAGAGATAGAGATAGAGATAGAGATAGAGATAGAGATAGAGATAGAGATAGAGATAGAGATAGAGATAGAGATAGAGATAGAGATAGAGATAGAGATAGAGATAGAGATAGACAATGAGATAGAGATAGAGATAGAGATAGACAATGAGATAGAGACAGAGATAGATAAAGACATGGTGAAATGCATAGAGATAGACAATGAGATAGACACAGAGATAGATACAGACATGGTGAAATGCATAGATATAGATATGGAGATAGAGATAGAGATAGATATAGACAATGAGATAGAGACAGAGATAGATAAAGACATGGAGAAAGGGATAGAGATAGATATAGAGATAGAGTTAGAGTTAGAGGTAGAGTTAGAGTTAGAGTTAAGGTTAGAGTTAGAGTTAGAGATAGATATAGAGAAAGATATAGAGATAGCGATTGAGATAGAGAAAGATATAGATAGTGATAGAGAAGGAGATATAGATAGAGTTAGAGTTGGAGTTTGAGATAGAGTTAGAGATAGATATAGATATGGAGATAGAGATAGAGATAACGATTAATATAGAGATACAGATAGAGATATAGAGATGGAGATATAGATCTATTATAGACAAAGATGTTAGTATTGATAGAAATTCAGATAAGGATAAAAATAAAGTTATCCAAAATATTGTGAAATTGTATAGAACTTTTCTTTCAAATTAAACACAGAAAAATTAGTGAAATGGCTAATATTTTGGCTTTATTAGCGCGCAAATTTTTTGGCATTTAGTGTTTCAACACAATTTTGGGTAACCGCCTACAACGACTGCGTTTTATGAATACCATTCTGTCGGTCCAATTTTGCATTAATTTTTCCAGCATAATAACGCGCTGAATGTTGATCAGTCGTAGCTGGCTTATCAGCATAAAGTGTCTTAACGTACCCCCACAAAAAGTAGTCTAACGGAGTTAAATCACATAACCTAGGTGGCCAAAGCAAAATATAAATATTAGGGTGGGTCGCTAAAAAAAATGTTCGATAAACTCGGTCTAAAATGTACCTTGAGTCATTGTTGTATCCTCCACAAAACGATTTCGCAATGTATTAACCCTTATCCTTCCTGGGATTTTTTTAAAAAAGTGCCTTGTTTGGTCAAAAACCCACTTTTTGTATGGATAAGTTTTTTGTTTTGCTGTATTTTCAAAAACAAAAAAAAACTATAATTAAAGCTTCAAAAATGATGACTATCTGCATAAAAAATTTTGAGAAATTTGCTCGTTCTGTATTTTTTTTTGAGTCTTTTTTGAATACATTTCGATGCGATTCGACTTAAATCTTCATAACTACGCTATATTTCGTCCGATTGATGCCGTGTAACCAACGTTGAAAAGGTAATAAAATATCCTAAACATATCAGGGGCTTACTTGTTCAATTTTGAAGAAAGTTAACCCATTGAGAACCCAAAAAGTGGGTTTTTGACCAAAAAAGGCACTTTTTTTAAAAATTCTAGGAAGGCTAAGGGTTAACACATCGCGAAATAGTTTTGCGGAGGGTAGCACAATTAGCAAAGGTACATTTTAGACCGAGTGTATCGAACACTTTTTTTTTGTGTTTGGAGACCGACCCGCTTTAATATATATAGCCCCAATTATGCAAAAGAAAATTTCGAATAACGGCTTAAGGTTGGTAAACTAAGTCCAGACGGCCATTAGAAAGAAATTGTATTTCATACATAATTCCCATGTGTCTTCTTTTTATTACAAACAAAATTTAAGAGATATCAAATATATTGTTGTTTTCATTTAAAAAATAACTGCTACACCTCTTGTTGATACGTTGAAATTGTTTTTTTAGTAGACCCAACAAAATACTTAGAACGAAAATTTGGTAGAAGTTGGACAAACGTAGGAGATCTTAGGCATACAGACAGCTTTATATATTAAATTTATTGCTTCCATTATAAGACTCAGATAATAAATTTGTAAAGCATTCTTGACCATTGACAATCTTAAATATGTAAATAATGCATAATCTTGAGTATTTGACAGATGTTCAAATAATAGATACTCTTTCCAACGAAGCTAATATAAATAGTTTTATAAACGACCTTCCCTCATTGTTGACATGAATTGCAAAAAATGTGGGTAATGGCATGATGAATGAAGACACAGAATGGCTTATTTAATCATTTTGAAATGTTGGCCACATTCATATTTCTTTTTATTTATTTATTTTGGCATTCATTAAAAGCTTACAGACACTTTCGCCTTCACTTTTTGATTTATTTTAGAACAGCGAAAGAAATAAAAATAAATGAAAAATAATAAAAATACGCTTCAATTAAAATTTCATTCATCAAACGCGAGTTACATAATTCGAATATAAACAATAATAAAGTGGGAGCAGTAGCAATAACAACAACAACAAAAACAACAACAGCGAAAACAAGCAACCGGTCAGTCAGTTAGTTCAGCGAGGTTCAACGACCAACACAACAGATGATAAATAAAATCAATTTTATATGTTTACAAAAATTACAAAGAAAATAAAAGCAGCAAAAACAACAACAACAAAAATAAGTAAAACTTGTACTTGTACTTAAATAAACTTACAACTTGTCTGTCTTTTATTAAAAAATAAAAAAATAGCACTAAATGCAACATAAATTGTCAGTAAAAAGCATGACATTTTATTGTCCACTATTTGTTATTGAGAAAGAAATTGAAGAAGCGAATTGAGGGCAGGAGGAGGTAGTTGCCAGTGAAGCTGAAATCAAAAGAACAGCACGTTTGAGTAGCATTTTCTGGGTAAAAAGAAAATTTTTTACCTCTATTAACATTGAATATTTCAGATTGCATTTTATTTGTTTGTTTCTTTGTTTGCTCTGAAAAAAGGTCATTATTTCAAAAAAATTTGTTTGTTTCTTTGTTTGCTCTGAAAAAAGGTCATTATTTCAAAAAAATATTTAACGCCCACTTTTTTGCATATCTATGTATCTGTTTGTTCATGACACAAATGTTTGATTTCAATGTTGTGTACGTTTTTGATTTAGATCTTTATCGAAATAATGCTTTTGTTTATTTGGTGAAGAAATTGTGCAATTATTTCTTACAATAGATTTTCCACACTTTTTTATTTTCTCATTTTATTTAATAAACACAGCGAATGTCATTGCTTTTAATGGCTGAAAGTGTGTTATTTTTTTTTAGGCAAATAAGCGCATTTAAAAAGTAATTGCCAGCTGCATGAACTAATAAATTTTTTATTATCGTCAACTGAATTTAGCGATAACATCAAAAAAACTGCTGTAAATGTGGAAGTATTTCATTGGCTCAGCTTTTTTCAATTATAAATTAGTTTTTCCAACAAGCCCAATAATATTTGTCTAAGGCGGTTATTTTGTAGTTTTAGGACATAAGCCTCATACTTTATACTTTATACGTTATACTTTATACTTTATACTTTTTACTTTATACTTTATACTTTATACTTTATACTTTATACTTTATACTTTATACTTTATACTTTATACTTTATACATTATACTTTATACTTTATACTTTATACTTTATACTTTATACTTTATACTTTATACTTTATACTTTATACTTTATACTTTATACTTTATACTTTATACTTTATACTTTATACTTTATACTTTATACTTTATACTTTATACTTTATACTTTATACTTTATACTTTATACTTTATACTTTATACTTTATACTTTATACTTTATACTTTATACTTTATACTTTATACTTTATACTTTATACTTTATACTTTATACTTTATACTTTATACTTTATACTTTATAGTTTATTATTATGTTTAAAAACTTTTATTTTCACAATTTTTAGTTTTTATATTTTTTCTATAATAATTTATTTATTTACTTATTATTTATTTCTTTAATTTTTAATATATTTATTTATGTTTTGTCTTTCTTGTGACTTTTACTTTATTTTATTTTTGTTTTTTTATTTATTTTTTATTTTTTTTTTATTTATAATTGTATCATATTTGTTGTCTTTTTTCCTTTCTAATATTTTTATTTTTTTATTTATTTTAATTTTATTATTATAATTTAAAAAATTTTTTTATTTTATTTTTTATGTTATTTTTTATTTTTCATTTGTAAAAATTTTTTGTTCTTTATTTTTTGGATCGTTTTATTTGTTGTTTGCTTTTATTTTTAAGTTTAACTAAACTGAAACAAGCAAATTTATTTATATTTTTGCTATTCAAATTTCAATTTTGCACATATATTTTAAATATATCTTTTTATACTTATTTTATTTTGTGTTTATAATGAAATATTTAAATTATTAATTTTTTGTTTTTTTTTTAATTAATCTTAATTTTCAAATTATTTTCCGTTTTAAATTTTTAATTGCTTTCTTCTGTGTTCTAATTTTTTTAAGGTTTTTGTTTATTTTTAAATTTAGTTTCTTATTTATTATAATAAGAATTTTTTAATTGATAATATCTGTTAATTTGTTTTTAAATATTGACATGATATTTTTAATTTTTAACTTTACTCTTTTTTTTTAAAGTTTGTATATTTTCCCTTTCTTATATTTTTTTGTTATCTTTATTTTTTTGTATATTTTATAATTTTTGTAAAAATATAATTTATATTATGAACCTTAATATTATATAATTAAAAAGTATTTATACTTTATGTTTTGTTTTATTGTTTACATTTTTAAATTTTTTTAAGGGTTTTATTCTTTTTAATTGTTTTTTGAATATTTTTTACTACGATATTTTTATGTTTTTCATTTTAATTTTTTGTTTCTATTTTATTCTTAAATTATTTTTAAAACTTAATTTCTCAAATGATTATTTTTTGTACTATTTTTGGAAATCGAAAAACTTTTTTAGTTTCCATCTTTTAATTTTTCAATTTTCATTTTTTAGGTATTTTTGCTATATTTTTACATATATAGTATGGATATAATATATGAATTTGTTATATATTACGGCATATTAATATATTACTTTGATTAATTAATATAATATTATTTATTAATATATGTTTTTTTTAATGTTTATATTTTTAAACATTTTTATTTTTTTAAATTTTTATTTTTTGTAAATTTTTATGTCTTTATTTACTGTAATTTTTAATTTTGCTACTTTTTTATTATGTTCGGTCTAGTCCAAGATCATTTCTTACTAGTATTTTCATAAATACATTTTTTATATTTTTACAATTTTCTAAATTTTGTACGTGCTTATTTTGTTTACTAGTTACTCAAATATTTTTGATGTAATGTTTATTTTTCAAACAATTAAATATTTTTTTAATTAATATTTTTTGAGTTTAAATGTTTTTATTTTGTTAATATTTTTTAATTTGAATTGTTTTGGCTTTGTTAATTTTTTATTATTTATTTATAATTTCATTTATTTAAAATTAATTAAATTTTTTATTTATTAATTAATTTTATTTAATTTTAAATTTAATTTCTTTAATTTTTATTTATTTTAGCTTAAATTTATTTTATTTGAAATTAATTTTTTTTATTTATTATTTATTTTTTATTTTATTATTAAGGGGACAAATGCTTACAAATTTTTAAAAAAAATTTTTTTTTCGGGAATTTTTTTCATAGAAGGAAAAAAGATATCGTTTTCAAATTTTGCACATGTATTTATTAACATTTAAAGAATAAAAGTTTTTGTAGAATTTGTAACCTATATGTCCCCTTAAAATATTTTATTTCTTATTATTATATTAGTAGTTTTTAGTAGTTTTTATTTGTTTTTAAATATGTTTTTATAAATTTTTTATTAATTTACAAAGTTTTAAATTTTTCATAATGATCCTTAAATATTCTTCAAACATATTTATACCTCCACGTTTAAAAAACGTAAATGGGGGTATATTCATTTTGTCACTCCGTTTGTAACGCCCATAAGGAGGCTTGGTAGGTATTGAAAAGTATTATTGATCAGCATCACCACCCGAGTCGATTTAGCCATGTCCGTCTGTCTGTCCGTCTGTCCGTCTATCCGTCTGTGATCACGATTACAGCCGTAATTGTCAAGCTATCATCACGAAATTCAATATTTAAGCTTTTATCTAAAAAATAAAGGTCAAGTTCGAAAATGAGCTAAATCGGATGAAAACCACGCCTACCTCCCATACAAAGTGCCTTTATCAAAACGGTAAAATCTCTTAGAATTCCACAAAAATTAATATGAGGACTTCAAATTTTGCATATGAACTTGGATATTTAAAGTGCACTCTAAGTATGAAATTCAATCAAATCGGATGAAAACCACGCCTACCTCCCATACAAAGTGACTTTATCAAAAAGGTAAAATCTCTTTAAATTCCACAAAAAATAATATATTGACTTGAAATTTTGCATATGAACTTTTATATATAACATGCACTTTGCGTATGAAATTCAACCAAATTGAGTGAAAACCACACCCACCTCCACAAAGTGATTCTATAAAAAATACGTGGGGGTATTTTAACTTCGGCCCAGTCGAAGATCATTTCTTACTAGTTTAAGTTAATTTTATTTCCTTATTTTAATTAAATAATTTATTTGTTTGCAGTTGAAATTTATTTTTAAGTTTTCTTGCTTTTGTAGTTAATTTAATTTTTATTTGTTATTTGCTTTTTATACGTTTTTATTTTTAACAATTGATTTAGACTTGATTCAAATTTACTTAAAAACCAATGTTTATTTTCGCGATATTCTTAGGAATCAGTTCAAGTACCGCAGAGATTATTGTTTCCCTAAAGTGTCACCCACAGTGTCAAACACCCACAGCATGTAACACTTGCAAAATATAAGGAAAAACTTCGACAATTGCAACATAATGCAAAGAAACATCCAGCTGTTTCGAAAGTCATGCAAAGCGGAATGCCATCTACATGATTCCATAGAAAAACCAGTTCAATTCCCTGTCACCCGAATTGAGATAATGTTGTTCACAGAATTTCTTATTTTTGTAACAATCTTCAAAAGCTTACTTTGAACACATTTCGCGGTAGGATGTAAAATTCTTGCTGTTTTCTCTGGTTGTTTTTTATGTGTTTTTTTTTCCATGACCATAGCTAACATATTCGATTTCAGTTACTTACTTGCGAGTGCGCTCTAACAATTAACAGCACCAGCATCTATTCACGATTTCTCAAAAAAAAAAAAAAAAAAAAAAAAAAACAAACCTATAACAAAATAATGCTCTACAAAGTGCAGTTAACACTTTTTATTCAATCAGATTGCATAACATTTGAACGTGCTAATATGCAGAAGTGCCACACAGAAATATAGCCACAATGTATGATATTTATATGTTGGTGCAGATGTTTGTTTGTTTGTTTGTTTGTATATTTGATGGATTAATTTATTTATTTATTCAATACGACATTAAGTTAAGTTGTGGTCTGCAGAATGCGCACAACTGCTGCGGATAGAGTTTCATAATTAATTCGATTGTAGCACAAGTTGTGACGTCATTATTATTATTATTATTATTGTTATGACTTATTTATGTGATGCTTGTCATTAATAATATTTGCAAAAAGATATGTGTATTTATATAATTGTCAGAAAGGTGTATCGTAAACATATTTCTCTCCAAACTTATTGAATTTCATGAAAGAATATTTTCTTTATGCATATCGCTGACGATATTTTATTTAATGTTTTTCACACATTTTGCTCACATGTGCATTCATGTGTTTGACACATGTGTATGTTTAATAATTAATAAGCACACACACACACATATTATTAGAGAAACTAAATTTATTTATATGGCTAATAAATCGCAATTTGTTTAGCTTAATTGACTGTTTTAAATTGACTTGAAATGTGAGTTTGTTTATTTGAAATGATTTGTTTTTTTGTCATTTTTCCTTTAATTTTTTAAATTTAAAGTGCAAATATCTTTATTTGTCTTACATTCGGATTAAAGAATACAGAAAATTTCATGTGGCGACAAATTTTATTATGAGATGAAATAAGTTGCGAAATTATTGATATGTAGTTGGTAATCAACTTTAATAAATTATTCAGAAACAATGAGTTTGAAATTGTACATAGTTTTAATTAAAGAGCTGAACAAGCATCTGCCATACTTTCAAATACTTTCTTTCTTCTGCAGTCGCAAATCAAAACAACTAGTGTAGTAAGTAGATGTTTTGATATGTATACAAGTACTGCACAAATAAACAAACTAACATCCAAGCATAGCACTATACAAATAAACTGAAATAGATCCCAACTGAAGAAGAATATAAAAAAATGCCCTCCACTTTTATTGTCTTGATTGTAGCTCCATGGTTTGATAAGTTATTTCATAACATAACTCAAGCATGCCTCGACAGTAACAAAACGCTTTCAAAATAAGCAATGCTTGTTTTGTTGACTTCACTTCAAACAGAACATTTTTATTCGATATCAAGGCTACGTACACTGAAGTACACTGCACACAGATACAGTAAAATAGCGAAGTCTTACGAATGGAAGGTTTTGTGCAGCTCTCTAGTTTGAATTGGCTTCTTTCCAATGTAAGCTATTTGTGGGTAATAAAATAGCAGATATCGCCAAAAAGAAACGCTCAAAAGTTTGTTGAGTTTTCCAATTTAAGTGATTGATTAAGTGAAGGTTGGAAGTTTCTGGTAAATTTTAATGTCTTCAATACAAAATTCCGATTACAAATGCTTTATTTTAAAGAGGCTGCGGTTTGGTTAATTGAACTCAAGAAAAGCTTCGACGGCAGAGCTTTGAAATTTTAATAGATCATTGTTTCTTAATATATCCACGAAATTTAGAAAGTATTTAAATAGGTATCTTACAAAATTTTATTATTAAATATCTAACAAAGATATTTAGGGAACACGCCTACCCAAGCAAAGTAGGCGTTCAAAACGATTTGAAGTTTCTTGACGCAGTTATTTAAACTAATTTGGTACAAGTAGTTTAAGACTTTGGAAAGCGTGCAAAAAAGAGCATGACAAAAATGATCAGAAACAAAAGTGGGCGTGACTTATAAATAGAACTTTGAACATTTTTAACAATTATGCGTGATACGCCTATTTTACAAAAGTGGGCGTGTTATATTTAAATCGATTTAGTTTATATTCAACCCAAGCTTATGACATGAAATTTGGTTAATGTTCTAAGTTTTAAATCTTTCGACAAAGGACGCGTTGAAAACTGGGTTTGCCACGCCTTCTCAAAAAAAAGTGGACGTATTATATATGAAATTTATATATTTTCGATTCTGTAAGGTTAACTTAGTGGGAGTTTGGTGTAAGTACTTAAAGATTTAAGTTAAGCTTTACTGAAAATAAATTTGATATGGATATGATATGGACTGAAATGGATATCATCAGTACGCGTATGGTATGGGTATGATATGGGTACGGTATGGGTATGGTATGCGTATGGTATGGGTATGGTAAGGGTATAATATAGATATGGTAAGGGTATGGTATGGGTATAGTATGGGTATGGTATGAGTATGGAAGGGTATAGTATGGGTATGGTATGGGTATGGTATGAGTATGGTAAAGGTATCTAATGGTATAGATGAGTCTATTTCATCATTCGAAACATCAGTTAATGTAGTTTAAATATCAGTTTGTTCAACAACCCACTTCACTTCCTTTTACTCACTTAGGAGCGTAAGATAAAGCGTGGTGTTAATCCAATATATTGGTTATTAATAAATTATGGTTGTAATAAGGTTGTATTTGCGAAAGACCGAATTCTTAAATAAAAAAAATATATATATATGGGGCGTCCTTTATCAAGTCGGCCAACCCCCCCCCCCCTTAACGTTTGAATTTTTGAGATAAAAAAAAAACATTTCTGATATTTTAAAATTTTGCAAAAAATGGCCCAACTCAAAAATCTATTAATGTCAAAATGTTTTTTTTTTTAGATTTATACTAACATTTTGACAAATCTAAGCAGTTTTTGTTTTATAATATTTTTCCCTAAAGTGCCTTATTTTTTAATAACAAATCGTTTAAGTTTAAACATTAAATATTTTTTGGACCCACTTTTACTGATAAGGGTTAACTTTTTAGAAAAATGTACACAATACTTTTAGTTAAGGAACAAGATTCTATCATTAAAAAGAAGAAAAAAACTGACCCAAGTTAATTTTTTTAACGTTTCCTTTTTTGCGTGGCTATTTTTGTCCAAAAAAGTGGCCACAACACCTCCAAATTACAAAAAATTTCAAGAGCGCCAAACAATAGAAAAATAGAGATTTCAAGGGTTTTTCAACTTTTTATCTCAAAAATTCAGATGTTTAGGAGGGGGTGGCCGATTTGATAAAGAACGCCCCATATATACTCGTTGAAAACTTGTTATACAACTAAGACTATAGATTCCGGTATTTTGATCAGTATATTGTCCCGACAATTCTGGGATATTGCTAAATATGTTATCTCAAAAATTGTAGGATGGTTTCTGCGACATAATGACCAAACAATTTTACATTTGTCACATTGTCACATTAAGGGTATTCAGTAAAATTTGTTAAGTCCTGCTAAGTTGATAAATTGTTAAAGATATCAGCTATATATGAAGGCACCTGCTAAAACATTTTACAATCAAGTGCTAAACTGATTTAATTACTTGCGTAACCAGTACTCAATAGCCAAAAATGTATTTTCATTTTTATATTACAGTGCGTTAACATTTTTGATAAATTTGCTACTCAGAAAATGAGATGATGTATGAGATTATGTATGAACAATTTTAAGCCATCTATCAAAGTTTGTGAAAGAACTCTCCAAAAAATCATTTCATACAAGGGAGTATGAGTTATCAGAACTCATTTCTAATGAGTTCGGTAACTCATTACGGTCCCTTACGGTCCCATAAAACGGGATGGTTTTATGGTCCTATATATCGTACAGTCCTATTCGATAGACAATATTTTGAGAAATGGAAATTCATCAAATTTTTTTGTGGTTATTGTTGTCAGTGTATCAGTGCTTATTGTGAGGGATAATTACGGAATAGTTAACCTTTCTTGGGAAGAGAAATGATTAAATATACTAAATATATGAAAAAGTCTCTTTTTATCAACCTCCGTTGAAAGTAGTCTAATGCAGGGGTAAAATAGGATATTGTTTGAAAATCGTCGCATTTTCGAAAGAACAGCTCGAGTTTTAAGATACCAATACAATCCGTAACAGCCCTATTGATAAACGATATTTTGCAAAATGGAAATTCATCCCATTTTGTTAAGTTTACTTACTGATGGATATGTCTCATGGTGGGAAATACTTATGAACTCTAAAAGACGGATGAAAATACGTGTTTTCCTTGTCTTGGTTCAAAAAATTTCAAGATACTAAAGCTATTTTTATGTCATATTTCCTCAAATCCCACCTATATAATCACAAATCAACTTATTGGAATTTGTGGAATTAAAATCAAATTCTAGATAAATGTTAATCATTAAAAGTCCAAAACTTGTTTCTTTTTCTAGGCTCAATTAAAATTCCCAGTCATAACATAGCGGAAAATATTTGCGTGGGCTGTGACAAACACCGCAAAACAATGTGTGTCTCAAAAAAACTATAGCCCGGAAAAAATATTATTTAACGATACGCTTTAGATTTACACGATTTTGAAGTAAAGGAATTTTAAATTTATTAACATGTCAAATAATGGGAGAGACAAAGAGAAGGAGGAGGAGTAGGTGGAAGTGCAAAACTTAAGCCAGTCGCGAGAATAACAACTGCAACGAGGCAATAATATTTGACTGTAGCAAAAAAGAAAAACAACCCAGCAATGCAATAAAATACTTAACCCCACACTAAGGAAGGAACCGCACGATTTTTCAACTCAAGCTTGAAAACTGGTCTTAATTTGCTTACAAAATAAAAAAAAATAATGCAAAATCCAAAAAATAGAGCAAAAAAAAAAGATCGATTTCTGTGAAATATGTTGACAAATGTTGCGACAGTTTCGCATCAGCGAACGTTGCAACAACATTGTGGCAAGTGAAAATGATGACTACAACGAAACCTGAACGTGTCTCACGTGACGCATTGAACGCACAATTTAGTGCGAAACTGGCGCGCAGCAACGCATGTCATGATGGGCGTCTTGCAATAAAAAAAAAGAAAAAGAAAAAATACATAAAAACATGTAAATCACCTTCTTTTTCGTGCCAAGCCCACCAAGTGGGTCAGTTTGGAAAACTTCAAACAACTTGTTCGCTGGCTGTACTGGGGCGTCAACGGAACTGGTTGTAAGGAAGCGGCCACAAAAGGAAGCGTTCAACGCAAATAGACGTTCAGAAAAAAAAGTAACTACCATGAAATTACGTCATGGCCTCAGAGACAGTGCCGGTTAAACGATTAAGTTAAAAAGACCGAAAATCATGTCAATGAGATGCCGAAATTAACATTTTAGAAAATTCTGTCGGTAATAAAAATGAAAACTATGTCGGCGAAGTGAAGTGTTGATAACACGCTGAGTTTAAGAGTTGAAAGCGAAAGAAAACGCGGTTAAGAGATAACTCAACTATTGTGAAGAAGAAACCTAAACGCGTTACTGCATTAATATGAAAGATAGACCCAGTAAAAGATTACTTCTTAGTAAAAAAAAAAAAAATTGAAATTATAATAGAGGGTAATAGAGAAAAAAAATAATAGAGGAAATTACAATAGATTCATTAAAAGGTACTTTTTCCTGTAGGGATTACGCTTTACTCGTTCAAGACTTGTTCGGACCGATGAATTGGTTACCCAGATCATGTGTGATATCACACTTCTAGACTTCTTCTTTTGGAGCTACGTAAAGCCAAAAGGCTGTATGGATAACCCGGCTACGATTGCCCACATTACTCGCGTCATACGCTCAAAACCACTCGAAATGGTCGAAAGTTTCATCGAAAATTCGAACTTAAGAATAGACCATATTACGGTTAACAAGAAATAATTTTCAAAAATAAATGTAAGGAATGAAGGGTTCGTCTGCATGAGGCTGATAAGGATTACCCGATGAAATAGGATTTAATTTATTATTTAATTTAATACTTTTCTTTTATTTTTTTTATTATTTTATTTTTTTATTTATTTATTGTTTTTTATTTTATTTTTATATTTATTTATTTTTTTTTATTTATTTTTTTATTTTTTTATTTATTTTTTATTTTTTTATTTATTTTTTATTTTTTTATTTATTTTTCATTTCTTTTAATTATTTTTATTTGTTGCCATAGTTTTTGTAATAAAATATCGGGTAATATTTTAAGGATTACCCGATGAAGTAAAATTTTATTTTTTACTTATTTTTTTATTATTTTTTTATTGTTTAATTTTTTCATTATTTTTTTTTTTAGTTTTTTATAAAAATAAATAACCTATTAAATTATACCTAAATTTTTTTATCAAAATCGGAAACTATGCAGCTCACCAAATTTTCATATAGAATGACCCGCCAAATGAAACAATTTCATATTTTTTTTTCTCATAACTGAATGATTCGGTTTGGGTTTTAGTTCCAGAGTTACAAATATTTAGTTGCTATAAAATTTGAGGCCTAGTTCAATTTGAAGATTATTTTGACAGTCAAATGAATAATATTTAAAAAATAGCTAAAAGTTATTACTAGAAATTAAATTTTTTTCTAAAACTATGAACATATAAGAATAAAAAATAGCTTTATAGATATTTACAATAATATTATTTGTCGGATATCGAACGAACCCTTTTGAAAAATGTCAAAGTTCTTGTTGTGGTTAATACTCAGTTTTGCAGATTTTTTGTCCGATCTAATGATTTTCGGCCGAGGATGTTTATTTTTTTGGTTCGTCAATGCACTTGGTTTTTGGGAGGCACAAGTAAAAAGAACTGTTTTAATTTTGAGTTGAATTTACATGTTTATATACAGTGTTGTGCATAACAAAAGCAACAAAAATTGCTGCAACGAAGTCTTTTCATTTTTAACAAACGTTAACTATATCCACCAAAATTCCAATTTCAAGTTTTACTCATTAATGTGTCGTGTTGAATATAACAATAAAAATAGAAAAATAAAATTGAACGGTACTTCTGTAATGAGTGTGGTACATAGACTAAACACTTTTCGCCTGTTCATAACAAGAGCAACTTTCATGCGTAATTTTTTTTGCACTGACTAATAATAATTATCATTATATCATAAATTATAATTTACTGTTACATTTTGTATTTTTCTTTCAAGAAGCTTCACATGGCAATATGTGCTCTCTGTGGTTCGCCATTGTTTGCGGAGAGGTGCTGGAGGATCAGTAAAATTAATTTCAATTAAAAAAAAATTTTTTTGTGTCAGATGGGGTTCGAACCTGGTCTCGAATTGGCATCGCGTGGTCCACGCACTGTTTATCTCACTCGACCACGGCCACTTTAAATGGCATTTAATGAATGCGACTTGGCTCGCGCTAAATATTTAGATGGTTTCAAACAGAAAATAATTGCTGAGTATAAAAATGGATCATAAAAAATTTCTTTGGCAAAGAAGTCAGGATAAATAAATCCATAATTTCACGGCTATTTAGAAACTTTGAAAACACAAAAACTGTCAAAAACCCTTCATGGCCTCGGTAATCGAGAAGGTAGCGTGCTTGACTGCCACCCCAGATGTCTCGGTTTCGAATCCCGGTCAGGTCATGGTCCTACGCTTTAACTTTTCTGCATTTCTTTCCTTATTTCTAATCAACTGAAATTGAAAACTCATCAATATTTACGACTTAAAATTTGCAATGTAGTTAACAACACTGTTTATAAGTAATCCATAACTATTGTAATACAATTTTGAGAGCTCATCTGAAGCTGTTGTTGTGTCCTTGCTCTTAATAGACGACTGTGAAAAGAAAACGTGGTAAATATGGCTTTGATCGGTTCAATAGAACAATTTTGTTTCGGAGGTGACTTCGAAGAATATCTTGAGCGGATTGAACAATTCTTCAAAATAAATGCTGTGGAAAATTAAAACCAAAGTGGCACTTTTTTGACTTTGGTTGGACCGGATACATACAAACGCATCAAATCAATTGTATTGCCCGAAAAAGCTACGGATAAAACATTCAAATAGCTGCTGGGCATTATTTTACCACATTTTCAACCAAAAAAAAAAAAAATTATTGCGGAGCATTTTAAGTTCTACAGCTGTGCGCAAAAATCAACCGAGCACATTGCCGACTATAAATAAATAAATAAATAACTGGCCATTTCAGCCCTTGAAAGGATTTTGACCTAGCCTCTTATTAACTCAAACTTTAAGTAGCACTTTGTGGTTCCGGAATGTTTCTGCCGGAGGCGCTACGTGCCCGATGGGTATGCGGTGTGAAGAGCGCCCAGCTACAAACCAAGTTGTTATCAACAAATCTCACTTGAGCGTACTAGTTGGCGTACAAACTTGGATCATTGAATTGGGTGTCGAGCGCTGCTGAACCTTTATTAAGGAAAGTGTTGGTGAATGATTGCGAGCTGGAGATGGAAGAGGATAGCGGCACGGTGGTATCTTTTTCAAATCTTAAGCTCAATACTATTAAATTTCCTCCTTTCCAGGTTCTAATAGGAGAGCAAATCGATATAATTGGAGAAAAATCAGTACTTGTTAACAATCAATGTCAACTTAAGTTGGTGGTAATTCAAGGCCGTAAGTTTACGCCTCTTTTGGGTTGAAATTTGATGGATTTCCTTTTTCCTAGTTGACAAAAATTACTTAAATCATCATCTAGTGAAATTGATGCCTTTTTACCAGTTTACACTTTTTGTCTAGCAGACATAGAAAATGTAATTAAAGTTCAATTTCCTGGTCTATTCTAAGAAAGTTTGGAGTTAATTAAAAATTTTAGCGCCGAAATTTTTGGCTAAAAAAAATTCCCGTGGAGTCTGAACTAAATCGTATGTAACACATGGTCCCATAAGTCCCGAGACTAACTAATAGGTGGCACCTCTAACGAAATATCGATATAATATTTCGATAGTTCCAACCTTCAAACAATACGTTTAAAAATTTCATGACAATTTAACATTTAGTTCAGAAGTTGCAGTGATTTAAGGAGGGTTATATACACAGAACTTTTTTTTCAAAAATTTTTTATATTTTCTTAAAGTCCCAAGAATATGTGGCGAAAATTTTAAGTCGATATCTCAAAAAATAACAAAGTTATAGCCTAGTCAGTGAACCGCCTTCTAGAGCGCACAGTGCTGGCCCTTATTTTCAAACGCGTTTTTCTCGAAACCATGTTTTCAAAGTGTGGCGTCCATGGCGTAGTTGGTTAAAGTGAGTGGCCTCTATGTCAACGAACCTGGAGACCCGGGTTCAAACCCCAGCAGTGACAGAAAATTATATGAATAAACATGATTTTTCTGTACGCCACCTCTCTGCAGACAATGGCAAACCTCAGAGAGTAATAAAAATGCCATGTAAAGCTTCTCGAGAACAAGAACATTCTGTTCATCGCCGTTCGGAGTCGGCGTTAAGCATGTAGGTCCGGTTCTCGGTAATTAATTGTGTATAAACTTAATAACACGCACAACACAATTGATTATAAGAAGCTAGGTCAAAGTCCTTTCAAGGTCTGAAATGGCCAGTTATTTATTTTTTTGTTCTTATGTTTTCAAAGTCGGTGACCAAGATTTCTCGAAACTCAATGAACCGATCGTTTTGATATTGTCGCAGGCTTATTTTACACATAATAATCTCGTACTTGTCATAGGATTCTTTTTTCGTAGCTTCGTTCATTTTTTATAGGCAAAATAATGACGAATTTTTGGTCGAAAATCGTTAATTTACGTTCGGAAGTCCGCCATTTTGTGAAAAACAACTATTTTCAAAATCGGCTATGACAAGTACGAGTTTTAAGTATATAGTTTAATAATATTTTTAATTTTTTTGTTTCAGTTGAATTTAGGAGGATCAATCTTGGTTACCGCATTTTCAGAGCGTTCTGCAAAAAATGGTGTATCTACCATAATATTAATTTTTTTTTTAATAAAAAAAAACTTAAAATACTCTTGAATGTGTAAATTGTAAGGTATAAAACCCCTCATTTAAAAATATCCCTTAGGTTTCCTTAAAAAAATGCACAAACATGACCTTTTTTTCGGCCTCTGGGTATATTTCCGCCCTTAAGTGACGCTACTGTTGATATTTTCAAAATAATGGATTCAAAGCAATTCCGTGTGTTGACTGTTTTTTATGGAAAAAAAATACTGTCCAAGCTGAGCAATGACTTCGAAAGTTTTATTCGGACTCTGATGCGTCAAAAGCAACCATTTGCCGATGGTATGCTGTGTTTAAGCTTGGTCGTACAGACACAAATGATGCTGAACGTTCAGGACGCCCAAATGAGGCAGTTGTTCCACAAAACATAAAAAAAGGACTCAAAATGGTATTGGCCGACCGTAAAGGTAAGGTGCCAAAATCAAAACGGTCGTCAGCTGAGTGGAGAGCAATCGATGAAAGCAGGCCAAAGCGACCAAAAACCCAACAGTCGGCTGGAAAGGTTATGGCATCTGTATTTTGGGATGAGCATGGAATTTTGTTCATCGACTATCTCAAAAAGGGAAAACAATCAACAGCTATTATTATATAGCGTTGTTGGAGCGTTTGAAGGATGAAATCGTGAAAAATCGGCCCTATTTGAAGAAAAAAATCCTTTTTCACCAAGACCGCACCAAGAATGCACCGTGTCACAAATCGATTAAAACTATGGCGAAAATCTACGAATTGGGCTTCGAATTGATTCCTCATCCACCGTATTTGCCAAATTTGACCCCCAGCGACTTTGCTGACCTCAAAATAATGCTTGCCGGCAAGAGACTTAGTTCCAATGAAGAGGTGATGGCTGAAACTGAAGCGTTTTTAGAGGCGAAGCACAAAATATTCTACAGAACCGGTATTGAAAAGTTAGAAAAGCGGTGGAATGAATATATTGCTCTTGAAAGAACCTATGTTGATGAATAAAGAAGAATATTTGCAAAAAAAAAGTTTTTATATTACTTAGTCTCGGGACTTATTGGACCATGTGTTATGAACAAAAAATTATACAGCCAATTCGGAGCTCCAGTTGGGCTGCGCCCATTGTGTGAGTAGGTACTTAAAAAAGATGATAATGTTAGGATTTGTGGTAATTTTATAATAACAATTAACCCTGTTATTGAAATGGATGTATATTAGAGTGGAACGAATTTTTAACCTCATGGGTTTCATATATATTTGAAAACTACGAGTAAAAAAATAAATTCCTTCATCTTTAGTTTTTTTCTGGGACATAACTTGACTGCGCCCGAGGGTTTATATATTTCATGACAAACTAATTATCTTTTTTTTCTGAAATCCGAAGTTTAGTTTGAAAATTAGTTCCTCATTTTTTGATGCAATCCTCGTCATTAACGCATAGTTGATAACTTGTAAAGAGTTCCCTATGATACCATGCATTCGCTAGAAGATATTCAGGATCAAAGATCACCGAAATCGGTCATTCGCTTATATCTCCGCTCCTCTTTGTAGGACAGAAAATATGCTCGGAGCAAAATTGTAGATCAGATAATACTCTACAAAAATGCTCTTAACAGTTTTAACATAAAACAAACAGTTTCGACGCTATGCGACTAGATATGTTTGAATAACGCAAAGCAGAAATTTCATATTAACTTTGAGCAGAGCTGAGATATAAGCAAATGACCGATTTTGGTGATCTTTGAACCTGAATATCTTCTAGCGCATACATGACAAGTTGTTATTAATGAGTAAATGAAGAGGTTTGCATCAAAAAAATTAGCTCTTAATTAGCTCTTAATTTTTTTGGATTTCAGAAAAAAAAAGTCTGACAATGAAATATATAAATCAACATCCCGAAGATGTGCTGTCATAATTAACAACAAAGGATATGTTTCGAAAGATTAAGTCAAAATATTTATGTGCATTTTTATGTTTTAAGCTGCTTTTATGTTTATGCACAAGTCGTTTTACTTCTTTGTACTATATTTCAAGAAGACAATTGAAAAGACAAAAAAAAAAAACAAAAAAATTTTCTTATATTTTAACTGTTTGTGTGTTCATCAGTACAAAAATATTATCAATTAAAACTCACATTGAAGAGTAATATCAGTTGCACTGACCATCTCCGATTTGGCTCAAATTTTTTTCTTGTATTCAAATCCGAAGTTATACATTTTTAGAAACATTTTTCGCGTCCAAAATAGGGTCTATTTTGAGACAACGTAGCTCAGTCACTTTATATCCGATTTCCGTAAATAGGGTATCATTGAAAAGTTTACTAATCTTTTTTAAGGAAAAAATATAAAACTTTTGAAAAAATTGCATACTTAATTTCAAAGTATAATACCATGCCATCAACAGGCGCTATATTATTTTTCTTTTGCATAATTTTTTTGTTTTACGTTCCATAACTTTTCCAACAATATAAAAAAGTCAAAAGTTTTTTATTTTTCCCTTATAATACACCAAATAACCTTTCCAATGATACCCTATTTACGAAAATCTCATTTAAATTGACTGAGCTAGGTTTTCACAAAATATACCCTATTTTAATATTCGCATGGCTGTCCACGAAATAAAAAAAATCCTTAAATCTCAAACTCCGGTTTTTGTTTTCTAAACAACAATCTAAAAACAAAATTTGTGCCAAATCGGAGATGGTCAGTGCAACTGATATTACACTTCAATCTGAAATGGGCGCACTTAACAAAAATTAAAAAGTTTTGGAAGATAACATTAGCAAATGGCTATAGGGTTGCTATAAATATGCACAACACTGTATGTCGAGTTCTTTTTCAGATATATTAAGATATATTAAATTATTATTTTTTTTTTTTAATTTTCAGTTGCAAGTGTAATGGCAAAATTTTCTTTAAAATTAAAATTTTTAAATCAAATTCAAGCAGTAGATTTTAACTTTTTTTGAACTATTGGACACTTTAAGGATCTGGAGGATTTTTTTAAATTATTTTTTTTATTGCGATAACTAGGAGTTTTTTTCTTAACACAATTACATACAGTTTAACTCTTCACGTTTAAATTTTTTCACATTTGCTAAATCGAAAAGCTGAGATGCTATAAAATTTGAGGCCTAATTAAGACTGAAGATTATTTTGGCAATCATATAACTTATATCTTAAAAAATATACAAAATGCAATTATTAGCTTAGATAAGTGATGAATGGGGTTCAAATTCGATTTGGCCAATCTTAATAGCAAAATCACATAACTAACTTATTTAAAATCAACATAAAAATTAGGGGGGCAGAGGGTAACTGTTAATATTTGCATTTAACTGAGGCAATTAAAACATTCAACATTGACATTTCACAGCAACAATGAAAGCAAATATCAACACACACACACATACATTAGCATAGCAAAAAAGCACTTAATGGGTAGAAAATCACTTTTAAAGTCAACACCAAGCCAAATGATGCCACAATTAAAGTCAAGACGTTTAAATCGTTTCAATACAACAAATTGAAGTAGCGAGAGACAAACGCAATTTAATTGAAAAAAAAAGATAGCAAATAAAATAAAATAAAATAAAAAAAAGGAAACTCGTGGCGCTTGGAAACGCCATATATAAAAACATAAGGAGGATGATGATGATGATGACGATGATAATGATGATGGTGGTGGTGAAGATGCTGATAAAGTTATCGTGGCGCAAATACAGAATCAGAAAGAGAACGACGCATGAGCTGGCAGAGGGAATTGAGAGTGAAAAACAGAGGCGGTGGCCGTTGAAAGAAGAAATCGCTAAGCAACAAGTGGTTAGTGTCGCATATGTTGACAACTAAGACAACAAAAACAACAAAAATAACAACAACAACAACGGTGCTGATAAATTAAATCAGAGCTTTAAAGATTTAAGAGCTTTTTATTTGCTAAGCAAATAAATTAAAAAAAAAAATTGAAAAAAAAAATTGAAAACCGCAGGATTTCTTGAGAAACTGACAGCTGGTCTGCTTCTAAAAACCACACAAAATATTTTATAAAAAAAAATGAATTTTTTTTAAATTTTACTGTTACTTAGGTGCACTGCTGGCACTGTTGGCAACACTCTGGACAAGGATTAAACAAATCCTTGTTATGACGCGAGTAAAATAAATTAAAAAAATTATAACGTCAAAAATTAGCACAAAAAAAAACACTTGAGAGTCCTTTTTGACGTTTACTAAGTCGTTCGATAACTGTAGCGTTCAACAAGGACATGCATGGATTTTATCCATTCACAAACGCCTGCTCGCGGTTAAGTGTTTGGCACACGCGCGCACATGTCGCACACAACGCTACGTTCGGAAATCTGAATGAAAACTGAGCGAGTCTCTGATAAATAATTGTTGTCCAAGTGCGCGAAAAATGCGAACAAGCTATTTTTTCTCTTGTTTTTATTTTTTGTGTTTTTCTCCATTTTTTAATAGACGTTCGGCAGCTGCTGCACTCGGCTTAGACGAAGAAAATCGAAAGATATGAAAAAACATTAACAAATATTTGCGGTAAATAATTTTAACCAATCTACGCACACATGGGTGCATAATAAAAATAATAGAGTGCAACATGAATGCATGTTTGTGTCCACATGAAGTGTTTGGGTGAAAAATGCTGCTGGCTGCTGGTGGGCATATAAAGAGGTCTGGTCTAAGTGTGTGTTTGTTTGTTTAGTTGTAAATGTGCTTTGCAAGCACTTTTGATGGCAGGATAGCAAGATAGACACTCAGTCGCTCCAGCCTACAACTAAGGAAGGACGCAGTGGGGTGCTTGCAGAGGTTTGCTGTCAAGCTTTATTTTGAACGTGGCTAAATCAGTCTAATGAGCTTAAAGCATTATTATATTAAAAACTAATGACAGCAGCTTTGCAAGCTACGTGATGCACACACCCATTAAGCTTCCAAGTGGTGGTGGGTGGCTGGATTGATTGCAATCAGTTTTTGTGGTTTTTAATACAGAAAAAATATTATTTAAATTTTTTACCCCATTAAGTGGAATGTGTTAATAATTGTCCATTCTTTGGGAAATATTCACAACAATGCCAAGATTACACAAAGATATACATATGTACCACCTTGATCAAAAAGTTCCCGGAATTTATTCAGGAAATAAAAAATACAAGATTATACATTAAAATCAAAATTGTCCCCTTCAAAGTACTCCCATTCGGTTTGCGGTACGGCCATCAGAGCCATCTTCGATTTTTCCATGATCTCATCTTGGGTGCTGAAACGCATTCCCCGGAGCGGTTTCTTGTGTTGACCGAATAGGAAAAAGTCGCAGGGAGCCAAATCAGGTGAATTCGGTGGTTGTTAAATAGTATTCGTTTCGTTTTTAGCCAAACGTTCACGGAAAACGATGGCATTGTGCGAAGGTGCGTGATCGTGGTGCAAGATCCGCGAGTTGTTTGCCTACAAATCCGGTATTTTTTTGGCAAATTGCTTCACGCAAACGTCTCATAACGCCCAAATAATACTCCTTGTTGACTGTTTGGCCTTGTGGAAGGAATTCATGATACACAACACCCTTATAATCCATGAAAACTGTGAGCATCGCCTTCTTTTTTGACTGAAAACGACGTGGTTTTTTCGGTCGCGGCTCATTCGGTGCACGCCATTCACTCGTTTGATGTCTGGGTTGCGTGTCATACTCATAAATCCACGTCTCGTCTCCAGTAATGATCCGTTCAATGAATGTTGGGTCGGATTCGACTTTGGAAATCATGTCTTTTGCGAAGTCAACTTTCCCCTGGACGACGTCAACGTTCCTTTTTTGCATGAAATTCAGGTCTTTCGGCACCAGTTTTGCAGCGACATGTCTGAGGCCCAAATCATTAACCAAAATGTCTCGAACGGATTCAAAAGCAATTCCCAACTCCTCTGCCATCTCTCTAATGGTCAATTTGCGGTCTACGGTCATCCATTCTTTGATTTTGTTGATGTTTTCGTCACCACTGTGTTCATCATCGTTCACGGACTCACTATGCATATACTAGGGCGTTTAAGATGCTGCCGGTCTAACAAAGAAAACACACGATTTTTGTCAGAATTATTGCGTATTCTTCCACATAGTTCCGTTTCAGCTGGATACACTTATTTCAACGATTTTCAAACATTGCGATGCCTATTGAATAGTAATACGCTTCAGTTTCCAATTCGACCTGTTCATTCGTCGCAAATCTTCTTCCCATGAGTCAACTTTTTAAGTTTGGGGACAGAAAATAGTTGCTGGAGGCCACATCCGGAGAATATGGGAGATGAGGAATATGGGAATGAGCAATTCGAAGCGTAATTCGTGCATTTGTGAGCTGGAGCATTTTTTGCAAAAATATGCTTTTTCTTCTTCGATAATCGTCTTCTTCAATCGGTCCAATAATTTAAAGTTGATTGTTTTTTCTTTTCTCAAATAGTCGATGAACAAAATGCCCCTTGAATCCCAAAAAACAAACGCTAACACCTTTCCGGGCGTTTGTTGAGTCTTCGCTTGCTTTGGTGCACTTCCACTGGGACCTACCCATTCTTTTGCTGATTTCTTCGATTCTGGTGCTTAGTGGTGCATACATGTTTCATCCATGGTCACTATTTTACTCAAAAAATCAACCGGTTTTTGTTAAAAAATGCCCAAGCATTGTTGGGAATTGCGAACACGTTCATGTTTGTGATTTATTGTCAACGAACGCTTTTTCATACCCAAATTTTCATATAAAATAAAAAACCACCGACCCACTTAATAAACCTACGGCTGTAGCTATCTCAAGCACTTTCACTTTTGGATTGTTCAATACGAAATCGTGGATTTTCCCCATACATTCTTGAGTGGTAGCTGTTCTTGGTGCTCCTCTGGCGTGTTCATCTTTTGTGCTGATTCGAGAACTTTAAAGTTAAATACGACGGAGTAGACTCACCATACTATATATCGAGCTTTTCTTTTGTTTCTTTCACACTTTTGTTACGCAAAAAATAAAGGCACGAAATTTTATAAAAATACCAAAAGTTGTTTAATTTAGAACCCTGTAACGTCACTATTGATTGACAGGTCGATCTGACATTTATGATCTATTCATGTTAATGTTACTACCCGTCAAAAATAGCATGCATTTGAAGAGTAGCGGTGCTGTCACTTGGAGACCAGCAGCATCTTGAGCGCCCTAGTATGTAGGCGTTTCTCTAAATCCCTAAGACATTTCTGGAACTCGTTTTTTGGTTAGCCTTGAGCTTTTTCAACGATTCACTTTTAGTCTCATCCATGAGGGCAATTTGATAAGTCAGTGTAACAAGAAAACATTTTATTTCTCAACATCTCCTCAAGTCTACTTTTAGATCGATACATCATTCAGTCCAGGGTTTTTCTCACCTTTTTATTACTTCCAAATAATAGGTTTCATCAAGGTCCTCGAAACAGGAATTTGATTCAGTAATTACCTCTTCATTCGATCCAAATCTCTTACCGTCGAGCCATTTTTCAGGTTTGGAAATAGCAAATAGTCACAGGGGTGAATACGGTGAATAGGATAGCAGTTCATAGCCATAACCATATGGATTATAGACGTGTGGGACGGTGTGTTGTCATGATGGAAGAGAACGTTTTTCGTCGACAAATGTGGTCGTTTTTGCTTCAAATCAATGTCAAATCTGTGCAAAAGCTGTGAATAATATTCGCCTTTCATCGTTTTACCCTCTTTAAGATAATGGACAGATTCTCCTTAGCTTTCTTTGGTGCACGTTCACCTGAAGAAGTCCACTGTTTTGATTGTTCCTTGGTCTCTGGTGTATTGTGATACATTTATGTTTCCTATATGGTTAAGAAACGGCGCAAAAACTCCTTCGGATTGTGATTGAACATAGCAAAACACCCCCTTATAGTGTTCACACGGCTACGCTTATGGTCGGATGTGAGTAATCGCAGAACCCATGTCCAAATATTTATATAAAATTTGATGTACCCGTTCAGTTGAGGTAGTCTCCTCAGTCCTCCTATAGTCTCCTCATGCACTTTAATTTTCCGATGGTCCAATATCATTCGTCATGGATATTATCCACGATTTCTGGCGTGTAGAATTTTTTTGGGTGATCTGAGCGTTCAGCGTCAATTGTGCACAACGGAATTAAGTAAACCACTTCTAAACCAAGGAAATAAATGTTGCGGAGTCTCCATAGTATTTATCAAGTCTTTCCTTGGATTCGGTGATATTTTTTGTACGCAGAAAATCTATATATTAATAGGCAAACAAAAAGTTTGTGTTCCCTTTTTTTCTGTGTTACCTTCAAAATATTCACATAGTACTTATATCGATGGATAGGTATTTTCGAGTAGATTTGCACAATATAATTGTTATTCGAGTATGTTGTCATTAAGATAAGTTAAACTTAGCAAATGTAAAAAGCTTTTTTACCAATGGGACAATGAGAAACTACAAAGCGACAAAGCTCTGTTGAACATCGCTGCTGTAGCTTACAAAAGCAAGAGTAGAATGCGGGAGTGACGCAAACACTTTAAAAGAGCTGAGTAGCATTTTTTGTTGTTGTTGTTGTTGTTGTTGTTGTTGTTGTTGTTGTTGTTGTTGTTGTTGTTGTTGTTGTTGTTGTTGTTGTTGCTTTCTCTTAATATCTCTCAGCCTTAACCCTTCGGAGGGCGCGCTCTGAAAAGTTTATTGACGGATATATGCTTCCTTTTTTGTCCTTTACCACTATTTTCCTCATAGCGTCAAGGTAAGCATTTAGAATTTCCATACAAATTAATAACAATTCATTATGTGAAAAACAACTTGAGTTTCGTTGCCTTACAGAAACAGATGGCCGAATTTCGGCCACAGGCGATACTAGTAATGGTTGATGTGTACACGAAATTCACTTTTTTTTTCAAACATAAATTAAATGACGCAGCTCGCTCAAAATTTGACAGTAGTCTATTAATAGTAGATGGTTGACAGAACCAGTGTTGCATTTAAAGTTATTACGCGGGAAATTCAAAAAGTAACTGACTTCTCAAATCGCCCTCGTATGCTTGCAAAACGATGGCATTTTAAGGAGCTTTTTATTTTGGGACCAGTAAACAGTCACGAGGGGCCATTTCTGGTGAATATGGAGGCTGTAGCATGACAACAGTGTTGTTTTTTGCCAAAAATATACGAACAAGCAATGAAGTGTTGCTTGGTGGTGGTGGTGCATTAGCGTGATGCAAGTCATGAATTATTTTTTCACAAATATGGGCTATTTCTTCGGATCGCTGCACGCAAACGGCGTTTTACTCGTAGGTAGTATTCCACACTAACTATTTGACCTTGTGGCAAAGCTTATGGTAAACTATGTCCTTAAAAACGAAAAGTACAGTAGGCATAACCTTGATATTTGACTGAACTTGGCAAGCTTTTTTCTCTGATCCCTTATTTATAAAAAATGAAAAATCACCAACAGACCCAAAACACGGGCTATTCTTTCAACAGCTAACAAAAAAGTGAACAATATCGTGTCTATCGGACCAACATACCCCGCAAAATTTCAAAATTCTCGTTACTTTTTGAACACACCACGTACTTGTAAACAATTCCCAAAAGTCCATAAAAATGACACAAAATTACCTTGAACTAAGGAAAATTACCTTTAGTGACAGCATGCTTTTAGCTTTGTTCTTATTCTTATTCCTAGCCTTTTCTTTGTTCCCAAACTCGTCGTCATCCTTATCCTTGTTCTTATATTTGTCCAAATAGTTGTGCTACTACTTGTCCAAACTTTTGATTTAAGCTATGCCCAAATTTCTGATCTTATCCTTTCCCCATATCCAATTTATTGTTCTTATTCTTTTCTTAATGTTGTCCTAAATATTGTTTTAGGTGTGTCTTAATTTTGTACCGATCCTTGTCCCGATCCTTTTCATACTTCTTTTCACAATTTAAGTCCGAATTCTTGACCTTATCTTGTCCAATTTCATGCTCTAACCTTTATTCATATCTTTGTCCTACTCTGCACCTTCTAATCTTTGTCAACATTCTTGCACTTATCCTTTTTTCTAATACTTTTTCAAATTCTTGTCTTAATACTTGTCTCTATTTATTTTTTTCTTACTCCTTCAAGCTATTTTTGCTTTTGCTACTGCACTTGAGCATTTCGGTTACTTTAAGAGGTCCCTCGAGAAGCGTTATGACGCCATCAATTTATTATTTTTATTTTAATCATGTGACCGATAAACTCAGCTTACTGCCGTTTCATTAAATTTACCGTCGCGTTACTAATCACGGAGTTATTTTTTCTCACCTGCGACGTTTTTTCTGTGATGTTGCATTTTTACTACATTAAAATGTAGTACCACCTCCGTGGTGTCGTGGCTCCAAAAATTGTCTTTTTTATTTTCGTTCTTAGGTCAAAGAACCATTTTTTACTGTCGTAAAATAAATTTTTTTCGGAGCACCTCTACTCAGCGAGTAATAATTCCACGCAACAATATTGCATTTGCGTTGCATAATCTGCAGGTCGTAGAGGTACTTGGCATCATCAAAATTTATTTCTTTTTATTTTTGTCGTAAAGACCTGCATATCTATTTTATAACATTTACCGTGTCGCATATACTCATCGAGTAATAATTCCATGCAACACCGTAGCATGATTGATGCATTTTGGATTTTGTAGCGGTTCTCTCCGCAGCCTCACGAATTTTTTCTATTTTTGTCACGAGGGCTACGAACTAGCAGTTACTGGAGTACAATATTTTTTACCGCAGCACCTTTACATAGCGCTTTATAATTTCATGTAACAAATTTTGAAGTTTCGTTGCCTAGACAGCTGCAACCACGTTCTATGATGTAATTAATTTTTGTTTTTTTATTTTCGCCATACAACTCCGTTCACACAAGCAGCCTGTTCAAAGCCAGGATAAAGAAGAATCGCAGGATGGTCGCAGGCAACGAGTTCGCCCTATTCTGTGCAAATGTAGAAGGGACTACCGAGATCCTGGAGTTGGTGGCGCAATCTGGGGAGAAGGTTGTTTTAAACAAAAACCTATGAAGAAATAGCAATTATCCTAAATAAATTTGTTAGCACAGGGATAGTCCTTACCTCGGCAGACTGGCATATTAACATGTCTTATGGATAGTTTTAAACAAGGCTGGGCGATTTTACTGCTAAATTAGTGTTTTGCTGTGTGCAACAAATAAAGAACCACCGAAAGATGTTGAGCAGTCTAGTGATGATGCTGGGTGCGGCAGAACGAAATAGCGATCTAGAGTACTTTCTGAGTTTTGTGCTCCCAGCACAAGGGAACGAAATGGTCGCTAGATTACCTTTGGAGCATCGCATGGAGTGGTGATAAGATGCGCAGACGGAATAGCGTGACCTAGTAGTTTCAGAGTATGTAGGGGTACTCTGGGGTGAAAAGCGGGCTAGAGTACTTTCGGAGCGTCAGAGGGAAACCAAGAAATAAAAGGTAAATTTAGAGTAACCTCGGAGTACAGCTTTTGAGGTGTGAGATGAAAAGTTTACTTTAGTAATCTCGGAGTACCAGAGTTAAATAAGGTGGCTGTTGAATGTTGATTGATGGCTCAGATTAAAATTGGTGTAATAGTGGTGACTTAAGTGTTATTCATAGTCAAGTGCAATTTGTTGTATGTGTCAGTGTGTGTTAGTGCTATGTCGAGGTAAGTCCCTTTTGCTCGGGAGATTATCGCAGGGCTGGTCGTTCGGGGAGTTTCATGCTGGCTGTGGTAGTTCAATGTCGCGAACAGACCAGCGTTAGTCGGCGTGGATTTGACAGTTATACAACCAGGTGGCAATGCTCAAATATTGTTAGAGCTTTTAGATGGGTCTCGATTTCCATCAATAAATGTGGATGGAGATCCAAGTAATCATTCATGATTGGTACTGTTACTTTCCAATATTCGTTGCTATCCATACAGTATATTTATGTATTAAATATACACTGAAGTATGGTGTGTCACCGGTGTTGAAACTACTACGACTGGGGGTTGGTCGCGTTTGGAGTCATGGAAGTGACTCCCAAGAGATGGTTGGATGGACTTTAATGAGAGTCATAAGCATAGTATTGACGTCCAGAAGATTTATCTGTTGGGCATCAATTCCATGAACCTCAAATCTTTGCCAATTGGCACCGTAGAATTAAGCCGAACAGGTAGGTGCCTCCGCTAAACTGAAGCTCCTTTACTTAACCTTTACTGTCTTGTCTTTATTTTTATCATAAAACCTTTACTCATTGAGTAACAATTCCATGCAACGTCGATGCATTTTAAAAACCTGCGCGGTTAAACGTAATGTCGTCACGTTAAAAGTAGTTTTGAAAAATTGAAACTTAATTTTCCAAGACTTTATATTACAAAAGACGCCGATTTAATGTTCGTATAAAATTAATTTTATTGATATGGGAACGTTTAAAAGTGACAAAAAAAAAAGAGAAAAAAAGTAATGCACTTAAATTAATATATTTTTCTTTAAATTATCTTTAATATGTCCTCTCATGGCTTTTCTGCGAACGCTGAACGTTGTATCTTATCCCCGGCTTCATCGCATAAATACATTCATTCATTTGTCTTTTCTAAGCAAGAAATAAAAAAAAAAATAAAAAAAAAAAATAAAAAATTAAAAAAAAAAATCGGTAGACAAAATCAATGAACGTCAGCTGAAAAATCCGGTTTTGATTTGTTACCGGCTTTTGCAGCCGGCAATTCATTTGGACCGCAGTAGACAAGACGGACGGACACACGGACAGACTGTTAGGCCGACAAACAGTATGAGAAAAAGTATTTGTTGTTTTTGATTGTTTTTTTTTTACTTTTGTTTTTGTTATGGTACTTGTAACAATGGCAAGGGTGGCAGCAGACGGGGCAATAGGAGGTCTCAAATTTTTGTAGAGAAAAACAAGCTCTGCATGTGCAACAAAGGCATTTTCATTACTCGCTGCTGTTGCTGCTGCTGCCCACTTTAAAACAAAAGACCACGACGAACAGTTAGCGCAGTGAATGAATGAATGGCTGGCAACCTCCAACACTTCATACAAGTGTTTAACAAAATGACTTGACGACTCTTTACCGGGTAGGTAGGTGGGTAGAAAGGTGGTTGGTAGGTGGGTAGGTTGTAGTTAGGTACTACCATTGTTGTTGTTGTTGTTGCTGTACGTAAGTGTTGCTGTTGCCGTTGCTGCATTTAACCTCCTCGTCGTTGCGGTGTGATACTCGACAAATTATATTGGATAGTTTGTTGTTTTATGTTTATCTATTTTAAAAATTTATTACCCAAAAAATTTCACTCTTGTCGCAAGTCGGTGGCGACCATAGCGGCGGCGGCGGCGACAGCAATTCTTGAGACAAATTTTAGTTAATGACGTAAAATGCATAAATTGTGATTTGTTACGTCTTTCTTTATGGTACCTACAAGCGTCAATGGCTAACTATTATGTAAATAAAATAAAGTAAGTAGGAGGTTCCGTGAAAAGAGATGTGAAAAGAAAAATGAACAAAAAAAAAAAAAAAACAAAAAACTGCTGCGTCACTTCCAGCACTTAAAGGGTGGACTATAAAGAGTGCTGGACTTGAAGTGGCACCAATTTTTACATCAAAATGAACACGATTAAGCAATAAGGTCTGAAGATCACTTATGTGATATCATGCAATCACGAAGTTATGTACTTTTAACAAATATTTGTTACATAAAAATTATGGTTTTTTAAGTTTTCGTTAAATGTAACGAAATGGTCCAATAAGTCCCGAGACTAAGTAATAAAAAAACTTTTTTTTTTTGCAAATATTCTTCTTTATTCATCTACTTAGGTTCCTTCAAAAGCAAAACATTCATTCCACTGCTTTTCTAACTTTTCAATACCGGTTATGAAGAACGATTTGTGCTTCGCCTCAAAATACGCTTCAGTTTTAGCCATCACCTCTTCATTGGAGCCAAATCTCTTGCCGGCAAGCATTTTTTTGAGGTCAGCAAAGAGCCAGTAGTCGCTTAGGGCCAAATCAGGCGAATACGGTGGATGAGGAAGCAATTCGAAGCCCAATTCGTGGATTTTCGCCATAGCTTTCATCGATTTGTGACACGGTGCATTGCCTTGGCGAAAAATAATTTTTTCTTCTTCAAATGGGGCCGATTTTTCGCGATTTCATCCTTCAAATGCTCCAACAATGCTACATAATAATCGCTGTTGATTGTTTTTCCCTTTTCGAGATAGTCGATGAACAAAATTCCAGGCGCATTCCAAAATACAGATGCCATAACCTTTCCAGCCGACTGTTGTGTTTTTGGTCGCTTTGGCCTGCTTTCATCGGTTGCTTTCCACTCAGCTGACGACCGTTTTGATTCCGGTATGTAATGGTGGATCCATGTTTCATCCTTTGTAAAATTTCATGTTTATTCTTTGTAAACAGTACCGAACAGCTTTCCGAATCATCGACACGTTGTTCTTTTTGGTCCGGTGTGAGAAAACGCGGCACCCATTTGGAAAGCAGCTTTCTCATCGACAAATGTTCCTGTAATATTGTTCCACACTGCCTTTCAATATTTTCAGAGCCTCAGATAGCTCGCGCACCTTCAGTTTATGGTCGGCCAATACCATTTTGTGTACTTTTTTTATGTTTTGTGGAACAACTGCCTCATTTGGGCGTCCTGAACGTTCAGCATCATTTGTGTCTGTACGACCAAGTTTAAACTCAGCATACCATCGGCAAATGGTTGCTTTTGACGGAGCAGAGTCCACTTTCGAAGCCATTGCTCAGCTTGGACGGTATTTTTGCCCACCAAAGAACAGTGATAAATCAACACACGGAATTGCTTTGACTCCATTATTTTGAAAATATCAACAGTAGCGTCACTTAAATCACTGCAACTTCTGAACTAAACGTTCGATTGTCATGAAATTTTTACACGTATTGTTTGAAGGTTGGAACTATCGAAATATTATATCGATATTTCGTTAGAGGTGCCACCTAGTAGTTATTCTCGGGACTTATTGGACCAGGTGTTAATACGTTCAAATGCTTTGCAAGTTTAAGAATGGACTATGCCGTGGTTTAGAAGATACAGATTGTACAAAAGTCAGATACCATTTTTAAGCATGCCAATTATTTTCAATATATTATTAGAATTTTTTGAAATAAAAAAAAGGTTAAAATGATCGAAGCTTCAAAAACAAAAAAAATTAATAAACATTTCCATTAAAACATTGTGAAATAACGTGAAAACGCCCAAAACAAAATATGAAATAAAGCCCAAACATTTTCAATAAAAAGGGCTTTTTTAATTCAGAAATAAAACTTAAAAAATGGCGTAGCCGGCGTGCTTGACTGCCACCCCAAAGGTCCCGGGTTCGAATCCCGGCCAGGCCATAGTCTTAAGCTTTAACTTTTATGCATTACTTTCATCATTTCTAATCAACTAAAATTGAAAATTCCCCAATATTAACGACTTGAAGTTGTAGTTGGTGGTAAAGAAGTTTGTGGCTGAGATTACCTTATAACTTGAATTGACTGAGGTAAAGGCACAACGCTTGTCTCAGATTCATTCGGCTTTTCACCATGAACAGTGTGGCCATGGACCCCAAAAACGAAGAGCATTTCACAGGGGCTACGAATCGAGACAAAATAATTAAATTCAAATTTAGAAATTCAAAATGGCGGATTCAATATGGCGGCGATGAACAAGCTAAATGAAGTCTCTATGAAGTCAAAATTTAGTACACAGAAGTTTTTAGAGTCGCTATTTACGAATCTGGAGTTCAAATTAAGAAATTAAAAATGGCGGCTTCAAAATGGCGGCCATGAACAAGTTAAATTCTTCAATAAAGGTTTTATGAAGTCCAAATTTAGTGCCCAGGGGTTTTTGGAGTTGCTGATTTCGAATCTAAAGTTAAAGTTTAGAAATTCAAAATGTCGGCTTCAAAATGGCGGCCATGAGCAAGTTAAATTCTATAACAAAGGCTTTATGAAGTTCAAAATAAGTACCTAGAAGGTTATGGAGTCGCTGATTACGAATCTAAAATTTAAATTTAGAAATTAAAAATTTGGCGGCTCCCAAATGGCGGCTTTAGAATAGCTGAATTCTATAATAAAAGTTTGATGAAGTCCAAATTTAGTACTCAGGGGTTTCTGCAGTCGCTGATTACGAATCTGAAATTCAAATTTAGAAATTAAACATGGCGGCTTCAAAATAGCGGCCATGAAAAAGTAAAATTCTATAATAAAGGTTTTATGAAGTCCAAGTTCAGTTCCCAGGTGTTTTTGGAGTCACTGACCACGAATCTGAAATTAAAATTTAGAAATTCAAAATGGCGGCTTTAAAATGGCGCCTTCCAAATGGCAGCCATAAAAAAAGCAAAGCTTTGTTATAATATCTTAAAGTTACCAAAATTTTTTATCCAGTGCTATAGTTTTGTTTTATTTAATTCTTATAACTTACTTGATAAAATTGGTTACTCGAGCAAAATTGAGTAAAATAACAAAATTGACTATAGCCAGTGACAGTTTGGACAGTTTTGACAGGACCTTAGTAGCTTGAAGTGAATACCCAGTGAAAAGTCATGCAAGACTACTGATGAGTTGGTGTAGCGGCCAACGAAACAGTCTGTCTAGTCTGCTGTGTAACTTGTTCTATACAGAGCCATTGTTGTTAGTTGTTGCTTTCATTGTCTTCATGTTGTCTTGTTGTCAACATACTTGGCCTAAAGCTCAAATTTGTTTTCAATATAAATAAAGAAGGGTCATATTCAAATTTATGAAGCAAAAATATTTTAATGAAAAATTCACCATGACTAAATACACCAACAAGGCAAGGAGAAGATATGAGTTATAAACTCATTAACAAATTTTATTATTTAAAAATTTTTAAGAAATGCATAACGAATGCTGACTTTTCAGTTAAATTTCTTAAGTTAAAGAGTTGCGACTTTTAGCACCAGTCAAGATAGTTTCAGGTAAACTTCCGCACATTATTCACTTGCATTATATATACTCATACATAACTACATAAAAATAAATTCAATGTTTAAATTATATGACGGGAGGAATTTGTCTGTCTGTTAAATACTTTTTATGCTTTGCTATAACATGTGATCAAATGAAAACCTCTAGGAATCTAATCAACCGCAACATTGCTTTGTTCCGTTTAAGCGATGTACAATGAGCATCATAATTCGGTGCACTTATTTAAATTAAAGATGGATACAAAGGTAGGTGAAAGGAAAAGTAAGATTTTAATGAATGCTAATACAAAATATTGTGTAACTTTGCACTTGTTAATACTTTATCGTCCAAGTTCAAGAGATATTTCGTTCAAATTTTATTTTGTAATTTGAAGCTCAAGGATAGTAAATAACAATAACATGTAGTATGGGTTGGATTTGAAAAAATTTTAAAGAAATATATTAAAAATGAACGTTTTGGAAAACATTGTTTGGAATCGTTAATAGACAAAAGCGGTTTTAATGCGAGTATATTAAAAAATTTTTAATTGCGGCATATGTCGTAATAAGAAACATTACAGGAAAACTCTGGAGATTTGCAAGCAAACATAAAATATGGTAAATTCGCAATAAACTACTTACTTAGCGGAAATTTCTATTTTGAAATGATAGCATATGGTGGTACTAGTTGTTAAGAAGGAAAGCTAAGTTTTATCCGTTATATGCCGTAATTACAAGCATTGCAAGAAAGCTGTAAAGATGTTCATGTCCATGACAATATTTTATTGAAAATTAAAGTCTTAAAAGCCTTACTTTGAATAGTAAATTGGCAAAAAAGCTTTTAAAGAGAGTATTTGGTAGCATTTTCAATTGCGGTATATGCCGTTATTACAAACATTGCAAGAGAACTGTGTTGATGTTCATGAATGATAATAAAAGTGAATTTGCTTTCATGAATCTGTTTCTTATACATTGTTAATCTATACTTTTATATAAAAGGCTTATCGCGTATCTTCGTGTACGCTAAACTAAAGAACTACTGAACCGATTTTAATAATTCTTTTACTCATTCAAAGCGTCATTCTTAACTTAAGCTATTGCATACTTTATTTTTCAAAAACTACCCTAAAAAGTTATTAAAATTTGAGATTAAATATCATCTAAAAATCTCCAAAGAAAATTATTCATAAACGCTGCATTAAGCAGTACAAAACTTTTTCTTTCTTTTCCATTGTGAGTTTTAAAGCTCTTTTTGATTACGCCTGCTAATAAGCATGATCGAAAAAATGAGCTAATGAAGAAACAAAAATGTTAATTGTAATATAGACAGAATCTATTTCTTTTTTTAATAAATTCCCTACAATAAAATGCTTTAAATAATTAAATATGTAAACATAATACCACTTTTACATTGGTCAAGACTTGAAATCAAATCTTTGCTATTCCCTTTTAAACTTACCCTCTCTCACGTTGATGTCCGCGTCTTTCATCGACAAACGATGGAAGACGTTTTTATGCCACCCCTTACTGCGGTAACGGGTCGACCAATTTCAACCAAAATTTCAGGGTACGTTGGGAAAGTTTGCACGAAATTGGACCATTGGTTCCGGAGATATGACATTTTAAAGATTTTCCCATATCTATTATAGAAAAAGCCACGTCACTGTTGACAACATCTCCTTCGAGGTTGTTAAGGACTTCGTCTACCTGGGATCCAGCATTAACTCTTTCAACGATGTTAATATTGAGATAAAACGAAGGATAACTCTTGCCAACAGGTGTTACTTTGGGCTGAGTAGGCAATTGAGAAGCAGAGCCCTCTCTCGACGAACAAAACTCACGCTCTATAAGTCACTAATCATGCCCGTCCTATTATATGCAGCACAAACATTACAGTTCTGATGAAAATACTCTGGGAGCCTTCGAGAGAAAGATCCTTCGTAAAATCTTGGGTCCAATCTGCGGCAATGCCGAGTACCGAATTCGATGGAACCACGAGCTGTATGAGCTGTACGCTGACATCGACATAGTTAAGCGCATTAAAATCGAGCGGCTCCGCTGGCTAGGTCATGTTGAGCGAATGGAAAATGACGCTCCAGCGAAAAAAATATTCGATTCGGTGCCCGGTGGTGGTCAACGCAGAAGAGGAAGCCCACATCTTCGTTGGAAGGATCAGGTGTTGGATAACCTAACCACGCTTGGTGTTTCCAACTGTCGCCAGCAAGCGCAGAACAGAAATGGCTGGCGCAATTTTTATACGAGGCCAAAACCGACTTACAGTTGTAAGCGCCAGATAAGTAAGTAAGTAAGTAAGTATTATAGAAAAAGTCGTGATTTGTGTTTGTAATTCCATAACTTAAGAACGGAGCGTCCGATTTGCTTGAGGTTTTCTTTGTTGTGTTCTTATTGGCCGTACCATGGTTCGTATGTGAACATGTTCGCCACACCTCCTTTTACCGCCCACAAATTAATGAAAATTTTATATTTCAGACGGCTTGGGTCTTATCAGACTAAAATTTAGTACTTTAGTTCATATGGTCACTGTTGGCAACAGTGCTACAAATGGGGGGGAGAGCTATACAAATATGCTGGGGGTTTCCCCTCTCTTATATATGTATATCTATCTATATTCTTATCTATCGTGGTTTGTTCGGTTGCTTAAAACTTGAAAACGACTGGACCAAATTGGATACTTCCTTCTGCGAATATGTGAGTCTGAATATTTTTGGAATTATGACCTATGACGCAGCATCGAAATTTGATATTCGAATGAAATTTTCACGTTTCCACTGGTGAAAATTTATGGGCGTTGGACGAGGGGTGTGGTACTTTTTCAGCAACCTTCTGCGAATATGTGAGTCCGAATATTTATGGAATTATAGGTCACACAGCATCGAAATTTGATATTCGAATGAAATTTTCACGTTTCCACTGGTGAAAATTTATGGGCGTTGGACGAGGGGTGTGGTACTTTTTCAGCAACCCAAATTTAAGGTACAATTCTCGAACTATTAGTAACACATCAATTTAACTCGGTAAAAACGTACTATTTAGTTGTGTCCTTTGACTGGCAAAATTGAATGGCCATTTGATAAGTGGGCGTGGCACTGCCGATACAATTCAAATTTAGGTATCGAATAGCTTTGGAAGTAGAAGTCACATAACATTGAAACTCAGAATGGAGAATGTTTTTCTACAAGAGAATTGGGACGGGCATAGGAAAAGGGGTTATGGCTTCGACCACACAAGTCAAATTTTTGATATTGAATAGCTTTGGAACTAAACGTCGCATGACAATAAAACTCAGTATGGAGTTACTAATTACCGAAGTCTTTCTACTGGAAAACTGGTACGTGCATTGGAAAAGGGGGTGTGGCCCGATTTTCGATCCAGAATAGGTATGGAAGTCAAAATCACAGGACTTTAAAACTCATAATGGAATTGCCACCTGGGAGTGATGTTCTGCTACTGGGAAACTGTAACGAGCAGTGGAACATGAGCTTGGTGTTTAGAAACATTAAGAGAGAACTGTGTAGATGTTCGGGCATGAGACTTTGTGTGAATATTTTTTCGATTGTGAAATGTAAGAAAATTAAGTTTGAGGTATCAGAAAATTTGAAAATGGTGTTATTGAAACATTAACATCTTAGAGGTGTTATCTGTATAATTACTTGAAAAAAAATCTTTAAACAAGAATATTTAGCAAACATTTTTAATTCCGGTATATGCCGTAATTAAAAACGTTAGCAGAGAACTGTGTTAGTGTTCATTCATGGTAGGAAGAGTAATTTTTCTTTCATGAAAAAGTCTTCTGTATATGGTGAATTCGTAATTAACATAATTACTTAATAAAGGCGACTCTCAAGATATAAATGTAGGACCTATAAAAACTGCAATTAGAAACATTTCGGGCGAACTGTTACAATTAGTGAATTTTTGCGAATTCGAATTTTGCGTGATCAATTCGCATGTAACTTTTTATAACTACTTAATAAGCATATCTTTTAATTTATTTCGGTAACATAAACTATGTCGTTAAAAAAGTAAAATTTGAAATTACGTTTAATATTCAAATTAGGAAATCTTACCTATTTCTACGAAGTACTAAAAGTTTAAATACAATAAAATTATTAGACATAGTCCGCGCCAAATTACTAAAATAAAATTTAAGAAAAAATAAGCTACAGTGGCCACCATATTATTATGCGCAATTACACTTTCATCATAAAAACATATGAAAAATTCAAACGTTTGAGGATTTCATGTTTTTACTGTCTGTTATTAACTTTTTATTGTCATTCGTAATGAATTTCACCAGGATAAATAGCAGTTAAATACAAATCTAGTCATTCATAAATGAATGACAAAGCCTTTGAGCGTTGTTTCCGTTGTCATATATATGCGCATGAAGGGGCAATTAAAGTGTTGATTACTACTTTAAACATGTAACTTTAAACTAAGAAAAGTATCCATCTAAAACAATAATATGGGGAGCTTGGTTGTTATTCCTTAACTGACGGATTAAGTTTTATTGCACTAAACTAGTTAGGAGCTTACAAACCAATTGGTAGGAGATCAACTTTACATTGTATGTATGTTGATATTTGATACTAATTCAACATGAAATGAAACGCAATTAGATACAGAGAGATTTTTTTTAAGGGAGCAACAAACATTATATTAAGTATATGTAAAATATTGTTAAATAATTAATTTAAAAACTTAATGCAGTTTTGTTAAAAATGCAAATATTCACACATGTTAAAAAAGTTCTTTAAAATTTATGTTTTCTTATTGTTTTAGGAATAAAAAGTAATACAGAATTCAATTTTCAATCACGGTATATGCCGTAATTATAAACATAAGAAGAAAGTTGAGTTAAAACGTATGTGCATAAATATCAGCGGGCCAAATCTACTTTAACACATTGGAAAGTTAAGATAAACTATAGAAAAAGAACCTAAAATATTGTTTACTGAAAGTAAGGTCAATAAAACTTACTTCTGAAGAAAATTTTCAATTACGGCATATGCCGTAATTAAAAACAATGCTTGAAAATTGTATCGTTACTAACTTCTTAATATGCATGATTTTTTTTCGAGATTTGCTGAATACGTAACTCTTGAAAAATAGGGAGATTCGAATTTACTACTTTTGAAATTTTCAAGATTTTGAAAAGTAATTTTTTTTTCCCCAATATATTTAACCCTTAAGTTCCGTTGTGAAAAAAATTACGTAATTAACAACAGTACATAAGGGTTAAGTTTATAACTATTTATTTAATATTTTCATGTTAATACTTTGATAGTAGAAGTACATAGTTTTTTTATGTACATATAAGCAAAAAACAATAATAACTTCAAAGAATTCTAATTGCGTTATAGTCCGCAATTAAAAACCAAAGCACGGAATTAAAAACATAAGCATTTTAAGTGAAACTTCTTGTCGCACCTGTTCGGTGGTTCGGAAAGAAGTACGACAATAGACCTAAATGGGCTATAAGAAAGGCTCCATCCATAGTATACACTTGGATATCCACTTTGCAAGGATACTAAAAAAGTGAGTGACACGCCTACTTAAACAAACATTAGTGTTATCAATATATGTAAACCAATTTTGAATCTATACGCAGTGTGGCAAATAAAAGCCCAGACAGGCTCTAGAAAACATAATTCACGATTTCTGTTTATTTTTCAAAATATTCTCCTCCTGTTTCAATACACTTGTCACAGCGTTTTAAAAAAAGAGTCAAATGCCTCCAGATCCCCGTGTTGAGAGTGTTCCTGTGAAGTTTGGTACCGATCGAACAAATTGGGCGGGCATTGGACAAGGGGGTGTATACCAGAGATTTGCAGCGATTCATACAGGGTGGCGCAAAATGAAGGAACGGGTTTGAATTCCTTATAACTTTTTTATTATTAATTTTTTTTTATATCTTTTCAGAATTTTGTAAAGAAGACTTGGGAAATTTAAAATGGAGCAATACACAATTGAACAACGTGCCCAAATCGTTGAACTTTATTTTTAAAATCAACGTTCTATTATTTTGACTCAGCGTGCATATCGTCGATATTTTAATGTGCGGTTTGACCCTCTAGGTCAACAATAAACCATCTGGTTGCAAATGTTTGACAACAAGGAGCAGAAAGGAAGCTTCCTGGTGTAGGCAGACGACGAACGGTGCACACGGATGACAATATTGAACGTGTACAGGAGAGTATTCGGGAAGCTGGAGAAACATCAACAAGGAGACGTTCTACACAACTTGGCCTTTCACGAAGGTCGTTGCAGAAAGTTTTGCATACAATAAGAATGTTTTCATACAAAATTTAGCTTGTCCAAGAATTGAAACCGACGGATTACCAGCACCGACTGGATTATGCAATTTATTCACGGCAAAAAGCAGAAGAAAAATCATGATTTTATTCATAATTTAATTATGAGCGACGAAGCACATTTCCAATTAAATGGATTCGTTAATAGCTTCCATCACTGGTGTTCGATATTGGATAATGTTGCAAAATTTTTTAAGGTCATCTGTGCAAAACCATCCGCAAGTATGGTTCCAACAGGATGGAGTAAAAGCGCACACTGGAAGGGACACAATGGCTCTTTTAGGCGACATCTTTGGTGACAGAATTATTTCGCGTAGAAGCGGTTTTAATTGGCCTCCGCGTTCACCAGATTTAACGGCTTCAGACTGTTTCCTTTGGGGTTATTTGAAAGGAAAAGTGTATGTTAATAAGCCTACAATCATCCAACAATTAAAAAACAATATACGCGACGAGATTTGTTGTAAAGCCACCACTTGCGGGATATAATTTTTCATATTTAAATCAAAAAATTCCCCATTAATATACTGTATTTAAAAAAAAAAAATATATAATAATTATGTCTTAAATAAAAAGTTATAATGAATTCAAACTCGTTCGTTCATTTTGCGCCACCCTGTACTTTGAGTATACTTACAGAACACCCATGATTTTCCTGTACTTAAATTCATTCATACTCATAAAAATATTCATCATATCGTCTCATTTTCATAGAATTGAATATAAATCATACTTTGAGTTTGAGCATTATAAATATTTTTGATGTGAAAGATCTTTGAATGACTCTTGGCTCCTGCGGCACAACGCTGGCATAACGCTTAATGTTGTTTGAGGGAATACCCAGCATAGAAAAGACAACATTGAAAAGACAACAACAAAATGATTGCACACAGCATACGTACTAGAATGTATTTCCCCCCGATATTTTCGATGACTCTAAGTACTTTATGAGTATCAGCAGGTCATTGAGCAAATTGAGTATAAGTATTAAAAGTACTTATGATCAGTGTTCGAACTTTACTGCAATTACAGTAGATCTACTGCGCTTTTTAGCAAAATTTAATGTTTTACTGCGTCACTGCGGTTTTTTCAAATATACTGTGATTTATACTCAACAAATTTTTAGGGTTATTTTTGTATTTACCTTAAAACGACAGGAAACACAGGCAATTTCTTATGTAACGATGCATTACGTCAGGTATAACTAAACCTTTAATACCATTACATAAAAAACTAGAAAGATGGCAGCATAAGTGTTAAGTTACATAATAGTCATATTAATTTTGAATCCGTAAAAAATATATTTCTGCAACATGCAAATATATAGTATATATTTATGTATATATTTGTATTTAGGTATTTTTTTATTAGTATCAAATTTAACAACCATGTATGTTAATAAAAAAACTACTCCGAAAAAATTGGTTTTACTGCGTTTTTTTCTTTAATTTAGTTACTGCGATTTACTAATTTTCAAGTCCGAATCCTGCTTATGATTCAGATGATTTAGATTCCTTTGATGTGCCATGCACTTGTGCTTGTGAGAGTGGATAGGATATTTACTTATACTTATTTTTTGTGAGTATACTCTGAATGCTAAAAAAGCGACTCATTGCAGTTCTCTGGTGTACATCATTCATAAAAAATAAAAAATAAATAAATAACTGGCCATTTCAGCCCTTGAAAGGACTTTGACCTAGCTTCTTATGATCAATTGTGTTGTGCGTGTTATTAAGTTTGTACACAATTGACCGAGAACCGGACCTACATGTTTAACGCCGACTCCGAACGGCGATGAACGGAGTGTTCTTGTTCTCAAGAAGCCTTACATGGCATGTTGAATACTCTCTGAGGTTTGCCATTGTCTGCAGAGAGGTGGCGGTCGTACAGAAAAATTATTTCAATTCAAATAATTTTCTGTCGCTGCTGGGGTTCGAACCTGGGTCTCCAAGTTCGTTGACATAGCGGCCACGCACTTTAACCAACTACGCCACGGACGCCACAACATCATTCATACAACTCAAATTTGCAATAGCGAATAGTTTTGGAATTATAGGTCGCACAGCCCCAGAATTTAGTATTCGACCTCAATTTACACGTGCTGTTCCATTGATAACATTTTATGGGTTTTGAAAGAGGGGCATGTCACTTTTTCAGTAGCCCTTATTTTGGATATATGTAACTTTCGCACTATAAGCCACACATCAATAAAACACTGTACGAACTCACTATTTCGTCGTATCTTTCGAATGGCAAATTGAGCGAGCATTGGAAAATGAGGTATACAGCCAATAAAATTCAAATGTTTGATATCGAATAGCTTTAGAACTAAATGTCGCACAACAATGAGATGCAGTACGAAGTTAGTAATTGGCGAGGTCTTTCTACTGGAAAACTGATACGAAAATGGGGCGTGGACAAAGCCAAATTTTACATACAGCACCAACTTTGGAAGTAAAAGACAAAGAACATTGGAACTCTGAATGGAATTACAACTTGGTGGTGGCCTTCTTCAATGACAATGAGCATGTATCAAACTTAGGGTCTAATAGAAGTTTTGAATATACTAATTGTTTTTCAATATAGTTGTCGAGTGTAGCAACGAGCATCGGGTATCCCTAGTTGTATATAATAATCGATTTAACTTTCAGGTTTAACACTTTAGTTATAAAAAAATTGGTTCTAAGTAGTCAATCTTCAAGCAAAGCCCGCTATTAAGGGGGGGAAATATACCTAGAACTTTTTTTTCAAAAATTGTTTTGCATATTCTTAAAGCTTTAAGTCTCAAGAATATGTGGTGAAAATTTCAAGTCGATATCTAAAAAATAACACAGTTATAGCCTAGTGAGTGAACCGCCTTCTAGAGCGCGCAGTGCTGGCCCTTATTTTCAAACGCGTTTTTCTCGAAACCATGTTTGCAAAGTCGGAGACCAAGATTTCTTGAAGCTCAGTGAACCGATCGTTTTGATTTTTTTGCAGACTTATTTTATTCATAATAAGCTCGTACTTGTCATAGGATTTTTTTTTTCGTAGCTTCGTTCATTTTTTATAGGCAAAATAATGACGAATTTTTGGTCGAAAATCGTTAATTTACGTTCGGAAGTCCGCCATTTTGTGAAAATCAATATTTTGAAAATCGGCTATGACAAGTACGAGTTTCAAGTATCTAGTTTAAGAATAAATTTCATTGTTTTGTTTCAGTTGAATTTAGGAGGAGCAATCTTGGTCACCGCATTTTCAGAGCGCTCTACAAAAAATGCTGTATCTACCTTAATATTAATTTTTTTTTATTAAAAACCCTTGAATGTGTATATTTTAAAATATAAAAACCACCATTTAAAAATATCCCTTAGGTTTCCTTAAAAAAATGCACAAACATGACCTTTTCTTTTCGGCCTCTGGGTATATTTCCCCCCTTAAAACTAAGTGTACACGCCTTCTAACACAAAAGTTGGCATGTTAAATTTTCAAATGTTCTAATGATATAATGATCCCAATATGTACGGAATATTTCGAAGCAGATTTTGTATTTTTGTTTAACAAAAACCGATTTTATCAGAAATAAACTTTACACGGTAATTTAAACAAGAGGGTGGGGTATAGTATGAGTTTGGTATGATGGGTATGTGTGATGGTTTTCTTATGATGCGTACGATAAGATTATGGAATTATGATTATGTATTAAAATGGATTATATAAGAATTATGATTATAGAATAATGGATTTGTTATGATAGGTCAAGTAGGATGGATTTGGTACGTTGGGTACAGTACCCATTATATGGCATGATCTTTATGATATGATGTGTGTGGTATATTGAATGGTATAATAGATTTGGTTTGATGGGTATTGTAAGATAAATATAGTATGATGCGTATAATATGATGAATACGGTAATAGCACGTTCAAACCGAGCATTTAATTACGTTAAATCAATTTAATGAAGTTGAATCGAAAAACGAGTTCTCAAATGAAGTTCTAATGAAGTAAAATTCGTACAATTGTTGTTGGGAATTTAACATGTTAAATGATTTAACACGTTTCGAAACTCGTTAAATCACTGGTGTGTGTTCTTGCTTTTTTTGCCTTTTAATGCAAACAAATAAATTTTTTAAGAAAGTTTTGAACTTTTTTTATTTTTTTTAAATATTTTAATGAATAATTTTTTTTTTTCTTTCAAAATGTAAACAAATAAAACTGACGTTTTGAAATAAGTTAAGGCAGTGTGAACGATCGTGTTTAAAAAAGCTTTTTTTTTTGAGTAACTTATTAAATTAAGTCGGTTTGAACACGCTATAAGATGGTTAAAGGTCTAGTTTAATGAAATGGATGTGATGAGTATGGTATGATGGTTATGGCATGATGGGTATAATATGATTTATATGTGAAGTGTCTGGTAAGATGTGATATTATGATATGGTATGATGCAAATAGGTTTGGATTGGGTATGATGAGCACTAGACCGTACCTCAAAAAAAAAAAAATTCGCCAGCGAATCTGACGCATTTTTAACCGACTTCAAAAAGGAGGAGGTTCTCAATTTCGTTGGTTTGTCCGCGCTTTTTTTTTTTTTTTTTTTTTTTTTTTTTTAAATGTATGTACATCGATAACTCCTAAAGCACTTGCCCGATTTCCGTACTTTTTTGTCAACAGATAGATACCATGAACGCGGAGGTCCTTTTTTAAAAAAGTGGGCGATATTCGACAAAGGGGCGTGTCAATATAAGAAAAACACTGTATTTCAGTTAATATTGACACTAGGGTACTGAAATTTACAGTAAAAACACTGGGGTAGACACAATTATTACAAATTACGATCAATAAAGTGGGCGTTATTTGACAAAGGGGTGTGGTCATATTAAAAAACACTGTATCTCAAATAGTATTGACACTAGGGTACTGAAATTTAGTACAGGGGTAGACACAATTTTAAAAAACTACTGTAAAGAAAGTGGGCGTTATTCGACAAAGGGGTGTGGCAATATTAGAAACACACTATATATCGAATAATATTGACACTAGGGTGCTGAAATTTAGTGCGTGGGTAGGCATAGCTATTACAAATTACAGTGAATAAAGTGGGCGTTGTTTGACAAAGGGGTGTGGCAATATTGGAAAAACACTGTATCTCGAATAGTATTGACACTAGGGTACTGAAATTTAGTACAGGGGTAGACACAATTTTTGAAAATTACTGTAAAGAAAGTGGGCGTTATTCGACAAAGGGGTGTGGCAATATTAGAAACACACTATATATCGAATAATATTGACACTAGAGTGCTGAAATTTAGTACATGGGTAGGCATAGTTATTACAAATTACAGTTAATAAAGTGGGCGTTATTTGACAAATGGGTGTGGCAATATTGGAAAAACACTGTATCTCGAATAGTATTGACACAAGGGTACTGAAATTTAGTACAGGAGTAGACACAATTTTTAAAAATCACTGTAAATAAAGTGGGCGTTATTCAACAAATGGGTGTGGCAATATTAGAAACACACTATATATCGAATAATATTGACACTAGGGTGTTGAAATGTAGTACATGGGTAGGTACAGTTACTGCAAATTACAGCTAAAAAAGTGGGCGTTATTCAACAAAGGGGCGTGTCAATATTATAAAAATACTATATCTTAGTTAATATTGACACTAGCGTATTAATATTTGGTATACAGGTAGATAAGTAGGTAGAATCATTAAAAAAGTGAGCGGGATTGTACACAGGATGTGTCACTTTAAGGAAAGTACTATATTACGGTTAATATTGATACTTGGAAACTGAAATTTGGCACAGGGGTAGGTAGAATCATTATATGGTACGGTAAATAAATTAGGCGGGATTAGAGAAAGGGCGTGGCACTACAAATTGTAAAGAAGCAGAAATGGAAAATACCCAACAAACTTTCAGGAATTAATAAATCAAATTTGTTAAGAACAAAGTTGCATGTTTAAAATTTTCCTCAAGAATAAATACTATTGCATAAAATATTTCATATTATCTAAAAAGGTAGAAATAAAAACTTTTTAACAAAAAAAAAACCCGACTTCAAAATCACTACAAAGTAAAAAATAATTTTAAATAACTTTTCCCATTCATTTCTTGGTCATATTTTAAAAGCTATTTATACGTGTTATAATATTGGAAATCATATCATTTTCATTTTTTTTATTTTGTTTTATTATCAATATATTAATTGTTTATGAACATAAAAGCTTTGAAGTCGGCGCTCATCTTTGACACACAATCATGATCTTTTACCATCCGTGCACTATTTGGTGCCTTGGTGACACTGTAGTAATTTTAAAAGCTTTGTACACATTAAAATTCTCACTTAACTGGTTTGGGTGAGCTTGTAAAGCTCATATTGAATATGACATAGTGTGTAACAGCTGCACAAATAATGCATGGAACACATTGGCTACATTCAGCGTACTCAAAATTGCCAACTGAAAGAAAAACAAAAATCACTAAGAAGCATTTATATTCATAAAGTTAATAATATTTTTATGATAAAACAAATTAGAAAAAATTAAAATAAAAAGATTTCGACATAGTAAGATAAGCGCCGACTTCAAAGCTTTTATGTTCATAAAGCTATTAGTATATTGATGATAATAAAACAAAATAGAAAAAATGAAAATGATAAGATTTCCAATATTATAACACGTATAAATAGCTTTTAAAATATGACCAAGAAATGAATGGGAAAAGTTATTTAAAATTATTTTTTACTTTGTAGTGATTTTGAAGTCGGGTTTTTTTTTGTTAAAAAGTTTTTTGCAAGACAATTACGAAAAAAATTATTTTTTTTTTTGATCGAACGCAGGGGTCGCACTTTGATATATTTCTTCATACCTCTGGTGTTTAGAGTCGGATTTTAAAGTTTGGTATATCAATGTTTTTGTCTCAAGGAGACCAATATGACCTCTATACAGGTCATTGACCTCAGGTGCACCGTTCTAGTACGTACCCTCCAGATCTCAGTTCCTACCATCCTAATGTGCCACCCTAATATCAAAAAAATAAAGCTCTTAAAATATCATTAATCTTTTGCTCAGAAAGTATATCGATATTTCCAGCAGAACTATTTTTAAAAACATTTTTGAAAATTTTTTGCCGAACGTCCCTTTTTTTAAAAGGGAAGATCATATTAAGAGTCTGATCATATTAAATGATATATCGATGTTTTTGTCTGAAACCAACTATTTTTTCTCCAAAATAAAAAAAATATTCCTACAAGTCCTTGGCCTTAAATTGATTTTGAGGAATTTTAAAGCTCGTAAAAGAATAAAAAATCTGTAATGCCAATGTTAAAAGAGGTATCGACACTATTTTTGTTGTGATTTATTAAATGTACAATTATTATTTTATTTTTTTACAAAAACATTGATATACCAAACTTTAAAATCCGACTGTAAACACCAGAGATATGAAGAAATATGTCCATGCGCGACCCCTACGTTCGGTCCAAAAAAAAAATTTTTTTTTTCGTAATTGTCTTGCAAAAATCCGTCATATTCGCTGGTATACGGCGCACTTGTTTTTTTTTTCATAGGAGGTGGTACGGTCTAATGAGCACGATATGATGAATATGTATATTAATAATTGTATGGTACGATGGGCATGATATGATGTGTATGATATGATGGGTATGGTATGGTGTGTGGTATGATGCATATGAAGATGATGTGATGTTTATTCTACGATGCATATATTATGATGGGTTCGGTCAGATGGATTTAGTGGTGTATATAGTAAGATGGATGTAGAATGATGGTAATGGCATGATATTTATGGTATGATATCTTTGGTTTGATGGGTATCGTATTATGAGTGTGATATTATGGGTATAGTATGATAGATGCGAGCTGATGGGTGTATGGTGTGATATAGTGTTGCCAGATTTTTTTTCCAACAATACGGGTCAAATGCAAAATATGTAAAAAAAAAACAGATTTTGGAAAATTTTACGGGACAATAAATAAACAGAAAGTTATTTTTAAAAAAATGTAATTCAGAAAAAAACAATTTATTTAGGTACGCAGAATAAGTACAGGGTGTTTTTTTTAGAGGTATAGAACTTCGAATTGAAATAAAACACAAGAAAATCATTTTAATGTCCATCAATTTGGCTTTATTGGAAGGATAATTTTATGCCATTAATGTTTAAATATGATTTCGGGCATGTGGCCGCCGCGGCTGGCTCGAATAAAGCCAATTCTACAGGTCCAATTTTCAACCACATTTTCGAGCATATGGGGCCGTATGTCGACAATAACGCCACGAATGTTGGCCTCCAAGTCCCCTAACGTTTCTGGTTTGTTGGCGTAAACGAGCGACTTCACATATCCCCAAAGAAAATAATCCAATGGTGTCAAATCACACGATCTTGGTGGCCAATTGGCAGGTCCATTCCGCGAAATTATGCGCTCATCGAATGTTTCCTTCAATAAATCGATTGTGACGTGCGCTGTGTGGCATGTAGCGCCGTCTTGTTGGAACCACAACTCATTCACATTCATGCCATCCAATTCGGGAACAAAATAGTCGGTTATCATGGCTCTATACCGGTCTCCATTAACGGTAACTGACTCTCCAGCATTATTTCGGAAGAAGTATGGCCCAATGACTCCACCAGCCCATAGAGCACACCAAACAGTCAGTTTTTGTGGATGTAATGGCGTCTCAAGGATCTCATGTGGATTCTCTTCACTCCAAATGCGGCAATTTTGCTTGTTGACGTAGCCATTCAACCAAAAATGAGCCTCATCACTGAACAAAATTTTGCGATGAAAATCAGCATCGAGATCAATCTCATTTTCGGCCCATACACCAAAATCACGACGCATTGCATGGTCTCGCGGCTTTAATTCTTGCACAAGCTGGATCTTGTAAGGTCGCAAGCCAAGATCTTTGCGCAAAATCTTCCATAAAGTTGATGGACAAAGCTTCAATTGCTGTGCACGGTGGCGAATCGATTCATTCGGGTCCTCTTCAACATTTTTCTCTACAGCGGCAATTGTTTCTTCGGTGCGCACTGTTCGACGTCTCTGCGGATGCGTATTATGACATAGAGTAAACGTAGTGCGAAAACGACCCATGGTTAACCGAATTAATTGTTCTGATGGACGATTATGTCGACCATAAAATGGACGGAGCTTGCGGTAAACTTCGCGAACTGAACCATTATTTTCGAAATAAATTTGCACGAGTTGCAAGCGTTGTTCTTTTGTCAACCTGTTCATGATGAAATGGCAAACCAAACTGAACATAAATGACATTAGAGCTGCCAGATTTGACCACAAAATGCCAGTTTTATCTCTTTTCGAAAAACAAACCCCTAAAAAAAACACCCATTATAATGTCAAATGTTGCGCTTCACATGAGAGATACAAAGAGAAGAGGAGGGAAGAGAGACGCATTTTCAGGCGAAAGAAAAGAGAAGCGGAAATGCGTGAGTGCGAGAAAATTGAGATGTATGGTGACAGGAATGAGGTCCGAACATTTTTTGAAAAATTAAGATGCCTGGCCAATAGTTTCAAGACCGGGGCCTCTTCCTGCAAGGATGAAAATGGGAATCTAGTGACAGATATCCAGAGTACACTGATGATGTGGAGGGAACACTTCTCTAGGCTTCTGAATGGCGACGACGACAACAATCCCGCCAATAGAGATGATATACCGGAAACCCCAATTGTGGACGACAGTGTTGAAGTTCCGCTGCCCGACCATATTGAAGTCTTGAAAGGCTTAAAAACAACAAAGCCGCAGGAGCCGATGGCTTACCTGCTGAGCTCTTCAAGAATGGAGGCGAAGCTCTATTTAAATGCATTCATGAGCTTCTATGCAGAATATGGTCGGAAGAATGCATTCCAAACGATTGGAACCTCAGTGTGCTCTCCCCAATCCACAAGAAAGGCGATCCCACAATTTGCCTAAAATAAGGTCCTGTCGAGCGTATTATGTGAAAGACTGAAGCCCATCGTAAACCAGCTGATTGGACCTTATCAGTGTGGCTTCAGACCTGGTAAATTCACCATAGACCAGATAAGTATTTACGCTACGACAAATATTGGAGAAGACCCTAGAAAAACAAATCGACACACACCATCTTTTTGTCGATTATAAAGCCGCCTTCGACAGTCCAATAAGGTATCATCTATACTCCACCATGTCTGAATTTGGTATTCCTGCAAAGCTCATCCGTCTTTGCAGAATGACACTGAGCAACACCAGCAGCACAGTTAAGATCGGGAAGGATATCACTCCTCCATTCGATACCAAACGAGGTTTCAGACAAGGTGATTCCTTATCGTGCGACTTTTTCAACCTGATGATGGAGAAGATCATCCGAGCTGCTGATTTGAGACGCAGTGGCACGATATTCTAAAAAGTATTATGCTGCTGGCGTATGCTGATGATATAGATATCATTGGCCATAATACGCGCGAAGTCAGCGCAGCATTCTCCAGGTTAGCGAAAGAGTCGAGTCAAATGGGTCTTGTAGTGAACGCAGAAAAGACGAAATACCTAGTGTCAACAAATAAATAGTCCCAGCGTCTTGGAAACCACGTCACTGTTGACAACATCTCCTTCGAGGTTGTTAAGGACTTCGTCTACCTGGGATCCAGCGTAAACTCTTTCAACGATGTCAGTATAGAGATAAAGCGAAGGATAACTCTTGCCAACAGGTGTTACTTTGGGCTGAGTAGGCAATTGAGAAGCAGAGCCCTCTCTCGACGAACAAAACTCACGCTCTATAAGTCACTAATCATGCCCATCCTATTATATGCAGCACAAACCTGGACGTTGAGCAGTTCTGATGAAAAGACTTTGGGAGCCTTCGACAGAAAGATCCTTCGTAAGATCTTCGGTCCAATCTGCGTCAATGGCGAGTACCGAATTCGATGGAACCACGAGCTGTATGAGCTGTACGCTGACATCGACATAGTTAAGCGTATTAAAATCGAGTGGCTCCGCTGGCTAGGTCATGTTGAGCGAATGGAAAACGACGCTCCAGCGAAAAAAATATTCGATTCGGTGCCCGGTGATGGTCAACGCAGAAGAGGACGCCCACATCTTCGTTGGAAGGGTCAGGTGTTGGAAAACCTGACCACGCTTGGTGTTTCCAACTGGCACCAGCAAGCGCAAAACAGAAATGGCTGGCGCAATTTCGTATACGAGGCCAAAACCGACCTTCGGTTGTAAGCGCCAGATAAGTAAGTAAGTAATATAGTATCTACCTTAAAATTCTGTACTATCAAGTTGTTTGTTATGATATGTTTGTTATGTTACTTATCATATGTTTGTTATGATAAGTGGTAAAAATAAAGAAGAGATAAAAAACCATTTACAAGCTGACTTAGATGAGTTATATAAATGGCTTTGTGCAAATAGGTTAAAATTAAATGTCGATAAAACTAAATATATGATTATATCGAGAATTTAAATATCAATATAGAAGGCATTAATATGAATAAAGAACTTATTGAAAAAGTTGATAAAATAAAATATTTAGGAGTATAAATAGATAATAAGCTAAAGTTTAATGATCACATTGATTATACAGTTGGAAAAATAGCAAGAAAAGTTTGGATTCTAAAAAGAACAACTAGATATCTTAGTATATATTACAAAAAAATGGTTTACAGATCAATTATCGAGACGCATTTTATTTATTGTCCAACAATCTTTTTTATTATGAAGGATACACAGATTGAAAAGGTCCAAAAAATGCAAAACAAAGCCATTTATTTATATTACAAAAACGTTACGATACACCCATAAACGAAATGTTAATTGCCCTTAATTGGTTTAGTGTTAAACAACAAATTTTTTATTTCACAATGAAATTAAGTTTGGCCATTTGCCTGATTATTTAAGTTCAAATCTACAATTTGTAAGATAAGTTTATAGCATTAATACAAGGAATAGAAATAATTTTAAATTGCCATTGTATAGGACTGAGTCTGAAAAGAATAGTTTGTATTATAAAGGGTTAAAATGTTTTAACGAGTTACCTGAGTACTTTAAAAACTGTGATATAAATACCTTCAAGAAAAAATTGTTGGATTACTGTAAAACTCTATCTATAAGATAAATATGTTGGTTATCATTATTATAGTTATTGCACTTTTTTATTGTATTGTAACTTTTAAATAGTAAATAAGTTTTTTATTTTGACGTAGAATACGTCATTCTCGGAGGTAAGTAGGGTGGTTGATAGTGATCAGGTGTCGGTATTTATATAGCTTTTTGAGCCTTTGGTGGCCCTAAAGTACTGATCATACAATGTTGATGTTAGCACTTGTTGGTCTGCTTGATCCTCAATGCGACAAAAATTCATGTTAGAACTCTCTAACTTATATAAATTTTACACAATTACATGAAATATAAAGCCAACATTTGATGTTTTTGTTTGCTTAAACTTGCTACCTATTTATCGACAGTTTCCGGTTTTATCGACAAAACCATAAAATTTGTATGGGAGCCGCCCTAAGGAGTGGTCGGAGGTTATATGTGTCAAAGGCAAAAATGTTCCTGTGCAAAAATAATGGGGGTCGGTCATACATATTAAACCTCTCCGGCACTCTCTTAAAGGTCATATGCTCAGGTGTATGGCATAAATATACAAAAACAATAAAATTTGTATAGGAGCCCCCCTTAGGAGTGATCGGAGGGAATAGGTGTCAAAGGCAAAAATATTCCTTTTGCAAAAGTAATGGGGGTCGGTCATACATATTAAACCTCTCCGGCACTCTCTTAAAGGTCATATGCTCAGGTGTATGGCATAAATATACAAAAACCATAAAACTTGTATAGGAGCCCCCCTAAGGAGTGGTCGGAGGGAATAGGTGTCAAAGGCAAAAATATTCCTTTTGCAAAAGTAATGGGGGTCAGTCATATCTATGAACACTTTCCGGCACTCTCTTAAAGGTCATATGCTCAGGTGTTTGGAATAAATATACAAAAACCATAATATTTGTAAGGGAGCCCCCCTAAGGATTGGTCGGAGGAGTGGTCGGAGGAGTGGTCGGAGTTTATATGCATTTCAAATAGGCTTCAAAAGCCGTAACAAATAAATAAATAAAAAATAAATAAATAACTGATTGGCATGTATAACTGGTATGCTATGATGTGTATGACAAATGGGTGTGGTTTGATGGGTTATGGTTTGATGTAAATGGTATGATGGGTTCGGTAGGATGTATGGAGGTTATAGTATGATGGCTTTGGTATGAGGTTTATGGTAAGCTAGTTAAAATAAATAAATAAATAACTGGCCATTTCAGCCCTTGAAAGGACTTTGACCTAGCTTCTTATGATCAATTGTGTTGTGCGTGTTATTAAGTTTGTATACAATTGACCGAGAACCGGACCTACATGCTTAACGCCGACTCCGAACGGCGATGAACGGAAAGTTCTCGTTCTCAAGAAGCTTTACATGGCATTTTGATTACTCTCTGAGGTTTGCCATTGTCTGCAGAGAGGTGGCGGCCGTACAGAAAAATTATTTTAATTCAAATAATTTTCTGTCGCTGCTGGGGTTCGAACCTGGGTTTCCAAAGTTCTTTGACATAGCGGCCACGCACTTTAACCAACTACGCCACGGACGCCACGACAGGATGGTAAGATAGTTAGTTATAATAGTATTATTTGGTTATAAAAATGATTTTGATTTGTTACTTTTGCTCCTTTTAAAAGAGTTTTTAACATATAAATTTTTATATCTAACCATTGATAATAAATCACACTAAAGAGGAAGACGATATTACATTAATCTTAACTCTGAAGTCTATTCTAATCTTTGGACCACTTGAATTTTTCTAAATTGTATTAAAACAGGTTTTTCTAGTCTAATGATTAAAAAGAAATTGGAATTTTTAGTCATTAGAGATTAGACCCGTAACCAAGGGAATTTTTCGGTGTTAAGCCCACCACCCCTATAGGGTCAAGAAAGACACAACAAATGCAAAAAACTTAGATCATTCATCGAAAGAGCGCGATTTGGCCATATAGGTATTTAAGATATCAAAACCACCTTCAAGGAAAATCGTGGCTACGGACCTGTGGGAGATAATTATTTAATGACTTGAAGATATCTTATTTTTCGATTAAAAGTTGAACTTTAACTTGTGGGGGTTACACGCAATTTTTTTTTTTTTTAATATAAATTTTGAAGAATCGAAAATTTTAAGGTTTTTTTTTTTAAAAAAAAGGTAAATAATAATTTTCTTCAACATTTCCTTAAAACTAACTCCTCAGCTCTTTTCAATCCTCACAGTTGAGTTTCTCTGTAAATGCTTTAATAAAGTTAAAAGCTTAGTTTAAAGCAGCTTAGTTAAAATTAACTTTGTGATAAACGCAGACATTTAGCGTTACATTTAGAGAGATTTGTCTGTCTGTCTTTTGTTTTTTTTTTTTGTTATTTTGTTTCGTGGGTTTTGTTTTATGAGTGCAACAGTACCAGTTGTAGAGCATCATTGTTAATCGTTTTGGTCATCGTTCATACTTTCTCACATGTCTGTAGTTAATCACTTCTACACCGCTCACTTTTAATAAAATCTGTACGCTGGTTAATACAATTTCAAACAACATCTTACAAACATTGCAAAAAAATACGCGTTTGTATGAACGACCAATGTATAAACTTAAACGCTATTCTTCATTTTGCACCTCAAATACTATCAATCCTAATTTAAATATGACATAAAGTTTATGACACTCAGTTTTATTATTATCCTCTACATTAATTTCTTCCGTTTCGTTCGTAGCTAACTAAGAGTGTCCATTTGAATGCGGACTTTCTCATCATGATCATCATCATTATTATCATCGCAATAACAAGCGTCGTCGTCTGTGGTGTAGCATAAGTAGTGAACTTTTAGTGGCCATAACTCATCTGATTCGAAGTATCTTGACCTTCGTTTCATTTACAATTGATTTCATTAAATGCGTGATCTCCACAAGACACTAGATAAAACTCCAAAAACAATTCAATTTTCCACTCGAAACTCCGACTTCAACTCCTTCGAGTGTTTGTTGTTCATATTCATGAGCGCCTTGCTCGCTGTTGTCAATTAAAAAAGAGGTAAAAAATCCTAGTATTAAAATTAGAGTTACTTAGTATTGGCTGTGATATTTATTTATTTTTATTTTTTTTTTTTTTGTCTTTTAATGTCTTTGCGTCGCAGATACTTTCACTTTCTTCACTCATTATCATTCACAATATTTACACCAGCAAAAATGTTTTGTTGCTGTTTAAATAATTTCTTGGTTACTCCAACTGTTAACAACATGGTCTTGTTTCTGTTGATATTACTGATGTTTTTGGCAATGTTGTTGGTGGTGATGATGTTGTTGTTGTTGTGTCGATATGTTATGAACATTTTTATGATCATCATTCAAAACTATGGATTCAATCCTTGTTACATGCGGATTGAGCTTTAATGTGATATTCTCGATAGTTATAGTTGGCGAGAAATGCAAATCTCGACGAAAAATGAACAGTGTCTACAATCGATCTCTTCTGGTATGTTTGTGTCTTACCGGCAGGCAGGCAGGTTGGCTGGCTGGCTGGCTAACGGTCTGTATGTTGTTTATCGCATGCTGCACTTTTGAGATGGCTGGAGATAGACCGCTAAATAGATAGATAGATAGATAGATGGATGGATGTATGGATGTATGAATGGATGGATGGATAGATGGATGGCTGGATAGATAGTTAGTCCGTTTATTACTTTCTGCGAAGATTTACTTGTAATTTATTTGATTTTATACGATAGACAGTCGTTTCGTTGTCGATGTTGTTGTTGTTGTTGTTGTTGTTGTTGTCGCTAGCTTGTTAGATTGAGTAATGAGCTTTCGTTTGAATTGTTGATCAATCAGTGTTTGATCAAGAGTCAAAATGTTGGAGCTGAAAAGTTGATAGATTGCTTTAATTGCATGCGTGTGAATGTGTGATAAATCATTTAGACTGGTGATAGCAACATTGACTTCTACTGATGATGCAAGATGAACTCTAATTATTGTTAATACAAATAAAATTTGCGTTTGCAAATCCACTAGAAGACTAAATAAAGTCAAATGGAGTTTATCCAAGAATGGATACAAAAAATAAACAATCGGCGATCCAGTAACTCCTTTTTTTGATTCCGTTCTATCAGATATTAACAAATCATGGAAGTTTTTGCAGGACTCAATTCTTTTGAGGTAATTTTCGATGATTTTTGTGCACAACTCGGGCATTATCTCGGCCATGACTTGACAAATGTTGGTTTTTACTTGCTCAAGAAGCGTATCGCCACAGAAAAAACGGTCTAGAGGTGTAAAATCGCATGACATGGAGACCAATTGACGTCGCAAAATCTCGAAATATGTCGTCCTAGAAATTTCTGTTGCAACAAAGCCCCAATTGGTGCTGTTGTGTGGCATGTTGCCCTATCTTGTTGATACCACATATCGTCAAGATCAATATCTTTAATTTCTGGCGATCAATTTCTAAAAAAAGATACAGTAGCTTCGACTATGTCGTAACACAAGACGTAGAATTATTCAATTCGCTTTTGATGACATCTTTTTTAAAAACTATTTAGCAAAATATTTATTCCATACACCTGAGCATATGACCTTTAAAAGAGTGCCGGAGAGGGTTAATATGTATGACCGACCCCCAATACTTTTGCAAAAGGAGCATTTTTGCCTTTGACACCTATTCCCTCCGACCACTCCTTAGCGGGGCTCCCTTACAAATATTATGGTTTAGCATATGACCTTTTAGAGAGTGCCGGAAAGGGTTCATAGGTATGACTGACTTCCATTACTTTTGCAAAAGGAATATTTTTGCCTTTGACACCTATTCCCTCCGACCACTCCTTAGGGGGGCTCCCATACAAATTGTATGGTTTTTGTTTATTCCATACACCTGAGCATATGACCTTTAAAAGAGTGCCGGAAAGGGTTAATGTGTATCACCGACCCCCCATTACTTTTGCAAAAGGAACATTTTTGCCTTCGACACCTATTCCCTGCGACCACTCCTTAGGGGGGCTCTTATACAAATTTTATGGTTTTTGTATATTTATGCCATACACCTCAGCGTATGACCTTTAAGAGAGTGCCGGAGAGGGTTAATATGTATTACCGACCTCCATTATTTTTGCAAAAGGAACATTTTGCCTTTGACACCTATTCTTTCCGACCACTCCTTACAGGGGCTCCCATACAAATTTTATGGTTTTTGTATATTTATTCCATACACCTGAGCATATGACCTTCAAGAGAGTGCCGGAGAGGCTTAATATATATTACCGACCCCCCATTACTTTTGCAAAAGGAACATTTTTGCCTTTGACCCTTTTCCCTCCGATCACTCCTTAGGGGGGCTCCCATACAAATTTTATGGTTTTTGTGCTGGAAAGGGTTAATGTGTATCACCGACCCCCCATTACTTTTGCAAAAGGAACATTTTGGCCTTTGACACCTATTCCCGTCGACCACTCCTTAGGGGGGCTCCTATACAAATTTTATGGTTTTTGTATATTTATGCCATACACCTCAGCGTATGACCTTTAAGAGAGTGCCGGAGAGGGTTAATACGTATAACCGACCTCCATTATTTTTGCAAAAGGAACATTTTGCCTTTGACACCTATTCTTTCCGACCACTCCTTAGAGGGGATCCCATACAAATTTTATGGTTTTTGTATATTTATTCCATACACCTGAGCATATGACCTTCAAGAGAGTGCCGGAGAGGCTTAATATATATTACCGACCCCCCATTACTTTTGCAAAAGAAACATTTTTGCCTTTGACACCTATTCCCCCTCCTTAGGGGGGCTCCCATACAAATTTTATGGTTTTGTCGATAAAACCGGAAACTGTCGATAAATAGGTAGCAAGTTTAAGCAAACAAAAACATCAAAAGTTGGCTTTATATTTCATGTAATTGTGTAAAATTTATATAAGTTAGAGAGTTCTAACATGAATTCTTGTCGCATTGAGGATCAAGCAGACCAACAAGTGCTAACATCAACATTGTACGATCAGTACTTTATGCCCACCAAACGCTCAAAAAGTTATATAAATACCGACACCTGATCACTATCAACCACCCTACTTACCACCGAGAATGACGTATTCTACGTAAAAATCGATTAACATACGGCCATAGAGCTCAGAATTGACTGTAACGGTTGCTTCTTGATCGTTTTTAAAAAATATGGACCAAAAAAACAAAATTTTGATGATTTGGACATTTACACAAGAAAATATTGGGGTTGTATTGAATTACGGGATGTGGCATCACCTAATTTCTCAACTTCAATATATGTAGATATCCTGCCAATAATGAAAGTTATGGTTTTAAAACTGGAACTTATATGCATGTTAATTGAATTTAGCGTTGATGTATCAAATTCCGACCTTGTACTATTGTATATGTATGTATCTAAAAACTTAGAAAGGGTGTTTTTTTAGAGCTATATAACTTTTCTTTCAAATAAAACCCAGAAAAATTAATGGCTTCATTAGTTCGCAAATTTTATGGCATTTAGTGTTTGCCCCACAAATTCGGGCATATGTCCACCACGACTGCGTCTAATAAAGACCATCCTGTCGCTCCAATTTTGGACCACTTTTTCCAGCATAATAACGCACCGAATGTTGGTTTCTAACTAGTCAGTCCAGTGACTTGACGTAACCCCACAAAAAGTAGTATGCGGAAATCAAATCACATGACTTAGGTGGCCAATTGACAGGTCCATTTCATGATATGTTTCGGTTACAAAAGTTCGTTCCAATAAAGTAATGGTTACACGCACTGTATGGCTTGTTGCAACGTCATGCTGGAACCATTTAGCACTTAGGCGATTGATATTGACATGGGGTACCAAATAGTCGCGCATCATTTGCCTATAGCGCCCACCATTGGATGGAAACGTTGGTTCCATCTTCAGTTTTGAAAAAGTATGGACCAATGATGCCTTCGGCATGCAAACCACGCCAAACCACGCCAAGCTTTTTCTGGGTGAAGGGGAGCCTGGAGAGTGTCTTCGGTATTGTTCTCACTCCATACAGCAATTTTGCTTATATTTGTACCCGTTAAGCCAGAAATGTGCCCCATCGCTGAAGATGATTTGACGGTAAAAATGCGGTTCACCTTCCAATGGATTTTCAGTCCATTCATCGAACTTACGACTCAAACGATGGTCTGATGGCTTAAATTCTTGCATCAGTGGGATTTTATACAGGTGTAGGCCAAGGTCTTTCCTCAAAATCTTCCACTTAGTGAATGGTCAATGGCCGTGTTGTTGAGAACAGCGTCGAATCAATAAATTTGGATCATTGGTCACACTTGCCTCCACAGCGGCGATGGCTTCTGCGATATGTACAGTATGAGCTCGTATTCCCACTCGTATATCCACGTAAACGTAGACATAAATCGATTCATCGTATTGCCTATAACATGCCCTTTATAGGCAATACGATGGATGGACCTTTATGGACCTTATGCGAAATATGGGAGAAGTGCACTGTAAGTTTGCCGCACAGAACGCGAATTTTGGAAAAAAATTTCCACGATTTGTAGACGTTGTTCCGGTGTATGTCTTTGCAAGGTAATTTGCAATTAATGTCAAACACATGCGTATACTTTGATAACTGGTTTGACAGCTATCCCTCTAGAAAATCCTATAACTCTAAAAAAACCACCCTTTAGTTTGTATTTGGAATCGGAGCCTATGCACATAATTTCAAGGTTTTAGATTAATTTTTGTGGAATTTTAAAGAGATTTTATCATTTTGATGACGTCACTTTGTATGGAAAGTAGGCGTAGTTTTCGTCCGATTTGGTTAATATTTGAACTTGGAAGGTCAAGTTTTTTAAAACATATGCTTACATCTAACTTAATCGTGACGACAGACAAATGAACATTCGATTTGGATAAATTTCAGACGTAGAATGTGTAATCATAGTTTATGTCTTAAATTTCAAGGTATTAGATTAATTTTTGTGGAATTTTGAGAGGTTTAACTATTTTAATATTGCCACTTTGTATGTGAGAACGGCGTGGTTTTCATTCCATTTTGAAATATTGCAAATTGTTTTGAAATTCCTAAGAGAATTTACCATTTTGGTATAGTTAGTCCCTTTGTATGGCAGGTAGGCGTGGTTTTCTTCCGATTTGACGCGATTTCAAACTTGCTTTTCCTTTTTTAAAAATTAACGTATTTATCAAATTTCATTACAGTAGACTCCAAATTGCAACTGTAATCGTGACGACAGAGATACGAATAGAAATCCTTAAGTGTGTGTTTATAGTCGACACATGCTTTGTAAGTATAATTCCATAAGGTGCTCCATATTGTGGGACTGAAACATTGTGTCAGCCAACGCCTTTCTGAGAATTCAATGTTATCAAATGAGCTTCATGATGTGATGCTCCCCTGAGAGTGCATTTCTCCAAACTGAAGTCACCAGTATTATATCATCATTATTATGATATCATACAGTTGTCACTGAAACAAAACATGTCGGTTACCTCAAGGAATGCTGCCCAGGAATGCGTTCAGTAGACGGGTCGTGATTCTTTTTATGCAAGAAAGCATTTAGAAGAACCTTGCCCAGTCAAGAAAAAGCCCAAACTTAAGTTGAAACAAAATTCCGGGTGATTTTAAACGAAATAAAAAAAATGTCGCGTATAAAATCATACGTTACTCTCCCAGGGATACTAGAATCCCATTTCGATTGATATTTTGCAACTATAAGCTCTGTTAACATAGCCTTACATTCCAGATAACTATTTTCCCTACAATCTAACTAACCAATATACTTGCTAACAGTGGTAGGTCCATTTGGATACAATATGCAACACTGGATTGTTACCACTAAATCCAAAGGACCCAGGATTTTAAGGATTTCAACGTAAAAATAACACTTTTATGCGAATTTCTTTATGAATACGAGGGGTACTATTTATATTTCGGGAATAGCAAATAATAACAAACATTTTTAATTGAAAATGGCTTTCTTGTTTTTCAAAATATTCCCCTTGATGATCAATACACTTTTGCATTCGTTCAAATCATTTGTCTTAGCAGTTTTTCCATTCCTCTTGAGATTCCTCCAAAACATGGTTTTTGAACGCTTCAACTGCTTCTGCGGCGCTCGTAAATCGTTGACCACGCACTTTACCTTTGATATTCGGGAACAAGAAGAAGTCATTGGGTGCCAGATCAGGACTGTATGGAGGATGAGTCATCAATTCAACGTTTCGACTGCTCAAAAATGCACATGTTTGACGAGATGTGTGAGAGCGCACATTGTCATGATGGAGAATGATTTGTCTTTGGCGGTTAGTTTTGCGAATTTCTCCGAAGATTTTCGGCAAACAATTGGTCATGTACCATTTAGAATTGACCGACCTACGTTGCTCAAGCGGAACAGTGGCCACATGTTCTTTCCACCCATTCGGTGGAAGAAACAGGCGACCATTTGCTTCGTGCGCGAACAAGTTTTGTTGGATTGGACTCGTCTTGGAATACCCACACGGTCGATTGCTGTTTTGTTTCCGGCTCATTCGCATACATCCATGATTCGTCACCTATCACGATTTTATACACGTCTTTTGAAGCACCACGATTAATTTTTTTAATCATTTCCTTACACCAATCGACGCGAGACTTTTTTTGAGCGATTGATAAAGTATGGGGTATCCAACGAGAGCAAATTTTTTTTTGCAGATAAGTGTTCATGCAAAATCGAATGTATTGAAGTGGATCTAATGTGCAAGGATGGCTCTATCTCACGATATGTCACATGACGATCTTGCATAATTAGTTCACTTACTGCATCGATGTTTTGTGGCACAACAACCGATTTTGGACGACTTTCACGGAATTCGTCGGCGACCGAACTACGACCACGATTGAATTTACTATACCAGCGATATACTGTGGTTTTTGATGGTACTTTATAGTCATACAAAGAACTGAGTTCATCGACACATTCTTGTTGAGATAATCCATGTCGAAAGTTGTGAAAAATAATCCAACGAAAACCTTCTCTTGGAATTTCCATTTTTTTAACAAATTTATTTTCTTAACTCACTGTAAGTTTGTAAAACAAAACAAATAGCACTTGTACATCAAAACGTTGTGAGTACATTTATGCTGACAAATGTCAAACTTTATTATGATGATGCCAGATTTTAGCTAAAGACATAAGTGTTGCCAGTTCCCGAAATATAAATAGTACCCCTCGTATGGATAGAGCAAATTTATTAAAAACTTTTGTACTTTATTAAGTATCATTTCAACAATATTCTGTAATTTTTTTATGCAATAATATCGACAAACCAGCCGGTGACAAAGCTTTTCAAAGAAGGTCTTTAGAAAAAGACGATTTGCGGTGTTCGCCGTATCTCAGCTGGAAATTATATGAAATCAAAGATCATTAAAATTTATTCAAAGTATCATCAAATCCCCGCCCCAACATTATCTAATTATATTTTTTTTTTTCATTTTAAAACTTTTGGTGGTTATTTGAAGTGAAAAATGCTAAAAAATTATAAAACTTATCGTTGGGGGGAGGTATTTTATGTGTACCAGAGTTAAAGTTTGTACTAGAAACCTGAAATTATTCTCGTTTTTGAGTCAATGGTTGACTAACACTAGAAACTTCCACTCATACTCGTTCACGCACGGCACACAAAGTAACAAAGAATAAGTTATCTGCTGATATGAACCGGTGCAATGCTCAACTCTCTCATTGAGTCAATGTATTTATTTTGCATGCCGTAATGATTCACAACACCAATCAACACCATGAGTTCAGTGAAGAGAAAATTTATAATAAAATGCACTGGTTAAAATTAATTTCGGCTTTAAGTGCAAATTATAAATTTTTTTTAAAATAAAAAATTTGTTAAAAATACTGGTGCCAGGATAGACCTCGTCAGACCGGGCTTATTTTATACGTATAACTATTTACTATCCCTAAATACAAAAAATTTTGAAATCCGTGTAAGTGCACTTTTAGGATTGATGGCTCCCGGACTATTATATAAGAGTTAAAACGGTATTAATTAAAATAAATTGTAGTTGGGTTAACTGTATGTAAAAACACAACGGTATGTAAAAAATTAAATTGTTATTATTTTGGTATAAGAATTTTTTAAGGGTACCTTTATGCAATATAAGCGATTCTGAAGGCGTTTTTTTAAAGAATACTATACAAAAATGGTCAGAGATATTGATATAAAGTTTTTTTATTGATTTCAACAATCATTAAAGTACATACAAAATTGTTCTTTTTTAGTGACGTCATTTGCGTGTACGTGACGTTGTCATGAAGCGATGCAAGAAGAGTTTGAACATCTTTCTTCTTAAAGAGAGTTATATACCCAAAACTTTTTATTTCAAAAATTTTTGCAGTTTCTTAAATCTTTAAGTCTCAAAAATATGTGGTGAAAATTTCAAGTCGATATCTCAAAAAATAACAAAGTTATAGACTAGTGAGTGATTCGCCTTCTAGAGCGCGCATGCTGGCCCTTATTTTCAAACGCGTTTTTGTCGAAACCATGTTTTCAAAGTCGGTGACCAAGATTTCTCGTAGCTCAGTGAATCGATCGTTTTGATTTTTTTGCAGGATTATTTTATTCATAATAATCTCGTACTTGTCATAGGATTTTTTTTTTCGTAGCTTAGTTCATTTTTTACAGGCAAAATAAGGACGAATTTTTAGTCGAAAATCGTTAATTTACGTTCGGAAGTCCGCCATTTTGTGAAAAATCAATGTTTTCAAAATCGGCTATGACAAGTACGAATTTTGAGTATCCATTTTAATAATATTCATTATTTTGTTTCAGATGAATTTAGGAGGAGCAATGTTGGTCACCGCAATTCACCTTTTTTTTCAGAGCGCTCTACAAAAAATACTGTATCTACCTTAATATTAATTTTTGTTTAATAAAAAAAAAACTTAAAATTCTCTTGAATGTGTATATTTTAAGGTATAAAAACCCTCATTTAAAAATATCCCTTAGGTTTCCTTAAAAAAATTCACAAACATGACCGTTTTTTTCGGCCTCTGGGTGTATCGGCCCCGCCTTAAGCCTTTAGGAAAATGAAATTGAGCACAATTTCCCCCATCATTTCTGATGCTGATCATGATAACTTTTGATCGTACCGGAAATGTGACTTGAAATGATCTGCCATTAAAAAGTTTCACCCGCAACGCTCATTAGTGTGACTAATAGCTCAAACCTTCAGGTTTTGTCGGCCTAAACATCCCAGAGAGCATTAATTTAACTGTTTTTATCATTTCAATATGTTTGTAATTCACTTCAAAGTTACTCGTAAATGTCATTCAGTTTTTGATTCGAAATAAATGTCGGCTTTACACAATCAAATAAAACATATTTAATACCAGCTGAACAACTCCTGATATCACTACTTTTACACCTACGAGAATGTCGTGTTATAAAAATTATTCCTTTGTTGAACGTGTGTGTGTGGGTGTAAGTGATCGAGAATGTGTGTTACGCGCTTTAAGGATACCAGCTGCTATCGTAAAATTTAAAATTTTATTTGTTCTCTTGAAGAGAGAGTGGTGTGCACACGCATACTACCAAATTAAATGGCTGTTGTGTCGGATGGTCGGAATTTATGTTCCAATTTCAAAAGCATAACTTTCATTATAGCCCGGATATCTATGTAGAAGTTGGGTGATGCCACGCCGCGTAATTCAATACAAAGCCAATATTTTCTTGTAAGTAGTTCTGATATTTATCTACAAATTCACCAAAATTTATTTTTTTTTTTTGTTTTTATTTTAAATGTAAAATTGTTAAGCCGATTTCACAACTGCCGTTGCTGCTGTTGGTTCCATTCCCTGGCACGGCGTCATTAACATAGTTCCAATGTGTTTATATTTTATGGCCAAATACTAAAAACCTTAGTTATAAAGTAATGTGTCAAATTGACGTCTATTAACATGAACCTATTAGGTCTTAAAAACGAAATGTGTTTTGGGGTTAATATAGATGATTTTTTGTTTTTTTTTCATTTTTACTAACCAGGAAGAGTTTTTTTTTACTTAAATATAAACAATGTATTTATATTTTATGACCAATTACTAAAAACATTATAAATCAATGTGTCAAATTGACGTTTATTAACATGAACCTATTAGGCCATAAAAACGTCGTAATGTGCTTGAGGGTTAATATAGATGGTTTTTTTTTTTTTGTGTTTTTTAATTAACTAGAAAGAGTTATGTAGTTATTTGTTTTCTGCAGCTTAGTTTCGGTAAATTTTATGCTGTCGACCTTTTTCCAGTTTTCAAATGACATTCACCTGAATAACTCTTGGTATATTTAGTACCAGATATAATTTTAATTTGTTTCCACTTTCAATTTTAAAAGAAATTAGTTTCTTTTTCTCTCAACGAATTGCATTTTTTTCTCATCGTCAAAAGAGATTAAATGGAGTTTTAACATTTTACTATTTTTGACAGCGAGTTAAATATGACACCTATAGGAATATAACTGTAACTAGCAGAATTTTATGGTCAAATATTATGGTCAGTAGTCATAAATGACTAAAATTTATTTTTAAGTGTAAAAGTTAAGTGAGGAAAATAGCGTTGTTTGAAGTTGGTTCAGGCGGAGTTAACGAGTTAAATATTTTATAGCATCATGGTCATAACGACACCCTTGAGCAAAGCATCAACGAAAACAATTAAAATTTACCACCCACGAAAGCCGCAGGCTGGCCAGGCTAGGCTAGGCTAGGCCAGGCCAGACGAGACCAGACCAGACCATACCAGACAGCCCGCTTGTATATTAGTTAATGTTTAATAATATTGTAATAGTTAGTTTAAAAATTATTCTGCGTTGAGTTGGGTTAAGTTGAGTTGAGTGGAGTTTCACTTTTATTTCAAATTGAAATTTGAATAAATTTCTACGTTGGCGTTGACATTATTTATTGTTATAAATGATGATGGCGGTCGGCGGCGGCGTTTTCTTTCTTTTCAAGTTGAACAATAATAATAATAATGAAAATAGAGGCCTTAAAAGGATGTGTTTGTTGGCGCAATGTGGAGCTGGTAGGAATTTTCCGGCGATCAAAGAAACAAACAGACATACACACACTCGACAGACACATGGGGCACAAATACATTGAGTGAATGTTGAAAAACTAATCCACACATTGGGAGCGGGAAAAATTTTAGAAAGTAAAACAAGTTGAAAATTAAAAAATAAAAAAATGCTCAAGAAAAACTCGTGGGATGCTTTATTGTTGTTGTTGGTGTTGTTATAGTTGTTTTGCCATTAAAGGTGATCTTTTTTGCTTGCAACTGATACCCTTAAGGCGCGTAAGACACATACTCTCCGATCTCACACACGCACACACACACACACACACATCTTAAACAAAGGAAGAATTTTGAATACGCGCAATAGTTGTAGGAGTAGTCGAAGCCAGTGTCAGGCAGGAGTTGTCCAGCTTGTATAAAATATGTATTATTTGATTGTTTAAAGTCGACATTTATTTCGAATCAAAAGCTCGTTACAACTGAACGAAATTTATGAGCAGCTTTAAAGTGAATTACAAACATATTGAAATAATAAAAACAGTTAAATTAATGCTCTCTGGAAAGCTCTGGCCGACAACAACTGAAGGCTTGAGTTGTTAACTGCACTAATGACCGTTGCGGGTGGTACACTTGTAATTTATGGACATGCAGGTGAGATTGATTGCCAAGCTACATAAATTAAAAGCTTTTTTATGGCAGACCATTTTAAGTCAACTTTCTGGTGAGTTCAAAAAATTATGATGATTATCGTTCGAGTTGATGGGAAAATTGTATTCAATTTGAATTTTCGTGAAGCTCTTGTGTAGTAGTTGTAGGTAAGAAAAAACTAAGCAAGTCTCATCAAAGACAGTTATCAAAGTTAGTTCTGGACTTAAGGACCTATAACTTAAAAAAAATATGTGCTGCAATGTTCACGATGTGTGCTATCATGTGCCGCAATGGAAAAAAGTTCATTCTAAGGGTATGATTTTTATAATGTGACGCTTTTTTAAGTTTAATTTTCAGAATTCAGAACACTGCATTTTTCTTTTTTAATTTAAAATTATTTTATTTTGAATTTCATTCAATCATTCAATTAAGGGCAGTTGGTTTGAGGCAAAAGCGGGTTCAAATTAAACTAAGGGCGCATATATGTAGGTTACAAATTAAAAAAAAGATTTTTTTCGGGTTTTTTTTCATAGAAGGAAAAAAGATATCGTTTTCAAATTTTGCACATATATTAACTAACATTTAAAGAATACAAACAAATTTTTTTCAGATTTTTTGAAGAGGTTTTTGACGTTATTTGATTTTTTTTTTTAAAAATGCCGAAAAATTGACGGTGTGAAGGATATCACCAGTCTGGAACATCTGAGGAAAAAATAAAAAAAACCAAATTAATCCTTGTTTAAGTGGCTATCGCCTGAACTAGGATAATTTTTTCCGCCAAAAAAAAAAACAAAATGGCGGCAATTTGAAAAAAAGTCGACTTTCGAGGTTACAAAATCGGTTGCCATTTTGTTTCTTTGTATTTCCGATATTAGAATTTCTACATTCAAAGTTACATTTCACTACTTTTTCAAAAATTTTCTTTGATAAAATGATGAAATATATATAGTTGGAAAGGTACATCAATTATCTATCCAGTCGTATGCATCACATGCCCCATTTGTATTTCGGATATTAGGATTTTTCATTTAAGGTTACTACAGTGTTCCTACAACACTTCACTACATTTCAAGAATTTCTGATGATGAATTTCTAAGGTTTGCACATGAAATAATTTCTGTGAATTTTTTAAATTTATTAAAAATGTTCAACTTTTCTGTTTCCAAGTCGATGTTAAAGTTATTTCCTTAAAAGAAAAGTGAAATTCGTAGTGTTGTTAGTTCAATTCGTATTTAGCATAAAAGTACGAATTTAACTTCGTTGTGTCCTTTGCCAAATTCGTATTCAAACTTTGCAAAAAGGTACGAATTTAGCTTTGTATAAAAAAGAAATATTGGTTTGTGTCTTTGCTAAGATATCTTCGACTTTACGAATTTGACATCACGCAGTTAAACTATTTAACAAAAATTATCAAAAAAATCAGACCCCAAAAATCTAGGGAATGATACCCGGAATGTTTTATTGACATACTAGCTTTTTCCCGGTGCGCTTTGCTGGACCTTATCTAGATAAGTACCGAAAAATGTTGCAATGCCTTCAGCGTTATTATTTCTAAACCATCTCGTACTCGAAACATAGGAGTCGTTCATAAATGACGTGACCGATTTACAATTTTTTTGTTTTTACCCCCCTCCGGTACTCTTTGTAGTGCATTTCAAAAACACTCCCCTCCACCCCCATAAAGTAAAGAAGTATATGAAATAAAAAATTAATTGATAAAAAAAATTTTCGAAAATAGGAAAAATAACTGTCGAAAAACAAGTAAAGAAAAATTATGCCCTTACTACACTTGCCAATAGTTAACAGTCAATTTAGACGGTCAAACATAAAGATGTAAGGATTAAAATGGTTTGAAATGTTGGGTTGTATTAAATTCAATTTTTTCGAGTTTTTTTTTATTTTTGGTCGCATTACTATATCTGAGACCCCCTCCCCCCATTCGTTACTTATTGTAGTACATTTTAAATCCTCTCTCTCTATTACATTGGTAATGTAATTTATGAATGACCCCATAGTTAACGCAAATTTGAGCTCAATCGGCTCAGTAGTTTTGGAGTCTATAGCAGCGTTCTCTATTGTAAATTTTTTGCATTTTTCATTTCCCAGTAGCAGGATATTACCAAGTAGTAACTTCATTATTACTTCTATGTTCTTTGTCTTTTACTTCCACAGCTTTTCTGTGTCATAAATTTGGCTTGTATGGGTTGAGACACACCCCCTTGTCCAATGCATGTCACCTTTTCTAGTAGAAGGACATCGCCAAATGGTATCTACATTCTGAGTTTCAATTTTCTGTGACTTTTACTTCCATAGCTATTCTGTATCGTAAATTTGGCTTATATGGGTGGAGCCACGCCCCGTTTTCGAATGCCCGTGCCAATTTTTCAGTAGAAAGACCTTCATTGTTATACGATATTTAGTTCTAAAGCAATTCGATATCATAAATTTGGCTTGTGTGGCCAAATTCCCCCTTGTCTAATGTTCACTCAAATATATATATATATATAGTAACTGCCTCTTGGGCCCATAGCATCTACATATCAAGTTTTACTATCAAAACATGTACAACTCAGGAATAATAAGGATTTCTAAAAAGTGGGCTTATAAATATAGTTAGACCACGCCCAGTTTTAGTATAGTTGCCGACAGTAACCATACGAACTTATTTACCAAATTTTAGTCTATTACGATCAAAACCGTCTTAAATATAGCATTTTTATTGATTTGTGGGCAGTAAAAGGGGGTATGGAAAAAAGGGATATGGAAAATTTTTACTATGCCTATATTTTTCCCGCTTGCCAAATTAAAGTGAGACTTGCCAAATTATTCCAATATTCCATATATTTGCAATTTCCCTTGCAAATATTTCCCCATATACACCATATGTGCGCACCTGTATTTGTTCACACCTGTATTGTTATATAAGTTCACTAAAATGCCTATAATTCATGAACCAATACACATACAAAGACCGTTTATACATTAAAACCTTCGTATTGACGTCAGGGAAATTGGCTCACGCATTACAGAAACGAAATCGGTTCACGCATTACAGAGAACATCAATTTAATACACAATGCAACTTATTTTTATATATAGGAACATTCCACTGAAAATGGTAATTTTTGACACATACATATCTCATTGTTTTTTTATAAATTGATTGACGGAGTTGGTGGTAACGTAAATCAACTTGTAAGCCAAAAAGCTCGAGGTCAAGGAGATGGTACCGTAATCCAAAACGCAAAAGATTTTGTTACATTAGCAGTCACTTAATACCTTCTACGAAGGTTTTCTATATTGCTGAATCAGAAATAGCTGATAAAATCCAAAATGTTTATCCATAGGAAGCTGCTAGGCCTGTTCCGGGAATGTCAAAATTTCATCATATATTAGTCGACGGTTATAAAGTAACATGCAAGAAACACACTTTAGATAATCATAGTGTTAAGTTTTCATTTAAAAAATGATTCAAAACGAAGACTTAATTTCTGAATTTCGTACGAGTCCCGTACAAACAAAAGTGTCCCGTACAAACGATTTCATTTTTATTTTTTTATTCTCATTTTAATAGATTTTTTTTCGAACTTGTAGTATTTCGTCATACCATGATCGACGAAGTCTACATAAGTATATTTTTAATTTTACTGAGATAATTAATTTTGCTAAAATTCTCCAATAATGTCAAAAAATAAAAAGTATGGTGGACTGCGGTTGTCCAGTACAAACAAACATCTTTTCATACTTATTACTGCCTATTTATGAATATTTTCAGGAACAAATAATTGATTTTGAAAAGCCTCCGTTACACTAAATGAATGTGCTAGATGCTTTGTACAATAACATTTCGGTTTATTTTTAATTTAAGATCTTAACTTATCAAATGCGTACGATTTGTCCCGTACCAACAGTGAAATGCTCCTATATAGAAGAAGATAGATTACTTTCGTGATCAGACTAACAGCTCTATTCTGCTTGTTAACATAACAAGGAATTGTAAAGGAGCTCTTGTTAATGTTCTTGTTATGTAAAGTAAATTTTCGTATTCTGGCAAATCATTAACAATTTGAAAGCTCTAAAAAGCTGTTAAAGTTCACCACGCATGGTGAAAATGTAAATGCCTTAGATATGAAGCGTCAGCTGTTTTTTTATTGCTTATTTCTTGCTAATATTGATTGCTTATGTTTATCTTTCTACAAGTAAGATGGACAACGTTGAGAAATAAATAATTTACCGATTATTTTCAATTGTTTTAAGTTTCAATATTGCTTTTTTTCAATAGCCAAACAATGTTCAAGTGTTTTGCAGTCTTTAGGATTTATTTTTCTTTGATGTTCTTCATTATCAATGTTTAAAAGAAGTAAGAAGTAAGAATTCATCCATATTCATATTTTATTTTATTTGTTTGACAGCATTTGTTTGCTTAAAACTGAACTATCTCGCTGTTAAGATGTTTTCTGCCATTAACAAAATAGTTAAGAAAGGAGCTTTTAAATTATCAGCAGAATACGAAACCTTAACAATTTGTTAATATTAACTATTTTGTTAATGTGGTGAGCTTAGTTAAGCTGCCAAAATAGGGCTTTATATCGTTCATTAAAAAAAAAAATTATTAATTTTGTAAGCAAAAATGACTGCATATAGACACCATTTTCAATCCTTCATTTTTATAATATAAATATGAAATTAATTTTTTGTTAAGTACTTACAATAAGGATTTTGCGACATATTTGCTTTTTTGGTTATTCTTCTTTACCCAATAAAAACTTGTACTTACAGTGGCAATGCAAATTCTCAACTGGACCACATAATAACAAAGTGATTTCAAACTGAATTATTGCGGCGAAAGTACAGTTACAAATTTGAATGCTAGCCTCCTTTGTTGTTTCTAACTCAAAACTTGAATATTGCTCTCTACATTAAATGGAAAAACATTTAAAAAAAAAATATGTTAATTTTTTACTTTTGTCCGGCTACTGATGTATGAAATCGACCACTGTGCGGCGTGGGCTATGATGTGTTGCATTTGAAATAGAATTGGTTTCAATCGTTATATTTTAAATGCGGCAATGCTTTTGAAGTTAAAATTTGTGCCGCAATTTTTTTTTCAAGAATACAAAAATTGTGCTGTGCTCTATAGAGATAAGAGAAGTACCATAAAGAGATAAAAATATTACAAATATGCGAAGATGTTAGCACCGCTTTCAATGTTTTTTGATACCGAAAATTGGTATATTCGGAACTTTTAAACAGTCTAGACTTGGGTGTCTTTTGGATGTTAAAACCAGGGCTGTGGAGTCGGAGTCGGAGTCGAGGAGTCGGAGTCGGAGTCGGTAAAGATTTTTGGGTGAAGGAGTCGGAGTCTTAAAATATGCACCGACTCCGACTCCGATAAAAGAAATCAATACATATTATAACAAATATCGCAATAGCACAAAATCTTATAGAAAAATTATTAATTTTTAACATTAATTTGTAAAGAACTCTATATAACATAGACCAACAACTAATCGTAAAACTAGTTGATAAAATGGTTGCTGGTTGTTAATAATTAGTCGTCTGTTGGTACTTGAGGTATCATATCTAGTTTTTCAACCAGTTTATCAATCCGTTGTCAAATATCAAGAAGTTTTGTTTTTTACGGTTTGACATCAAACAGTTGTTGATCTAGTTGATAAGTTTGTAGCAAGTTTGGTTTTTGAAAATTGAAAAAAAAAACAAAATTTGCTTAAGTGAGTCAAATATTTATTTTGAGCGATATATCAATACCTGTCATTTACTTTTTAAAGATTATTTCATGTAAATGTTGCCTGCGGCTACGTCTGAGATGGTCCATGCATAAGCTCCAATTTATGGCATACTTTTGCCAGCATTTTGGCCAGTATCTCACCAAAGGCATCTGTAATGTTTTCTTCCAGGGCTGCAATTGTGGCTGGCTTATCCCTGTACATGAGAGACTTCACTTAATATAAAAAAAATAGTCTAATAAATAAAAAAAACAAATTTCATGATCGTGGCAGCCATTGGACTGCTCCATAACGTGAGATTAATTGCTCACCAAACTCGCCTCTTAATAGGTCCATGGTATCGCGTACCATGTGGCATGTGGCACCGTCCAATTTTTCCATTTTGATTGTAACGTTGTGATTTTCATTATTTTCAAAAAGAACGTTCTAATGATGCCACCGACCAGCAAACCGCACCAAACAGTGCATATTTCAGGGTGCATTGTCAGCTCTTGAACTGACTCTGGCTGCTCTTCAGACCAAATTTGGCAATTCTGGTTGTTGACGTACACATTGAACCAAGAATGAGCTTCGGGACTAAAGACAATTTTTCAATAAAAAAGTGGATCTTCATCCAACTGTCTAAGGCCCATTCACTAAGCAAACGAAGTTAGGGTAAGTCACCCAGCTTCATTTCTTGCACACTTGTATTTTGTATGGTTTCATACCGATGTCCTTGCGTGAAATGTTCCAGGTGGTTAAATAACACAAGCCCAATTGTTGAGAATGGCGACGTTTGACACATCGCGATTTTCATTGACATTGCCCATTACAGCAGTAATATTCTCCTCTGTACGCACTCTCCGCATAGGGGTCCAATAATGTCCAATAAAGTGAAACTGGTGCGAAATTTGGTCACAATACCTTGAATAGTCTGTTCGGTGGGTCGATTATGACAACCATAAAGCGGACGTAATTTGGGAAAAACATTTCTCATAAATCACCCTTTATTTTATTTTAAACTAGCCTTTTCCCGGCGCGCGTTGCTGCACCCTGCAACTATATGGGAACATAATAGGTGTATTCAAAACTTTTCTCAGACTCATAGTTTGACACCACTGTTATTTTCCACTGCACGTTACAGTTTCCCAGTAGCAGGAGATCACCAAATAGTAACTCCATTTTGAGTTTGTATGTAAGTATAGCTACTTTTACTTTCAAAGCTATTCGATAATACAAATTTTAACTGTATGGGCGGAGCCACACCCTCTTATATAATGCTCATCCCAGTTTTCTAGTAGATGGACATTACCCTGTTTTAGTACAGTTGCCGACAGTAAGCATACAGACTAAATTACCAAAATGTAGTCTAATCGACGAAAACCGTAGGAAATATAGCATTTTTATTGATTTGTGGGCGGTAAAAGGGGGTGTGACAGAAATTTAAGCCATCTCGTACTTGAAAAAAATGTACTGCCAAAATTTCAGCTCTATCGGCTAAGTAATTTTGAAGTCTCCAGCCATCACACAGACAGCGTTTTGCTTTTTGTATATATATTTTGGATAAACATTATTGGCTATAACTTTCGATTGGCAAGAGATACTTAGATAATTTTTTCTAATAAATTAATTTTTTAGCTTGTATATTTTTTCAAAAATATAAAAACACAATATTGGAAAAAAAAATTTTGTTCGAAAAATTCAAGGGGTAGGCCTTGTTTTTTGAATCACAGAAATGGTTTTTAATCAGGGACCGTAACCGTTAAACCATTTTTCTAAAAAAGTTGAAAATTTTAGTTATTTTTTGTGTTTTATTATATTGAACAAGAATTAACCAGAATTTTTTAACTTCTATTTTTTCGCACAAAAAATAACTGTTATATTTTTATTTTATTTATATTTTTTCCCACAAAATATCCCACAAATCGCTATATCTAAGAAACTGCTTATTATAGGGTCATAAAATTTGAAAGATAAAAACATGGCAAGTCTGTCGCATAACCGGAGATATTTGAGGCGATGAGAGCAAGATTGGCCTTACCCACAGAAATATGAAAATTAAAATAAATGCAGATTTAGCGTCGCAACTGCTGCTGCTAATCCAAATATTGACATTTTGTTATAATATACCACTAAAAAGCAAATTTAGAATAAGCTAATAATATTGTGAATAAACGAAAAAAATAAAAGAAATTCAATTGAAAATCTTAATATGACTCCATTAGATATGTTGGTGGGTTAGGCCACTCTTGTTCTCATCGCCTCATTTGTCCATATGACCACGTGCTTGTTTTTTTTTTTTTTTTTAATACAACGTTAGTTTTGTGCATTGAAGAAAAGATTTATTTCTAACTGTATCTATATGAATGAATTGAGCACATGCTTGTTTTTTTAAGGGAACTCTCAGTAAATCACTAAATTCCATAATGTTAACTCAGCAAGTACAGCGTTTCTATCCGACTTGTAGATGAAGTCATAGAATGTAAAAAAGGGCGTGTCCCGCCCATTTTTTGTCATATGGTAGATATTGCATTCTTATTTTCACCAGTCAAATTTCATGACCCTAGCATGAACAGTTTTGTAAACACAGTGATTTGTGGGATATTTTGTGGAAAAAAATATCCCACAAAAAATAACAGTTATTTTTTGTGCGAAAAAATAAAAGTTCAAAATTTAACTGGTATTTTTAAACTTTTACTTTTAAAGTCGAAATTTAAAACACAACCCAGGACTAACAAGGGGATGTCGGGGGATCATAATGGTGTCATCCAAAATGTCCTCCGACTGTTCCAACTACTTGTGGTTTTCCCTTAAAAAATGAGACCATAACTGTTATTTACGGTCCCTGTTTTTAATTTTTGTGTAAAATTGAAATAACTTTTGCCTATAAATGTTATAATTTTTAAATAGAGTTGAAAATTTGCGAATTTGAATTTAAATTATTTTTTCAACAAAAACAAATTTTGAGCCTTTTTGTGAGGAAAACTCCAATATTTCAGACCTTTTTTGAAAAAAATATTTAAAATATATTTACTCAACTAACGGTATTTTTGCAATAAGGTTTTCATAGTACTTTGATGAAGCTTTAAGACAAAAAAAAATTTAACAAAATGAATACAAAAGCAGCGGAGATATTTGACTCGAAAGTCGCAAAATTAAATTTCTGATTGTTTTTTTCTCATTTTTGAGCAACGATGTTGCATTATCGTTGTAGTAAAATTTTTCATAGTTTTCAAGATATGTTCATGTTTTTGATGTCAAAATAACGGAAATTATTTTTATTTTACTAAATTTAAGAAATATTTAATATTTTGTAAATATTTGCACATGTTACATAAGAAAACAACTAAAAATATGCGATTTTGTAAAAAATTTGTACTACAGCACCATCTGGTGTCCAAGGTGGGTCAAAGAAGATAGTGCTAAAAAACTCATCGTACCTGAAAACTACTATATACCAATTTTTATTCTAATCGCAAATTTGTACTATAGCGCCCTCTGGTGTTCAATATAGGTCAAAAACGATAGCAGCAGAACACTCAACGTATAAGAAACCCACTGTATATCACTTTTCATTCTAATCGTATTAGCAGTTTAGGAGTTTTAGGCAGTTTTGTAAAAAATTTGTACTACAGCGCCCTCTGGTGTTCAAGGTGGATCAAAATTGATAGCCCACGAACACGCACCGTACCAAAAAACTTCTATACACAAATTTTCATGCTAATCGGATGAGTAGTTTAGGAGTCTATTGCGGCCTTACAAACATAAACTCCTTTTTTATATATATGTATAGATTTAATTGAATTTGAATTACTTTACTTATATTTTTAACTTCCTTCCTAAAAAGATACATCATACAAATTATATGCATGAAAAAAAAAAAATTAAATGATTTTTAATTTTATGGTCGGAGTCGGAGTCGGAGTTGGAGTCGGAGTCGGTGCTTCAGTATTTGGCGGAGTCGGAGTCGGAGTCGTGATTTTTTGAACCGACTCCGCAGCCCTGGTTAAAACTAGTTCATGTTTTACAATTTTTTGCAATCATTAATTTATATTTACAAACGATAAAGTCGCCAGAGATGCTACATTTTTTTTTTTTTTTGGTATTGACTCAGTTGTGACTGTTTTGTATCAACCTTGAACTGCTGGCACCTTTTTTACTCAAGTAAATTATATTTTTTTATTTTATTTTATTTTATTTTTTTTTTATTATTTAAAACAAAATAAAAAAAAAAGAAACATTGGGAAGCAAGAAGAATAAATAGCTCGAGAACATTACACTTAACAAAACCGATAACAAACCATAACAACAACAACACTTGTACATTTTTGATTATATGTAAAACCGCAAAATTATTTTTAGCTAGAAGAAAAATCTAATGCACACAATCTATACAATTAATTTTGTGAATGGAATTCCCGACAACAGAAAGAAAAAAAAACAACAAAAACTCCTTCAAGTACATACGTAAACAACAAAAAAATAGTAGAATGATAAGAACAAAATAGATTAACTACGTAACAAACGAGTATTTTAATCAAGGGTCAACTAGCGGGCAGAGGAAGTAGGAACTGGTAGCGTATTTTGCATAATCAAGTGTTGGTTTTATAGTTTTAACTGTTTAACTGCACGTGCTAGTCTACCAGGTTGTTATAGACTCCGATGGTCAAGCGTAGAGCGCGATAGAATCTACACATGAAGCGCATTAAGTGTAAACAAATAAAATGCGGAATTAGCAGAAATGACGTAGAATCTGAGAAAAAAAGAATACAAATAAACAATTATTATGGGCCGGGCTGAGTAGAAAACATGCAACGCTTTTTAGCTGAGTTTCTAAAAGGTGAGCAAAAAATTGTTTTTTTGTGATTTTTTTTTAACGCGACGCATATTTGAGAGACTTAAAAACAATCTAACTTTTTATTTACTTTTTTTTATGTTGACAAATAATATAAAAGAATAAACACTTAATTTCTTACTACAAAATAAAAGAAGTTGGCTGTATCGCAAACACACCCATAGATTTTGACGTCACAGCGTATCTTTTTAGGAGGTTGGTTTTTAAGTCTTGCGCCTAACAATGAAAAAAACAGCGGTTAATCATTGAAAATGTTTTTGTTTTTTTTCAAAGTAATCTCCAAGATAATCAATAATACACTTTTGCATTTGAATTTGCGTTTTGAAATTCGCGTTTGAACCAATTTTAGAAATAGTTTTGCCACTTTGAAGTTGGTACCTCCGTAACTAAGCTTTTGAAGGCCTCAAAGGCGTCTTCGGGAGTAGAAAACCGCTCACCACGCATTTTTTCTTAATTTTAGGGAACAAGAAGAAGTCATTGGGTGACTGTAACGCGAATGGCCCATCGATACCACGTTATTAGTACTCAAAAGCTCTTGTCTGATGTGTGGGAACTCGCGTTCCACCACGATGGAAGATGATCTTCCTTCGGTGGTTGGTTTTCCTCAATTCTCCGAAGACTTCCGGTATTCAATTGGTTGTATACCATTTAGCATTAAGAGTTCTCCGTTGCTCAAGTGGTAAAGTTGCGACATGACCGATTTTTGTGCAAAAAACTAGCAACAATTTCTTGAAGAGAACGGCGACCACACTCGAACTCACTGAACCATTATAACCCATAACCCGAACGTTATAACCCATTTACGACCGCTCCTAAGCCGCTGGATGAAAATCAATGAAACTACATACATACAGTATATACAGGGTGGTCCAAATAAGTTTTTTTTTTTTTTAATGCAATAAAAAGAACAAAATTAAACTTTTTCCATGTATTATGGCTTAACTAGTAAGATCAAACATTCCCATTAATTATGGAACACAACGTCGTTCAAATGACTACCTCGGTTGGCTTTGCAGTAGCGCATTATGTCACTCTAATTTTCCAAGACCTTGTTGATGGTTTTGGACTGTAGCTCACGGATTGCTTGGATGATATTGACCTTAAGTGCTTGAATCGTTTCCGGATTGTTAGCATAACATCGGTCCACCACGGTTCCCCATAAAAAAAAGTCCAAAGGGGTCAAATCGCAAATTGACATCGCCAAGACGGCTGATAACACGATTTGGAAATTTGGTGTGCAAAAGATCGATTGTGGCATGGGTTGTGTGGCATCGCCCGCCATTTTGCATGAACCAGAGGTCGTCCAAATTCATGTCTCCAATTTCAGCAAAAAAAAATTGGTTAAAATGGCTCTGTAACGCCCACCGTTGACCGAAACGTTGTTTCCAGCCTCATTTTCGAAGAAAAATGGTCCAATGATGCCAACACTCCACAATCCGCACCAAACTGTCACTCTCTGTGGCCCATCGGCTTTTCGACAATAACGTGCTGGCTTTCCAAACCCCTGATGCGGCACTTTTGTTTGTTAACGTAGTCGCCGAGATGAAAATGCGCCTCGTCAGAAAAATTATATTTCGCCCAAATCATATTCTTTTCAAATAAAGCACTGTTTAGGCTACACAGCACTCACTTGGGAAATAAGTTTCCAATATTTCCCAAAGCGACACATTTCTTTCCGCGGAGGTATAATGCTGACTTTATGTCAAGATTTCGAGCGGGAAACAGCTGTGTGTTAAATAACCTATGATTTAAAAAGAAACTACTAGATGGCCCACCCTGTACATCAAAACGTTGTGAGTACGTTTATAGTAGAAAATGTAAAATTTTCGAGTGGAACTTCCAAAATTCATCCGACAATGCTTAGAGTTGCCGAGGCGCAATACTTATAAGGCAGTCCTCGTACTTGTCCTTAGTCTTATCCGTATCCTTCTTATATTTGTCCTTATAACTGTTCTACTTCTTGTCCAATCTCTTGATTTAATTCATGACCAAATTCCTAATCTTATCCTTGTTCGAATGCTTTTCCTAATTCTTGTCTCAATTCCTATTCCAACCTTTGTTCTAAATTATGCACTTAGTGTGCCCAAACTTTGTTCTATTCCTGATCCTTTTCCCATCTTGTCATAAAAATTGTTTTGGATGTGTCTAAATCTTTGTTCTTACCCTAGCCCTAGTCCAATTCCATGCTCTAATCTTTGTCCAAGTCGTTGTACAAATCTTTGTCCTACTCTTTACCTTATTCCTGCACGCAAAGAAAAAAAAACGTTTATCGCCAGTTTGCCGCAAACGAACTTCGTTTGTCGTGCTTGAAATCGTTATTTGCAAACGTTTCAACAGTTGTCATAATAACAGTTCAGTTGCGAGAAACGCGTCATATAGTTGCAGGAAATTAATTTCGTTTGTCATAAACGCGAGTGATTTTTAAATTGCAGCAATTGAAAACTTCGTTTTTCCCAACTGAAAATTTTGTTTATTTTTCCCTTCGTTATATACATAACGCTTATAGTTTAGAGATACTTTTTGGACAAATTGTTACTATATAAGGAAATTGGTAGTTTGCTTAATACGCGGACGGAGATAGCAACGGAGGTGCAATCCATAAGAAGACGGACGGACATAATGAGAAAGATTATTAATATAATAAATAATAATGACCGAAATAGCCTGCGGTATCTATATATAAGATATATTTTTAAGTTGTGATAACTGAATATTCGTTTGCAGCAAATACAGCTCGCAAACGAAGTATAGTTGGTGAATTTTTCAGTTGTGGTAATCGAAAAATTTCTTTGCGAGTGGTCATAATCTTTGTCCAAATCCTTGCCTAATACTTCTTATTTTAATCTAATTTTTTATTTTCATTTTTATTTTTGCTGTTGCTATAGTATTTGGTGCATTTTGGTTACTTTAAGGGGTTCCCTAAGAGACCTCATAACGAAAATCTTAGCTTTTCTGTAGTTCCATAAATTTTACCGTAGTGCCAAAAGTCACGAAGCTATAATTCCATGCGACGTTTTATCATTGTTGTTGCATTTTTACTGTATTAAAAGGTTGCCTCCGTAGTACCGTGGCACCATAATTTTTTTTTTATTTTCGTTAGTTATGAGGTAAAAAATCATTCTTTGCTGTTGTAAAATAAAATATTTCGTCGTACTTCTACTCAGCTTGCAATAGTTCCATGCAACAATATTGCATTTTTGTTGCAGAAGCTCTACCTTTGCGACCTGACGAAGTCATAATTTATTTTTTATTTTTTTTGTAATGCCAAGTATAGATCCTTCATTCCTGTTTTATTACATTTACCGTGCCGGATATACTCATCGAGTAATAATTCCATGCAACGCCGTTGCATGATTGATGCATTTTCGATTCATAATGTCATGTATTTTTTTTATATTTTGGGTTGAGGGTTAAGAACCATACTTGACTGAAATACTTTTCCCATAGAGCTGACTGCAGTACATTTAGCGCATAAATAATTCCATGCAACAAATTACACTATCGTTGCTTACACAGCTACCTATCCTGATGACGTTTGTAATTTTTATATTTATGTAATAAAGTCAACGAATTAAGCTTTACTGTCGTGCTATTTCTTTTTTTATAACACCTATACTCATTATGTAACAATTTCATGCAACGCCAATGGATTTTTGAAAAATGCTTTTTTTAGCTTTTTTGGAAACTGCGCGTAAGGTTGTCAAATCAAAAGAGTTTTCTTTTTTTAAATGTATTTGGTACAAAGTAGAAACTTAAGGTATTTTCTAGAAATATATTAGGAAAATGTATCAATGAGAGAAATGAGTTTAATATCATAAACAAAGTTATTAAACTTAATGATAAGAAATATTATTATTCAAACATCCCCCTGTTAGCTTACTGACTTGACCATTCAGCTGATTAGTTATCGGTCTGACCATAATTTTTAACACAATTTCCATCATTTAATACTTAATTTTAAAATCTTTATTGCATTTAAATTGGTTGAGCAATTTCTTTCCCCCTTTCCCGGGGGCAACATAATTATTTTTTTTTTTTTTTGTGGTCATACTAGTTCACCTCACAAGTTCCAAACTTTGTAGTAATGCCTGAAAGAATTTCATCGCCCAGGAAAATTTTCCTATTAGGACATACCGGCCATTCCATGTCAACTGGGAAACCGGGAGAAGAGTTGAATTTATGACCTCCGATTATTAAAATTGTGTTTGAAAACATGTTGAAAAAAAAAACAAAAAGAAAACTTTCAAATAATTTTTATTCAAAACTTGGACTTAGTATCATCTTTTAATTTTGAAGTTTATATTTCTTGATTTTTTAGTTCTAAAAATATCAACGATGGTGAACGGTGATGAAACTTATTTTTTGGAAGGAATAAAAAAATTGGAAAAACGCTGGACTAAGCGTGTCGACCTAAAAAGAGCCTTGAGAAAAAAGCCTAAAAAGAGTTGAGAAATTAAATGCTTTTCTGGTGAAATATTTCCTTTTATTTTACTGCCACTGACTTTTCAGATTGCCCTCGTAAAAGTTGTGCCGAAGGTTTTAAAATAATGGTTTATATGATAATATGTAAGCTGGAAAAAATTAAGCAGATGTGTACAGCACAATCTCGATTACGAAAATCTTGAAATGCTTTCGTAATCCAACAGGATGCAAGCATTCTTGAAATTGCTTTGCACAGCCTTGAAGAAAGCACACGAGGCACATAAGCACCTGGAGGCACAATAACCACCTTGTTGAGAGTTATTTTCTATGCAAATCATATTCACAAAATTGTGGAGTTGATGTGTTGGTAACAATGTCAACAATCCACTCATAAGTCCACTCAATCAATGATCTTCTGAAATGATTTTGATATTTTTTTTTTTTTAATATGATATTATTAATTATTTGAGTTGTAGTAACCTCTGCTTTGCCAGAAGGTTATTCAACATTTGTACTAGTACGACTTCAATGCGACTCATTTAACCAATTATGAATCACACCAATCGATGGTGCAGAGTCCGAATAAAGGTCATCGTGCTATGCCTTGCTTTGTTATTAGCTATTTATAATCAACAGTGTTTTCCTCAACAAATTAAATTTAATTGCTTCCTTTTTATAAGTAAATTTTGGAAGTCTTCTCTTTTCCCGTTACACATACAATAATAATTAATAAATCATCATAATAATTTACATAAAAATCGTTTTCTAAAAATTAACTAGATTTTGTAAAATTTGTTAAAATTTCGTCCAAAGCCTCAGGTTATTAAAGGAAGGTAAATTTATTTTAGCGATTTGTGCCTAACTGATCATACATATTGATCATTCCGGTGAAGCAACTGATAACATTTGGAATCAACCTGAAAGTTTGAATAATAATGTCGTTATCTACATACAAAATAATTTCGAATACATAAAAAATCAACCTGTGCATCCATCAAAATATGGGCTAGCATTTTTACGTACGTAAATGCTTCATGCTTCCGTATGTTGAATGGAATATGCCATTCAAATGGCAATTCCGAGAGGACAACCATCCTAAACATACTTCGAGTCTAGTATAAAAAAAATGATTTTCGTACAAAAGAGTTGAAGTTATGACGTGGCCAGGCCAATCTCCGAAACCCAATCCAATCGAAAATTTGCGGAAGTAGCGAAAGGGAAAATTATGCCAGTAAACCTTTGTAACAAAGAGCAGTTATGGAAAAATGTCCAAAAGCTTAAATTCCTACCAAGGGTTCTATACCTAAAGATGTCAAGCGATTTTAAATAATGAGGGATATGCTACCAAGTTTACGCTTTTAAATGTAAGTAAAAATAACGCGGTATTAAAATGTAAAGTTTTCATACTTCTTTAATGGATTTATAATAATGTCCCAATTTTATTCTCCGCAACATATTTATGTTTGTGTTAAAGCTACTGCAAACTGCAGTTCTATGTTAAAAAACAAAAATAGCATTCTTTGAAATTATATTTTTCAATCATGGAAAACGGAAAATATTTCTATTGACCCAATTTTTTTATCCCCAACTCTATATGGAAAAATTTATATATAGACATGCATTTGCAACAATTTTGAAGATACTATATATATATATATATATATATATTCGTAATACAAAATTGGAATTTGTGACAAGCTTAGTTTTGTATTCTATAAACATTGTATTGAATGTCCCAACACCATGCCATGAAAAGCAAATATGTATATGTATATATAGAAGCGATTAAATATTTATATACTTGCATATATGAAACAGACAAGGTAAACATAAAAATATAAATAAAATGTTTCAAACTGAACAAAAAAATAGTTCTAACACACTTCTGCACAATTTTTATTTGAGTAAAATATTCAGAAATGATAGGCCGTTCCCGTACTCTAAAGTTTAAGTCCAATTTTACAGTTTTGGAGGTTTTAGTCCGAGAAGTGTTCCCGTACTCGAACAAATTTAAAAGCGCGTGCAATCGAGAATTAAAAAAAATGTCGCCTCCCTGTTATAAGTTGCAAGTTTTAGTCCGAGGAATTTTTTCTGACAAAAAGGGTAAAACTCCGGCCAGGTCATGATCCTAAGCTTTAACCTACCTACATTTCTTTACTTATTTTTAATCAACTGAAATAGAAAACTCGTCAATATTAACGGCTTGAAAGTTGTAGTAGGTGGTGGAGAAGTTTATGAGTAAATTTTCTAGAATAGAATGCAATTTCGACGTTCTGAACAGACTTCTTTTGACTTCAGTTCCTTGTTTACAGAGATGAGAAAAGCGCCCATTGAGAAAATAACTTTATTTTTTCCCGAGACTTTGGGTATACTTTAAATGTCTGAACCCAATAGCTGTGCGGAATCTGACAGCAGTAAAAAACAAAATGAAAGCCGTACGGAAAAGTAAAAATTATTGCTTTAAATAAAATCAAGAAAGGCCGTATTCAAATATTAAGATTTAAATCAAATATGATAATATCTGATCATATATCTGATCTCTGATAATATCTAATCAGAGGCCCTCAAAAAATTCCATTTGTTAGATTTAGTGTCGAACGTATGGTTATTTCGGAAATTCTCTCTCGTCATATTGGTGCCGCTATTTTGAATTTTTAATTTTTGATTCCAGTTTCATACTTAGCTTCCACGTAAGCCCCGAGAGTAAAATTTCAAGTTAATTAAGCGACTCTTTCATATTTTGGCCAGGTTTTGGCATTAAATACCCCATAGTGCGGCCCCTCGATATCTTTTTTTTTTCACCCGATAGAAAAAACAAAAACCTTTAATATGAGCTTTAAAGTTATTTAATAATAAATTATTTTTCATTATGCGGATTTTTCAAAATATTAAAAGGACTGAACATCAAAATTTTCGACTAAATTTTATATTTTCCCCCGAGTAACACCGAGTATATCAGGTCTATATTAATAAAAAGAAATTTGAATGCAATGAATGTGACAATCTTCCATATAAGCGTTGTTAGGACCTTAAGCGGTAGAATCTGGTTTAAAAGATACGACAGAATCTCATTAAAAGATAATTCTTAGAAGAGTTGCTTTTTGAAATTGCCGAATGAAGAACGTTTCATCAGTCAATTAAGATGCTTATCAAGCAGATAAATTAATTTTATTAAGCAAGACAAACAGCGACTTTCAGTCTAAATCGTAAAAAAACGCAAAATTATTATTAAAGTCTACAGTTTACTACACGTCAAACATGCAGACCAATTAAGATACACGATGTGAACAAAATTTCTTAGATATTAACTAATAGAACATTTATATGTTTATTAATATGACCCCTATAAAACGATTTGTAAACAAAACAGCTGATAAATTATGGCATGCTGTGACGTCACTAAGCATGCGCAAGATGTTAATTTCTGTTTCAACACGTTTTTTATAAGCTTCATTTCTTATGGCTGTCCTGTTAATATCTTGGAATTAATTTCTAACCAACTTCCGGATGAGCTAGAGAGTTGAAATTTGCTCAGAATTTGCTGGATGACAACACCATATTAACTTCGATTGCTTGTTTGGCAATAATGCGAAATTATTTGATACATATTAATATTTAACAAAAAAAAAAAAAAAAAAAACAAACAAAAAAAAAACTAAAAAAAAACAACTGAAAAAAACTCAGTGACATTTTTGAGGTTCGAACTCACGACCTCACGATTATAATGAAAACGCTACGCACTGAGCTACAGAATTCCCATGAAAATATTTTCTAAATAGTTCTAAATGGAACCAATTCAATTTTCAAAAATTCACCACTGAAGGTAAAAAAAATATTTAAAAAAGTAGTTCGTTTGATTAATTGTTAGTTAGGAAATATTTTCATGTGAGTTCGTACATCATTCGCTTTATAATCGTGACGTTGTGAGTTCGAGACTCAAAAATGTTATTAAATTTTTCTATTTTCACTTACATACAAAAATTTTTAATTACTAACAAATAATTTCTCAATAATTCACCATAGTTAGGAACAACAGTTAGTTTCGACAATTAGAAAAACTAACAGTTAGTTAATTTTCAGCAAAAAACATGTTCAGTCTAGATAACTTCTACAACATTAAAATTTAATCATTCAGAAACCACCTAAATAGTACTTATTGGACAGAACACAATAGATGTATATAAACTCGAATCTGCTATCCATGCAAGGACTTTTATCCTGACATTATTTTTATTGACAGTATAGTCAAGGGACCTGGATCATGAAATCATTTGTTCACTAACGTGTCAAATTGTTAATTGTTAATACCATTCCTTATAACATTATTCTATAGCATGCGCCCCACGTTTTAAGGGGAACAAAAAGTCCCACTCTAGGAGAAACTATGGTATAGTTTTAAGTTCAATTTAAAAAAGTGTCTTATTAAAAATGTTGATTTTATTTAAATAATTTCTATTATGATTGAGTGTAATTAAATCATAGAATCATACGATTTTATTTCTATGAACTAAATGCTTTTATTTGAGACATAAAATATTCTGTCTTCTGAGACTCTTTTAACTTGAATACAGTACAGTTTGAAAACAGTTCAACATTAGTCGCCGTATTTATAAACATTTTAAAAACTTTTCTAAAAAACAAAATTTTTCTTGCATATATCTCTAATGATTCTGCATATTTAACGATTTTTGTTTTAATTATTTTACGTTTTTCTATCTCAACGATAAAATATGGTCACATTAAAATAAAACAAATGAAAAATAAAAACACCAGAGATAAACAGTGTATTATTGTTGTTCTTTGCTCTTTTACTTACACATTCTTGGTGGCGTCTATTTTGTTGGGTTCAAAATCATTTAATGATTCTTTCATTTCTTCTTGTACTATTGACTGTGATGCTAGTAGCTGTTCAGTTGACTGTGCGGCTGCGTTCGTATATTGCTCCGACTGTCCGCTTGCAGCCCCAGCTACCTCATCTATGACGGGCACATTGTGAAAAACTTCCGCATTCGTTGCAGACGTTAGCGTTGCTTCCGCCGCGAAACTTTCCGAGTTTATTGACAAAAAATCGCGTTCGTTGATGGAACCCGGGGTATCGCCGAAAGGTGACTGCGACTCAACAGCGTCGACAATATTGTCTGCTGCCTGCAGCGCTTCGCTGTCACCACTAAATTTTTTAAGTTTTTTATAATTTGGCAAAATTTTCTCATGTGGAGCAGCAGAATTTAGGTTGTAGCTATCAGCTGTTGTTGCGGTGCCATCGTTAGCGTCGCCGTCAGCTGCTGCAGCAAACACGTCGGCAGCAGCTGCCTGTGCAGCTGCAATGCTTTCTGTTGCAACAACGTAGCAAACTACACAACTAAGGGAAAAAAAAACAAAAAAGAAATACATTATTTCTGTGAATATAACAAAATATTTTCGCCGTTTTACCTTGAAAACAATGTAATGCACAATAAGCTCCAGTATGTAGTATACAATTTGAAACGCATTTTTGGTAAATAATATTTTATTCAAGTATATTCCGATATATTTGAAATAACTATTGAGATTTTCTTGAGTAATAAATTAAATAATTTGCATTTGGCATTTAGTGCAATCTACCATTTTTCACTTGCAACATATTTCTTTGCCATTTTTGGCCACTTCACTGACACGAGAGATGCGTTTTCTATATTTCACTTCAAACTCAGGGTTTCGCAGATGAAAATAACACACATAAATTGTTGAAATTTGGTAAATTAATTATTAAATAAATGAAATTCGAGCTTTGTTCTAACTCCCGTCGCGTAGCAAGAACATCCAACAAATAATAAGAATATTTTGGCAGAGCAACTGTCAAAATTCTCGGAGAACAAACGCGAGAAAGTTGACAAGAATGAGAAAAAAACAAATTTCTGACGTGTTCCTTTGTTGTAGACAGTGATGTTAACCGCACTTTTAATATTAAAATACTTTTTGAAATTCATTTCATTGATTTGTTTTTGTTCTGTTTTTTTTGTGTTAGATTAAAACTATTATAACTATCATCGAAATTGGGTACAATTTGTAAAAGAACCATGATTGCACGATGTGAAAAATTTACATTAAAATGGTTTTGAAAAATTAAAGCCCGTCTCCCTCAGTTTTGTGGTTAAATTTGGTTTTGTTTATAATAATAATTTTGAGGAGACTACGATTTCCAGCGCGTCTTGATTTTAGGGATTTAGATTACGATTTCCGTGGCCCCTCGATTTGAGTATGCAGTTTTTAAGTACTCTTTGAGAAAATAAGATTCGCCGAAGGATTTATAGATATATCGATTAGTTATCGAGATATCGATTTTTCAAAAAAATGTTTACTCAACGGTTTACTCAAATGTTATACTCAACCAATATTTAAATTCGGTTATATCTTTGCTAATATTTGTCCGATCTGAATGATGTAGGTGTCATTCGAAAGATATTTGAAATTTTTTTAATATGAAAGGAATATTTTTTGGTAAATCGGCCACGCTACAGACTGTCTTTCTGCATAATATGTTTTATTTTTGCATAAAACCGTTACTTTCTTTTAAAAATGCGTTATAAAGATTAAATAAAGATATAATTAATTGAAAGCTGAAATATTAACCTTTTGTTTGGTATACAACATGTTATACTTTTTCTTTTATTTTGACCGATTTTCGCTGTTATGTTATAATTAAGGTTGATCAGTACAATCATATAGCATAGGAAAATGTTTCATAATTGGGCTGAATATTTTTGATTTGCTTTATAAATTGTGCATTTATACTGTAAATGGTGCAAGAAAGATCTTCATAAAATTTTCGATGCATTTTGAGTTATTGAATAATTGTTTTTAGTGGTTCTGCCTTTTACATAATGTACTTTTCCTGTAAAAGAAGCCAGATAGACTTTAATCAAAGGTTGTTTTTTGTATTCTGAAGTACATATTGATATTTTTTCTAATTTTTATAAAAAAAGTGGCTCTGCCTTTTACGAATTGCACAATTATTCTGTTTGTTTTTTTTTTTATTTTTTTTTTTTTTTGTGAAATAAAATGAGAATCCGTATATCTTATTTAAAAAGAACATGATGCGAATCATAATTAATATATTCGAATATTCTTTTTATTTTACATAGGTGTGCGATGTGCTTGCGATTCTTCTGTGCTTCGTGATGAAGATGAAAGCTGTTGATGTTTATCAACAGTACATCAAAATTGTACGTTTAAAAAGCAAAATAAAAACCGTATAATTGTTCTGTTTAATCTAGTAACAATATAAAAATGAGAATAATGGTAGAAATAAGGGAAACAAGTATAACATATTATACACAAAACGAAACGTTAATGTTTCAGCTATTACCATATGTTGTGTTTACTTACTTTTATTACGTACTTTTTGAAGCAAATAACGGTTTTATGAAAAAAAAAAATATATATCATGCCGAAAAACCATCTGTAGTGTAATTAGATTAAGTACAAAATTTTTGTTTTATAAATTATTTTGGAGATAATTAGGTTTGTTATCGAATGATACCCAAATTATCCTGATCGGTCAAATATTAGCATAGATATGGTCGAATTTACATTAAGACTTCTTTTAGTAAAATTTTTTTAAAAATCGATAATTCGATAACTATTCGATATATCGATAAATCCTTCAGTGAATCTAATTTTCTCAAGAAGTTCTTCAAAACTGCATATTCAGATCTTGGGGCCACGGAAAGCATAATCGTGCCTGATTTTACAATTGATTCATGGAGTATTTTCATTAAAAATAAGAATACCTGCAGCAAAAGTAGATTTATATAGCATGTTTCCATGGCACCTTGAACAACGTAATTCGGCTCTCATTCGTAATTCGAGGCTGAATTATGTTCCGAATTAACTAGTTCGCCATACAACATTCGACAAGCTGAATTACCTCATTCGAAGTTGATTCAGTTTGAATTAACATCCGAATCAAGTAGAAATCGGTTTCATCTCTAAATTTTATCGAAAATTAATCGAAAACAGCAATGGTAGAAAGACAAACAAAACAAAAACTCAAAGGCCGCTGTCAAAGTGAGTATTGCTTTCAGCTCTACATAGTTTCAGCCGTCAAACTGAATTAAGATTTCTTCGTGGGAACAGGCTATTTCACAGTCTTAATTCGTAAGTCAAAATACTTGATTCAGAGTGCCGTGGAAACATGCTCATAGACTTGTTTTTAAGTTATCGATTAAAAAAAAAACATTTTTTTATAAGATCTAAGAAAAATCGATATATTTTTTTTTAGTACATAACCGATATTAATAGTTAAGGTGTTATTTAACTTTAATCGGTCCCTTATGTAAATTTTATACATACTTTTCAACTTCAAACTGATGTTTCTTTAAGATAAGTTCATCAAATCGAGATAGGATTTTTTCTGGTTTATATTTTTTTTTTTATTTTTTTTTAATTAAGTTAAATAATGAATAATAATATTTTGAATGACTAGATCACATTCATTTCATTCATCGATGAAAATATAGCTTTTGAAAAAGTGTGTATTATCTACACACAAGGAACTTATCCGTTTCTAGATATAAGGGACCGATGAAGGCTAAAAGGTAATATAAGAAGCTTTAAAAAAAAAATAAATAAATAACTGGTCATTTCTGCAAAGTCATTTTAATTCAAATAATTTTCTGTCGCTGCTGGGATTCCAACCCCGGTCTCCATGTTCGTTGACATAGAGACCACACACTTTAACCAACTACGCCATGGACGCCACATAAGAAGCTTTAACATAATTTTAAAATTAATTAAATTCGTTGAGCATTTCATATATTAAGTAATAGTAAAATATTTACTTATATAAAACCTTAATTTATAATAAACTATCGTTATTGCTATGGATTATGAAAAATAAATTATATGGAAGCTTTTAAATTTAAAATTGGTATATAATTTTTTTTTTTTGGTATATAAAAAACTTATTTATATGATTTCTTATGGTGTTTTTTAATGATTAAGAAAAGAAAAATAAAATTATGAAATGATTTATCTTTGCTCGGAAGGTTATTATTTTAAGCATAGTTTAGTTAGTTAGTTTTGCTTTTTTACGCAATATTTTCTTATATCACTATGACAATAAACAAATGTGCTTAAATTTGCTTATTAAATTCAAAAAATTTCTTACAATTACCTTAAAACGAACTCAATTTTGTGCACATGAAATGAAGATTTTCTTTCTACGCCCGCCATTTTTTAATATCTTTAAAAAATCAACGATTAAACGCCCAAGAATTATTTAATCCCAGATATCTTACTCACAGCAAATTTAAGGTCTTTCGAGGTATTACAGTTGTCTACCTTATCGGCAAATATTTTTTAACAAAAATTTCACGGATAAATCTTGAATGGTTATACATACTTTAACCCTTTCAGTCATGAAAATCGTAGCGTTGAGCTCAAAATCTGAAAATTTGTATATATAGTAATCTGAGGTCCTTTAACATGAATCTGTAAAACAAGTTGGAGATTGTATACCTCACCGGGCCGGAAAACCATGTCCAATATATTAAACATTGATACTACAGGTACCACAAATTCCAGAAAATGACTAATTTATTTATAAAGTGAAAATAATATTTTATTCAACTTTATTATTATAAGAACAAAAATGATTCAATTCATTTACATATAGGAAAAAACACTTCCTATTTTAAAACACTTCCTTCCGGCTTTGAATTTGAAGCTCACGTGCCTTACTACAAGACCTTACTAAAAAATTCATTTAGAAAATCAAAGTGGTAAAAAATGTAAACATTTATATTTTACTCAGAGAGCTAAATGAGCAACTAGTAGCAGCGCAGAGAAATCAAACAATCTAATCTCCGTAAAACAATAATTCTTTGAACATGCTGAATTCTCTTGTCCAATGTTTTGGACAATTTGAAAATTTTGGTCTAAAATAAAAAAACGCTTCAAAAAAATAAAAAAATGTTTTTTTTCGAAAAATTCCCCCTTTTTTAGTCGGTGACCCAGCCGATGAGCTAATTTACTGTGTTTCTAAGCGTTTAAATCAAGAACCTGATAACTAAAAAAAAAAAATGGTAGATGTTTGGGCATAAAAATTGAGAGATGGACTCTTTTCAACGTTTATGGGCAGAAAAGCTTATGAATGAAATTATATTTGAAGACATTTTAGAAAACTTAAGCAAAAATACAGTTAAAATTATTTCAACAAGCTGATTATCTACACCCACTGAATACTTTAAATAATCAAATGATTATTACTCATCAGAAGATTGCATGGATTCTTACGACACAATATTCAGATAGCAAAAAACAGTTTCGACTAAAGTATTAGCGCATATCCGGTATCTACACCAGAGATTTGCACAAGCCCAATCGTAATTTTTTGCCACTTGAATAACAATCGTCGTCAGCCACAATCGCACATAAAAATTAATGCACGCATACCGCTCGAGTTCGTAAACAACGATGGGTGCTAAGCACAGTTTGTAACGATTGCGAATACATACAAAGGCACCATCTAGACAATGCAGACATTCGGATGCTTCGCTTAACACTCGAGTGTCTGTTGCTGCAGCGATTGCCATCGCCTAACTCTTTCCACTCCGCAACAATACAGCGTGTGTTGTTGTTTATTCTTGTCGTTGTTGGTAAATATAGCGCTTGTTACGCTGAAGGCTTCTTGTTGGTATTTTTGCGTATTGTTTCGTCACCGACTGCTTTTTTATGTTAATAATTCCTTATTGTACTACGTATTCAACGATTTGTTGTTGTTGTTGGTTTTTTGTTGTAATTGTTGTTGCACTCTTCAAAAATCTCTCTTTGGAAATCCCGAGTTGATAACATTGGTTGTCATCCCATAGCCATGCGTGTACGGCACAAATAGTTTTTTAAAAAATCAACACTGCAGACTGCGTGTTTTCTCCGTGGTACAATTGGACATAAAAGCATGATTTTTCGTTGCTTTTGCCGAATGTTGCTCATGTCTCGCTTCGTTGGGTATTCTTGATTCTTAGGCAATCGTATTCGCGACCAATCGTACTCTATGGTATTCGTATCCGCAGCGATTGGTGCATGTACTCGCGCATTAATTTTAATGAAGAAGCTCGTATATTGAGGATATATTCGAAACGCCATTTGAATGCAATCAAGCTGTTCTCTGATCTACACACCAAACAGTATATCAATATGTTCCTGCAGTTCCTCAATTAAATAAACCCACAACATCACAAGAGCCTCATGACTTATATAAAGAAAATCAGTTGGAAAATAAATTCTTTTACATAGAAAAAAACTATGATTTTTTATACTTTTATTTTTGTTGATATGTTTTTTAGCTTTTGTTGTTAATGTATAACAAAGTATGTATACATTTAATTACACCTTAGAATGTTAATTTATACTTTTTTATTGAAATAAATATTTCTTGCTTTTATATAATTTGCTAAACTAATTATTATGGCGTCACAGGTTATTATGACAATTTTGCTTATAGTAATAGGCGATATTGCGGTTGAAACTTTTATATCTACGAACACATTGCCAGTTGCGAGATATCAAAGAGCACTAGATAATCGTTGATCTGTAGTTATAGATTCATGCATAAATGTGTCTTTTTCCTGGTTAACTTGGCGGGAAGCGCACCCCATAATGCAACGCGAACTGTCACTACTTGGTAAAAAATACCACAATCGATTTATTGTAAAAATGTGGGTTCCTTGTGGGTAAATCATGAAACTAATTTTTATGTTATATTTTAATATATTCCTCAACAAACAATGTGCGAATAAAGTATTTATCTGTTAATGTAATGTATAATATTTTTTTTTTTAATGTAATCACAGCGCAAAATTAAAAGTTGACGAATTTATGTCAATCGGTTGAATTTTACACGATAGCGCCTCTTGACTAGCTAAATGTGGAACTAAATCTAAAAATTCTTGATAAGTGGTATCATTATCATCCATTTTCGTAATATTGTTAAAATCGCCTTGTGCAGAAATTTTTAATTCCTTCAAGAGATCTTCGTTTGATCGTTAATTTTTTAACAACTATTGTATCCCAATTCCTCTTATATTGACGCTTTGTGATACAACGTGCTATTGCAATACATGCTTTGCAATTGTCTGTGTCACTCATGGCACGTCTGTGTTACACGAACAATATAAGAATTTAGCGCTGTGCTTGATTTTTGTAATGAACAGCATTAATCCACAAGTACACATGCCTGGTATTCATGATACAATTATACAGGTAGCATTGACAAGTATAGATTTTCTCAGCAACAAGGAAACGACCATCTGTCAAAAACAGTTGTTCGTGCAACAAGAATTAAACGAATGTAAAAATAAATAAATTCCGCAAAATATGTGCGTTAAATACACAATTATAATAATAAAAGTTGTGAAAAAATTATGTGTGATATGTGTTTAACGTTTTCCAGCCGTGGTGTTTTAATAATAATTGGAAACTTCTTTAATTTCGTCCATATGCATCTGCAGCTGCTGAGGTTGCTACATTTGAACGTTTTCAACATTTTTTCTTATGTTTGCACTTAATATCACAAAGTTCACAAGTTATCTTCGTTGTAGTAATAATAATTCACTATTGATTAAATAAAATAGGCAATATTTTGTAAGAAAATGTTTGGTTATTTGCAAGCGCTGAAACATAAACAATGGCGAAAACATAAGAAATAATTGAACGCTCTCTTTCTTGACTTTTTTTTTGACAAATGCTCGTTTCCCAAGCAACTGTCAATACTATCTTGTATTATTATACCATGCCTGGTATTGTAACCTCCGCTTTAAGCATTGCGAATATAGTCGGTGATCAACACTGGTCGGATATGTTAGAGAAGAAATACCAATATAAACAATCTTCCGATACGTAAATAAGCAGCTGTTATCAGGATGTGTCGATAAATGTGAACAGGGTCTATCGATTGTGAGATTTGTGAATTGTATTGAACACAGCTTTGAAACCAGCTGTTTTTGTTTACGCACTTATTTTGGACACAATTGTGAAATTCTGTTTATAAATCAGTTCAATGGTCAAACGGTTTTAGTTAACTTAAAATGAGCTCCAAAAAGACGCTGATACATTGGTTCCGCAAGGGTTTGCGTGTGCACGACAATCCTGCGTTGGCGCAAATCTTCACACTTGCCCGCTCGGAGCCTACCAAATACAGTGTACGTCCCATCTTTATACTCGATCCGGGCATCATTGAATGGTTGCGTGTCGGTGCCAATCGCTGGCGCTTCTTGCAGCAAACACTAACGGATCTAAATGCACAATTAGAGAAGCTAAATTCTCGCCTCTATGTTGTGCGCGGCAATCCCGCGGAAGTATTTCCTAGACTCTTCAAAGATTGGCAGAATGTTGAGTGCATCACTTTCGAATCTGACATTGAGCCATATGCAGAGAAACGTGATGCAGAAATCGTTGAGCTAGCAAAGAAGCAAGGCATTAAAGTGTCGCAATTCTCGTCACACACAGTCTATAATCCTGAATTGGTACTTCAAAAAAATATGGGCAAGGCACCTTTAACATACCAGAAGTTTCTGTCTGTGGTGGAGAAAATAAAGGTACCATCGCCACTCGAAGTGCCTGAAAAATTGCCAATTGAAACAAAACCCTGCGCGGATTCATTGGAAAATAAAAATTCAAATTGCTATGATTGTCCGAGCATGGATGATATGATCAAGAGACCCGAAGAGTTGGGCATCAATAAATTTCCCGGAGGTAGGTAGAAGCATTGAGGACTCTACGGTGTTGTTGTATTAAAACTTTTCTGCTTAGGTGAAACGGAAGCATTGCGTCGCCTAGAGGCAACCATGTGTAGAGAACAGTGGATATGTGCTTTTGAGAAGCCCAATACGGCGCCCAATTCGCTTGAACCCAGCACTACAGTGCTTAGCCCTTATTTGAAATTTGGTTGCCTTAGTTCGCGCCTCTTTTATAAGCGTATCAACGATGTCCTTAAAAAACATCCGAAACACTCAAAACCACCTGTTTCGCTCTTGGGTCAATTGATGTGGCGTGAACTTTACTATACGGCCGCCGCAAGTGAACCGAACTTTGATCGCATGCTTGGAAATAAGTTTTGTTTGCAAATTCCATGGACCACAAATGATGAACATTTAAATGCCTGGACTCACGGTCGCACTGGCTATCCTTTCATAGATGCTATTATGCGTCAATTGCGTCAGGAGGGTTGGATTCATCATTTGGCGCGTCATGCCGTAGCTTGCTTCCTAACGCGTGGCGATCTTTGGATCTCATGGGAGGAGGGACAGAAAGTATTCGAAGAACTGCTGCTCGATCAAGATTGGGCACTCAATGCGGGCAACTGGATGTGGCTATCGGCTTCAGCTTTTTTCCATCAATATTTTCGCGTCTACAGTCCAGTTGCCTTTGGCAAGAAAACCGATCCGCAAGGAACTTATATACGTAAATATGTTCCCGAGTTGGCCAAGTATCCGGCAGGCAGCATTTACGAACCCTGGAAGGTTTCTCATAATGCCCAGCGTGAATACGGCTGTGTGTTGGGTGAAGATTATCCACATCGCATTGTCGAGCATGAAACGGTACACAAAGAAAACATTAAGAAAATGGGCGCAGCCTACAAGGTGAATAAAGAGGTACGCACTGGCAAGGTTGAAGAAGCTCCTTATGATGAGAATAGGGAGAGGGCAGCCGGTAGCGCCAAACGTAAAGGCAAAGGTAAAGCAGCTGTAGCAACAGCTTCTAAGAAACAAAAGAGGAATTAGAGTTGAACCGCAAAATGAAGAAATTAAATCTCGAAATAAGAAAAATATGAGATTTTTCAAGCTTGCAATGCATTTTGCAAAAATGCAAACTACTACTAAAAATGTAAACTACTATATTTTTTAATTGAGTACTATTTTCGAATTGAGAAATACTGTTGAATATTTTGTATTTTAAAATATGTCTGCATTACCTACCATTTAAGAAAACTGAATATTTTGTATAATGCTTTTAACAACACTTCAGATGATTGTTGTTCCTGGATATGTTGAAATATATAAGATCGCTTGGCTTTAGGCTAAAGTATATAAAAGTAACAAATGAAAAATACTAAACTACCTCATATACTTAGTAATAAATATTTTTTGCATTAAATATTGGAAAATTTCTATGTTAACATTTCTTTAGTATCTTACGATTGAGCTCCATCTTGTCACCGCGCTTAAACCGGACATGCTAAAGTCTAACGCTTTATCCTTTCTGCATTTCTTTTCTCATTTCTTTGATTTGAAAAGTTGTAGTATGTGACTGTAATTGATTGATTTAATACTAGAATTGACACAGGTAAAGGTGTAACAATTGCCCCAGATTCTAATTCAGATGCTTCTGCGGCTTACCGCCACGCTTACAACTTCCTACACATGTTTAAGTTGATTACCTCTTCTCTCCCACTTATATATCTCCCAATTTGAACCATGTCAGACATAACTGAATAGGTATAACTCCTGACTGAATAGGTATAAGACAATGTTTGTGAATGAGATTTATTTTGAGAACGTATAATTTAATGACAAGAATAGACACTCCTAATACCATCGATGTCGCACTTAAAACGTAAAACGGCCCTTAAGCAATACCGAGCTGTTCCTATGTTCTCATGCCTAACAACACAGCTGAAAGTTGATGAATTTTATGAGATGACGAAAATCATGATGTTGACTTAAGGGGGTGGTAAGTGTTTGCAATTTTGAAAAATTAGTTTTAATTTGTTGTCTTTACTTATTGTTAAAGATTTCCAGAATATAGTCCCAACATTCGAAGTCAATCAGAGCAAAACTCTCGAAGTTATTAGCTAGTTAGTCCAACCTCCTCTAAAACTGTAGCTCCGACTTATTGGTTATGAACGATCGCAAATTGAAGGTGCATGAGCTAGCTGACATTGTAAAGATATCAGATGGTAGTGTTTTTACCATTTTACACGAGCATTTGGGTATGTGAAAGCTTTGTGCAAAGTGGGTGCCGCGTGAGCTCACAGTCGACCAAAAAGGATTGATGCTTCAAAGGAGTGTTTGGCGCTGTTAAACCGCAATAAAATCGAATTCTATCGTCAATATGTGACAATAGATGAAACATGGCTTCACTATTAGACAACAGAATCCAAAAGACAGTCAGCTGAGAGGACAGCAGTCGACGAACCGAATCCAAAGCGAGCAAAGACCCAACAGTCTTTGTTTTGGGATGCGAAAGAAATAATATTCATTGACTATCTCCAAAAAGGAACCACCATCAACAGCGACTATTACTGTGCAAGTTTTTATCGATTGAAGGCTGAAATCGCAAAGAAACGGCCACATTTGCAGAAGGAAAAAGTGTTGTTTCACCAAGACAATGCACCATGTGGCAAAATTGAATGAATTGGGCTTCGAATTGTTTACCCACCCACCGTATTCTCCAGGTTTAGCCACCAGCGACTTTTTCCTATTTTCATATCTTAAGAGAATGCTTGCTGGAAAGAAATTCAGCGAAGTAATCGCTGAAACTGAGGCCTATTTTTACGAGAATGAGAAATTGTACTATGTTGCAACTATGTTGAATAATATAATCGAGTTTTATGAAAAAATTTTCTTTTCTTCTTTCTAATCCTACGGACTTATTGAATGACCTGTTAATTGTTTAAAAAAACCAGGTCAGCCTCAAATCATATCGAAGTTTATCTCTAGAAATGAAAAAAAAATACTCCTATACAATTTTAAAATACTCGTAGGATCCAATGCCTAGTATTAAATGATGCAGTTGGCTGTGGCATGGACACATCCGTATGTATTTGAATTAATAACGTATATTTATTCTTGTCCTTATTCCTATCCGTATACTTTTCTCATATCCGTATATATTTTTTTTCATCCTTATCCTTATTCTTATATGTGTCGAAATACTTTGGTAAATTTTTTCATTATCTTTGTCATAATCCTTGTGCTTACTCCTTTTCTGAATTCTTTTCGTAATCCATTTAATTAATTTTTTGTTTCTATATCTACTTCTTTTTCTATTTCTATTTTTCTATTTCTATTTCTATTTCTATTTCTATTTCTATTTCTATTTCTATTTCTATTTCTATTTCTATTTCTATTTCTATTTCTATTTCTATTTCTATTTCTATTTCTATTTCTATTTCTATTTCTATTTCTATTTCTATTTCTATTTCTATTTCTATTTCTATTTCTATTTCTATTTCTATTTCTATTTCTATTTCTATTTCTATTTCTATTTCTATTTCTATTTCTATTTCTATTTCTATTTCTATTTCTATTTCTATTTCTATTTCTATTTCTATTTCTATTTCTATTTCTATTTCTATTTCTATTTCTATTTCTATTTCTATTTCTATTTCTATTTCTATTTCTATTTCTATTTCTATTTCTATTTCTATTTCTATTTTTCTATTTCTATTTCTATTTCTATTTCTATTTCTATTTCTATTTCTATTTCTGTTTCTATTTCTATTTCTATTTCTATTTCTCTTTCTGTTTTTATTTCTTACTTTCTCACTCTGTTATTTTTATTTGGTTTTGATTTTGATCTTGATCATTATTGTGATCTTGATCTTGGTCTTGATGTGGATTTTTTTTTATTTTGATTTTGATTTTGATTTTGATTTTGATTTTGATCTTGATCTTAATCTTGATCTTGATCTTTATCTTTATCTTGATCTTGATATTGATCTTAATCCTAATCTTAATCTTAATCTTAATCTTAATCTTAATCTTAATCTTGATCTTGATTTTGATCTTGATCTTGGTCTTGTTTTCGATTTTTTTTTATTTCGATTTTGATTTTGATTTTGATTTTGATCTTGGTCTTGATTTGGATTTTTTTTTATATTGATTTTGATTTTCATTTTGATTTTGATTTTGATCTTGATCTTGATCTTGATCTTTATCTTTATCTTGATCTTGATATTGATCTTAATCCTAATCTTAATCTTAATCTTAATCTTAATCTTAATCTTGATCTTGATTTTGATCTTGATCTTGGTCTTGATTTCGATTTTTTTTTATTTCGATTTTGATTTTGATCTAGATCTCGATCATGATCTTGATCTTGGTCTTGATTTGGATTTTTTTAATTTTAATTTTGATTTTGGTTTTGGTTTTGATTTTGATTTTGATTTTGATCTTGATCTTGATCTTGATCTTAATCTTGATCTTGATCTTGATCTTGATCTTGATCTTGATCTTGATCTTGATTTGGATTTTTTTATTTTAATTTTGATTTTGATTTTGATTTTGATCTTGATCTTGGTCTTGATTTGGATTTTTTTTTATTTTGATTTTTATTTTGATCTTGATTTTGATTTTGATTTGGTCTTGGTCTGGATTTGGATTTTTTTTATTTTGATCTTGATTTTGATTTTGATTTGGTCTTGGTCTGGATTTGGATTTTTTTTTATTTGGATTTTCATTTTGATTTTGATTTCGATTTTGATCTTGATTTTGATTTGATCTTGGTCTTGATTTGGATTTTTTTTATTTTGATTTTGATTTTGGTTTTGGTTTTGATTTTGATTTTGATTTTGATCTTGATCTTGATCTTGATCTTGATCTTAATCTTGATCTTGATCTTGATCTTGATCTTGATCTTGATTTGGATTTTTTTTATTTAAATTTTGATTTTGATTTTGATTTTGATCTTGATCTTGGTCTTGATTTGGATTTTTTTTTATTTTGATTTTTATTTTGATCTTGATTTTGATTTTGATTTGGTCTTGGTCTGGATTTGGATTTTTTTTTATTTCGATTTTGATTTTGATTTTGATTTTGATCTTGGTCTTGATTTGGATTTTTTTTTATATTGATTTTGATTTTCATTTTTATTTTGATTTTGATCTTGATCTTGATCTTGATCTTGATCTTTATCTTTATCTTGATCTTGATATTGATCTTAATCCTAATCTTAATCTTAATCTTAATCTTAATCTTAATCTTAATCTTGATCTTGATTTTGATCTTGATCTTGGTCTTGATTTCGATTTTTTTTTATTTCGATTTTGATTTTGATTTTGATCTAGATCTCGATCATGATCTTGATCTTGGTCTTGATTTGGATTTTTTTAATTTTAATTTTGATTTTGGTTTTGATTTTGATTTTGATTTTGATCTTGATCTTGATCTTAATCTTGATCTTGATCTTGATCTTGATCTTGATCTTGATCTTGATCTTGATTTGGATTTTTTTTATTTTAATTTTGATTTTGATTTTGATTTTGATCTTGATCTTGGTCTTGATTTGGATTTTTTTTTATTTTGATTTTTATTTTGATCTTGATTTTGATTTTGATTTGGTCTTGGTCTGGATTTGGATTTTTTTTATTTTGATTTTTATTTTGATTTTGATCTTGATTTTGATTTGATCTTGGTCTTGATTTGGATTTTTTTTATTTTGATTTTAATTTCATTTCATTTTGATTTTGATTTTGATTTTTTTTATTTTGATTTTAATTTTGATTTTGATTTTGATTTTGATTTTGATCTTAATCTTGATCTTGATTTTGATCTTGGTCTTGATTTGGGTTTTTTTTTAATTTTGATTTTCATTGTGATTTTGATTTCGATTTTGATCTTGATTTTGATTTGATCTTGGTCTTGATTTGGATTTTTTTTTATTTTGATTTTAATTTTGATTTTGATTTTGATTTTGATCTTAATCTTGATCTTGATTTTGATCTTGATCTTGGTCTTGGTCTTGATTTGGATTTTTTTTTATTTTGATCTTGATCTTGATTTTGATTTTGATTTGATCTTGGTCTTGATTTGGATTTTTTTTTATATTGATTTTCATTTTGATTTTGATTTCGACTTTGATCTTGATTTTGATTTGATCTTGGTCTTGATTTGGATTTTTTTTTATTTTGATCTTGATCTTGATTTTGATTTTGATTTGATCTTGGTCTGGATTTGGATTTTGTTTTATTTGGATTTTCATTTTGATTTTGATTTCGATTTTGATCTTGATTTTGATTTGATCTTGGTCTTGATTTGGATTTTTTTTATTTTGATTTTGATCTTGATCTTGATTTTGGTTTTGATTTGATCTTGCTCTTGATTTGGATTTTTTTTATTTTGATTTTGATTTTGATTTTGATTTTGATCTTGATCTTAATTTTGATCTTGATCTTGGTCTTGATTTCGCCTTTTTTTATTTCGATTTTCATTTTTGATTTTGATTTTGATTTTGATCTTGATCTTGATTTTGATTTGATCTTGGTCTTGATTTGGATTTTTTTTTATTTTGATTTTGATCTTGATCTTGATCTTAACCTTGGTCTTGATTTTGTGCTTTTTTATTTTGATTTGATTTTGAATTTGATTTTGTTGTTGATTTTGATTTTGATTTTAATTTTTTTTTTTTCAAATTCACATATTTCTTTGGCTTTTCAACACGCTTAGAACAACCTTCACATGTTTCACTTGATTGCCCTTTCCTTCCCACTTATCTATCACCCCATCTCGAACCAAGGCAGACTTGACTGAATAGGTATTCCACCTGAAATCATTGGTTCAAGCTTAAAAAAAAAAACAGTTCTGTGAGTTCTCTGATCTAAAATTTTTATTATGTGGCTGAAAGTCTCATCTTCGTTGTCATCCTATAATATTTCTTACTTATAAAATTTCACCGAAATATAATTTCATGCAAGGCTTTTGCATTTTTGTCGCATTTTCATTGCATTAAGCCATGCTCAGTTGTGTCATGGCAATAATTTAATTTTTTTTTTTATTCACTTTATGACGTTTAAGAACCAGTTAAAGCTGCGCTAAAATAAAATTTACCGTAGCACCTATTAAGAGCGAGTAATAATTCAATGCAACAATTTTATTTTTTTTTGTTAACTGATTATGTCATTAGAAGTATAAAAATACATTTTTCGTTCATAACATTTGCTGTTGTTCTTATATTTACCGAGTTATAATTCCATGCAACGCTGTTGCTTGATTGTAACATTTTCAATTTTAGCGCAACTCTCTCCATGGCTCATGACCTCACAAGTTTATTGTCTACTTGTGTCGTTATGGCTTCGAAGCAGCCTTTTCTGGTTGTTTTTTACGGAAGCATAATCAGCGAGTAATAATTCTACTATTATAACAAATTATTCGTTGCCTAAGCTGCTCGCCGTATCGTCATGACGTCATTATTTTTTATTTTTGTCGTCAGGTCAACGAATTAACCTTTACTTTTGTACCATAACTTTTATCTTTGCACTTATTCTCATCGCGCAACAATTCCATGTACCGCCGATGCATTTTGTAAAAATGCCTCTTCCAACTTTTTTGGAAACCCGCGCAGGTTAGATGTGACTTTGTCACGCCTAAAATAGGCATGTACTCAGAGTATTAAAGCAACATTAGTTAAAGTATTGAATGAATTCAAAATTTAAAACATCGTTCAGGTGAATAACTGAGTTAAATACACAACAGCAACACATCTTTACTTCAAATTAGAGCAAGTTGTCATTATGACAAACATAATCCTGATACAATTAACTACAAACAACGTAATCCGGCAGCTTTGAGCTTGTATGAGGAATTCCATGGAATGCCATTCGGTCGATGGATGGACTAAATTTTGAGTAAATTCCAACTTAGGTCAACTGAATTTGGTGCGTTGTAATCAAACTGATTATGAATAGGATACAATTAATTTATGCCTACAAAGGACACACACAAACGCATATAGATTGGGTGACATGAAAGCATGGGTTCAAAGTAAAATATGCTAGACATCCGTTTACACTGCTTTCCACTAACAATTGCCAATTGCTGCACTACATCCATCACTTCGGTGCACGATCTATGTACTACATATGCACATCTTAGGTTACCTGAACAAGGAGCTGAATATATTTAAGCATAAATTGCATGCTACATGTTGGTCAAACCACTACCAAATATTCGAGTTGTTCGAGGAGCTTTAATTGTACATCAGCGTTCATTAACTACTCTTAGGCCGCATTTATAGTGCGAGCTGAAGCTGAAGCTGGTGCTGGCTTGTGCTTGCAGATGGAAACAACTTTATGGAGCTGGTAGCAATTACAGTGCGCGCTTCTTACTTGTAGATGGGCTGTATCAACTTTATTGTGATGATGGTGTTTATAGTGCGTACAAGCAGCAAAATAAATTTTTTGGGGATTCCGATAGGGACTGATATTTTTAAGTTGGCACTACTGTCACTGACATCTGTGACAAATTACACGTCAAAATATTAATTAGTGTTTGAGATACGCGTCCTTTTGTAAATAGCTAATTCCTTCTAGGTTTGGGTTTCTATCTCTTCTATTGAATCAAAACGGTGTCCACGGAGCGGTCTCTTAAGTTGAGCGAATAGGAAGTCACATGGTGCTAAATCAGGCGAATACGATGGTTGCGGAACGATATGGGTCGAGTTTTTGGCGAAATGATCACGAATTACGAGTGCAGTGTGAGATGGTGCATTATCGTTATGAAAAAACCAAGAATTGTCTCTCCACAAATCCGATCTATTTTGATGCACAGCATTACGCAAACGACGCTTAACACCCAAGTAGTATTCTTTGTTGACAGTTTGGCCGGTTGGAGTGAATTCAAAATGCACCACACCACGATAATCCTTGATAAACTTTGATTTTTGACTTGCTTTGATGTGGTTTTTTCGGTCTCGGCTCATCTTTGGCACATTATACACCCAATTGTTCGGTTGTTTCCGGGTCGTAAGCGCAGACCCAAGTCTCATCTCCAGTTATGATGTATTTCATTTTGTCTTGATAGTCGGAAGCATTATTTCACACGCTTCAACGTGGCGTTGTTTTTCCACAAAATTTAGCGTTTTTGGCTCCAATCGAGATTTCACTTTTCTGTGGCCGAAATGGTCACTCAAAATGGGTTTCACTGATCCTTCCGATATTCTAACAAGGTCAGCAAGGTCTCGGACTGTCAATCGACGATGCCTTGACCTGAATCACATCCCAAAACGTTGGTGACACGTGAAGGTAGTTTTTATACCTAAGGCAGGAAAAAGCTCACACGTAAACCCAAAAGACTTTCGACCAATCAGCCTGTCATCTTTACTTCTTAAAACTCTCGAGAGACTAATAGATACCCACTTGAGACAAAAAAATAGAAGTAAATCCAATCTCACCAGCCTACGCCAAAGCGAAATATGTGGAAACAGTTCTCCACTCCATAGTATCTAGCATTGAAAAGACCCTTCATCTGAAGGGATGTGTATTCCTATGATAGCCTTCATTGATATAGAAGATGCCTTTAACAACGTCAAGGCAGAGGTAATCACTAATGCACTGACGAAGCTTGGGGTGGACTATGCGCTGATAGCACTTATAAATAAAATGCAAGTAGGCAGGATTCCAAGCGCAAAAGTCGATCCACGCTAAGATCTGTACCAAGGGGAGCTCCTCAGAGAGGAGTTCTCTCACCTCTACTCTGGAACCTAGCGGTGAATGAACTGCTGGGTAAACTGGAACGCGAAGGGTGTAGGGTGAAAGCCTACGCTGATGACATTGCTATTGTCATCGCAGGAAAATATGCATCCACTCTTCGAGGCATTATGCAAAGTTGTCTAAACACTGTCGTAAACTGGGTTACCCTCTGTGGACTCAACGTTAATCCTGATAAAACTGAGTTAGTGGTCTTTACTAGACCACACAACTTACCCACAATCAGTCCTCCAAAACTGGAAAATATAAGACTAACTTTCTCGGAACAAGCAAAATAACTTGGTCTCATATCGTCGCTCGTATGACTAACTGACGTATCTGAAATTTCTTAATTGTTCAGGAGAGCAGTTTTTCTTTTTTCGTTTATGTGTTTTAACGTATAATATGTCAGATACGCTCAAAGCCATTTACGTCAAACTGTTTTATTTATAGTTTTAATATTTTCTGACATAATGCAGTATGACTAAATAAATATATTGACACCTTTAACTCAATTTCGAAAAAAATGTTAGTTACGTCGGTTAGTCCAAGAATGATAGAAATACAGATTACGACGTCCCGCTCAGAAAATTGAAATGTTCTGCGCATGTAGGACAAATGACGTCACGCAAACTGTGTTCCTATTGGCTAATAATTTCTAGCTGTCAAATTATAAATGTTTGTGTAAACATAACAGTGGGACAATTTCTTTTTTTTCTCTTCATATTATTTTATAAGAAAATAAGAATAAAAATTTTTTTTTTAATTACGTTGTAATTTTATTGAACTTCCTCTTTCGAGTGTTGGTATTTTGATAAATTTCTGCATTTAGTGACCTTATTTTAAAATACATTCTGCATCTAAAAAAAAGTTTTTTTACATTTTCATTTGCTTCAATATCTTTCGCTTCTGACAAATGCTTTTGCAAATATCCGCTTGTGAGCAATAGCGTTTCTCCATTTAATTTATTACAAATTGCATCGCATGATTTGAGTGTTTCCATTAATGAATTTGATGGCTTATTTAACCCACCTTCACTGAGGTGGTTCACCCATGAGTACGTGGAGTCCCCTAGAGGATTAACACCAAGAACGGGGTTTTCATTTTTTAATTTGTGGCAAATATAACCAGCTAAATTCTCCAAGCCGTCATACTCCAGGTTTTCTAACTCGTTCACATTATTCTCTTTTTGTAAAATGTCTTCTTCGATACTCGGATTAACACTCCTAAGTATAGAACCTGAAAAATGAAAAAGAGAAGGTAAGCACTGTATTACTTAAATTATAAATGGAAATGCACCTGTTAAAGAATTATGAACATCTTCTAAATCGGGCGTATTGTCGACCTCAACATTAGCGTTACTACCTAAAACACCTTTGTTGTATCCCAGAATATATGATCGTAGTCTATATTTAAATTCTTGACGATCGGGGTGATCGTGAAGCCCGCCTTTAGATCTAATTACTCCAAAAAAATTTTCTAGAACATCCTGATTTAGACGATACGTTAAGACGTACTCAATATTATATCGATTTTTCAGTTCGATATGCAGCATTTTTAAAGCGTTATTTGACTGAATAATGCCTGTGAAATCAGTGCATTAAATTTTACTCAAACATTTTTAAAAGTATAATACAATTTCATACCTTTTTGAAATGGTAAGAGTGTATTTCTGCCAATCACACGAATCTCTGACATCATTTGCGACATATTATTTAAAATATCATTTTGAGTTTCTAGTGCCAGACCGTATGCGTGGCATCGCTCTCTTGTATCTTGTTTCGGCACCCTTGAATTCATTACGTCAAACCAGTCATTTGTCTAGTTAAGGAAAATCACAAAAATGATATTGCTATTATTTGTATAAATGAAATTAGTTATTACTAGTTTGAACAATTGACTACATTCGCTCCAATTTTGATTTCCCAAAAATCCTAAACTGGCCGCTCGCGTAATAGATTGGGCAATTGTATGAGAGAAAAGTTTGGTAGCTAGTTTAACCTTCTGCCTCTCAGCTCCAACAACACTTAAATTATGTGCTGATATTTTATGTGTTATCTTCAAGTCATTGGATTGGAGGGATAGAAGATTTAAGATGATATCTTTTTTAACTTCCTTGCTATTAATGATGAATCCACTGTCAATAAAATGGTTCCTCAACACTTTTATCAGATGTGGAACATCATTGAACACAAATATTTTTGTGTCATCATACAAAAACCTGTAAATTTAACAATACTAAACATGAATTAACATCCGGTAGATGTTTATTTGTATACAGCGTACCAAGGTTCATTAATATCTACTTCAAGTTCATTGAACAGCTTTCTGTTTCCACCACCTAAATCACTTACAATTGCCACAATAATGAAACCGCACTCCTTCAATGTCTTTAATATATTGAATAAAATTGTTTTTGTCATTTGACAATCATAATCATAATATATTGGTTGCTTCCATTTTGCAATTAAACCTTTGAATCAAATAGACAAAGGTTTTTAAAAAACTTAAAGTTGATGTAGATAACTCACCTCTCAACATAGCCACCTGGATATAATTAGCTGGTGCTAGTGTACAGTCCGTTGGTTTATCGTAGCAGTACTTTTTTTTCGCCTTCATTTCGTCAAAACTCAATACACATAGCTTTTGTATTTCAGACATTTGGTTAGCCGCAGACAATATTTTCACAACAGGCTTCAAAATACCCGTTGACACGTCTAATTTTTGTGACCATCTTTGTAGTGTTCTTACGGAGGGAAGTGGAAAATGTTTATTTCTTAACAACCTGTAAGCCTTGGCACTTGTGGAATACAAAGTTATTGATTGGGCAATGTCGGCTTCTGCAAATTTTTGTCTTTTGTCGCCGTTCTTAATTTTTTTCATTTGCCCTTCAGTGAACAGACGTCCCAATGCTTTCTCAAAATTTGCATTTGTGAAAGTCAAACTCTGAACTTGACAAGACAAATTTTTTATTGTGATTGCAGATTGACTTTGCAACATTTTCAGCATACCATTTTCCTGGCGCAATGCATCTCTAAAAACGATTTTAAATAAGTGTTTGTGCACTTTTTAAAAATAAACATACATTTCCCTTTCCAAAGATTTTATGTGCAGTTGTAGACTATCCTCGTTAATGTCCGGCGTGATAGGAGTGCTTTTCTCGTCGCAAGTAAGTATTTCAATTTCAATAGGATCAGCAACCATAGGAGTACTTTCTTCGTTGCAACAGTTGGTTTGTACCTCATTTGCCATAGCGGTCATCTCTACGGTCGGAACTGCTCCCGGTTTCAATTTTGGTGCACGCCGATTACTAAATCCTGTTCATAATTTTTATTCATTGAACTATATGTATATATATAAAATAAATATATATAAACTGGCCATTTCAGCCCTTGAAAGGATCAAATTGTGTGCGTGTTATAAAATGTTTGTACACAAATTGATCGAAAACTGGACCTACTAGTTTTATGCCGATCTCTGAGGTTTGCCATTGTCTGCAGAGAGGTGACGGCCAAACAGAAAAATTAATTCAATTAAAAAACTTTTTGTGTCAGATGGAAATTGAAGCAGGGTTCTTTGGCTTATGGGTCACGAACTCTACCCACAGCGCCACTACCGCCACCATGCAATGAACTCCTAAAATCAAAAAAGTTGTAACTTACCCATTTCAAATTTCAAATTTCTTTCAAAATCCTCCTGATTGAAATGCAAAGAACAAATTCTCTCATTTTGAGCATTGACGGCATTCGTTCGATTGCAAAACGTTACCCAAAGCTTCCTTCGCACTGCATCCTTTGGAAAACTGTAAAAGTGTACAGATTTTCCACCAACTATTGCAAAAAATATATACATTTCAATAAAAATACACAAATTGTTAATTTTTCAGTACACTTCGTCACTTGATTTTTTACTGTTGCTTTGCTTGCATTTGCCCACTGCACACCTCATGTTTACGTTTTTGTTGCCGATATTTGTCGGTTTTTCTTTGTGCTGCAACTTTCACTAACACTTCACTGACACTTCACTGAATGTTTATAATAATTTTAATATTGTTTTATTAATGTTTTGTATTAAATATAACGCGTAATTTATTATTATTACCAAAATCCGATTTAAAATTTGTTCGTGACTGTCAAAGTAATTTCAATTGTAGGGTTGCCAGTTCTCACAGAGTATATTTAAATTTTATATATTTTTGTGCGCAAAGTGAAAATTTTTGCGTATGAAGCTATTTTTATTTTTAAGAATTAAACTTAAATAGCAAACATAAGTATTGCATGCATACTTAGCAATGATTTCGTTTAAAATTCAATTGATTTTTTTGTAAAATTTTTTCTTAGTAAATTATTTAGGGATACGTATAGTTGGCAACCCTTAGAATGGACAAACTACGTCATCTAAGGGGAAATCATGCGCATGTCGTAATCTTAGTTTCTATCATTCTTGGGTTAGTCATACGAGCGACGATATTAGATAGGAAACTAAATTGGAAACCCAATCTGCTCGACAGAGCCAAAAAAGCCAATATAACCCTATATTCATGCAAGAAAGCAGGAGCTAGCAAATGGGGATTACAACCTAAGGTTACTCACTAGCTCTATACAGCTGTTATAAGGCCAATATTGTTATACGGTGCTATAGTTTGGTGGCTCGCACTTAACAAACAGGCACACCTCAATATACTTCGTAGAGTTCAAGGGTCAGCTGAGCGCTGAGAAACACTTCAACGGACGCACTCGACATAATGCTCCATCTAACACCACAAGATATCCTAACAAAACAGATGGCTGCAAACACAGCAATCCGACTAGAAGCCACTTCCCAATGGAAAGGAGTTACAATTGGACACTCTAACATTTGGAAACTTCTTCTTCCAATAGCTAGAACTGTAGACTACATCACGCAAAAACTTCTATTCTACAAAAAATTTGATGTATCAATTCCCTTCGGAAATGCATGGGAGCTTGGAAGTCCTCCACCAAACAATGCCACTGAAATCTACACTGATGGATCAAAATTAGAAAGCAGAGTAGGGGGAGGAGTCTACTCTGAATCACTAAAAATCAAACTTGCCTTTAGGCTCCCCGACCACTGAAGTGTCTTCTAAGCGGAAGTTACTGCGATACAGGAAGCCGTTACTTGGTTTCAGATGAATGATATATCAACTAGAGATATTTGTATTCTATCTAATAGTCAAGCCGCTTTAAAAGTCCTGGAATCTGTTGTAACAACTTCTAAAACAGTCCTAAGCCGCAGCAGATCTCAACGTGAGATGGCAGAGCAGCTCAATATATTTTTATGTTTGATCCCCGGACATAGAACTGCCCAGGAAACTGCAAAGCAGACGAACTCGCTCGTAACGGTACTACCAAACCCTTATCGACAGATAAGGAACAAATTGGAATACCTCTCGCCACAAGCAAATTAAGCACAAATGAATCCATCCCTTGAAAGTATCAACATAAGGTGGTCTACGGATAGCACATGCCATACGGCGCGTCAAGTTGGGCCAACCTTGAACTTAAAACGCTCAAAGGAACTAATTTCCCTTAGAAGGGATCAAATAAATATGGTCATAGGCGTTCTAACAGGACACTGCCTAATTGGAAACCATGCCCGAAGACTAAAAATCCTCCATAACTACTTCTGCAGAAGCTGCAGAGACGAAGAGGAGGTAGAATCCACAACACATCTTCTCTGCACATGTACAACGCTGGCCAGAGAGCGCCACTATTTCCTAGGTAACTGGTTCCAGAGTGATCTAGATCAGCTCTCAAAATCTTCGGTCTACCAAATACTCAGCTTTATAAATAGCTCCCACTGGTTCAGATAGCGTGAAAAATAACTAACCCCGGGTACCATAACGGGCCTAATTGGCCAAAGTGTGTCTCATAAGAGACAGCCGCGTCAACCTAATCTAACCTAACCTAGAGCTATTCTTCTATCCGACCTACTTTGTTATTATATTTATCACGATGAAAACCATCTTGCAAGTGGCTTCAAGCTCAAACCCAGCCTGCACTATAAACACTTAGAGCTCTTTCAGCAGCGGTTGCCATCTTCAGCTTTAGCGCGCACCATAAACGCGACCTTATCATTGAACCGAAAAGAAGGTTGAGGTAGATTTCCTTTTAACAATTGATATATTTTATTTAAACAGCAATAATTTTCTTTAACAACACTTCCAGAGACCCTTTCTAAAGTCAAACTCAACATGTGCTCACAAAAAAAAGAGAACATAAAAAATAAGATTATTCACACGTAGACAAAACTTTACTCCTTCGGCTTGGGCTCAAAGCGACATATGCGCATATCATCTGAGGGCGAGTTCTGATCTTCTGGATCCACGCGCCAGCGATAAGTTGCCGAATTTTGCATCATCTTTGGTGGCATCACAATTTTGAGACCCTTGAACTCATAGATGCCCGAACGTTCCTTGGGCACGGGTGGATATTCGAAGGCAGGTTTATTGACATCATCCATTTCGACTGTGCCCTGCTTGACTTCTTCCTCATCCGCAAAGCCATCTATATCGACGGGTGCCAAAGGCGCAGCGCTAGCAGAATCGCTCATAACATCATCGTACATCTCGCTATCCATATCAATGTCGACAACTGGTTCCAATGGTTCCGGCATCTTAAGCATTGCGCTTGTATGGATGCTAGCCCGCAGCGATTTTCTGATATTGTTCAGCAATATCGGTCGCCGGAATGCCATGAATGCTCTCACGTATTTTAAATTTGAAAACATGGCGCTTGAGGATTTCCTTCTTTGACTTGCCAAAAATGAATTCTTTTAACAAAATATTAAATAAATAAACTTTCAAAATTTTTAAAATTACGTTGAATGAAAATTTTTTGCTGTATTTTGAAAGTGTAACTCTTTCGTTTTTATTTTTTTTTTTTTATGAAATATTTACTCCCAGTATTGATTATTGATTGTGTTTTATTCAAAGTTCTGGAAAATGTAGAAGAGGTCCGTCAAGAAATACCGTTATATTTTTCTATCCCATGCATTTTTCTAATGTCACCGCTGGCAAATTTATGTCATTACAATATCCGCGATTATCCTTTATATAAATATACACATATAAACAAGACACACACACATTCGCATAGCTACAAAAGAAATATCGAGCCAACCACAATAACAAGGAAGCCAAAGGTAGTGATTTATGTTTTTTTTTTCCCGCAAGCTTGCAAGAAAGTAGCTTCCACTAAGTATAAGCATGAGCCCTCTCGGTGGACATTATCCAGTTGAGCGCCGAGGACACATTATTAAGTGCTTGTTCGATGTAATAAAAAAGCAGGCGAAAAGGACATTCCAACGACTCCTCGAAGTGAGCCGAAGCTATAAGAGTGAAGATTAATGCTTGCAGGACGTCCCTTAAGTAGAACCGAATTGAATTTAGCAGATTTATGAATTTTTCGCAAGGATATTTTTTTTTGTTTGTTTTTGGCTTATTTAAAATATTCTCTCCTGAATATCAGAGCGTATCAGCAGAGGAGAGTGTAGAATTTTAAGGTTGAGTTTAAGTGGATATAAATTTAGTTTTAATTAAGTTAATTGAGACAATGTTTGGTAGTCTTTTAAGAGATTACTTGTGGCCTTACTCGTAAAAGAAATCTTGAAATAAGGTCAAGAAACAAGGAATAATATGGTCACTGAAGTACACACAGTTTACAGACAGTATATAATCTACCAGAAAGCATTAGATGTCGTTAAATTCCACGTAAAACTTAGTAAAAATCCATCAGAAACATTTGGATTGATTGCAACAAATGTACGGTGATAATCGTTTTAGTAGAGCAGTTATTTATGAGTGGCATAAATGGAAGAGGCTTTAACATAGCAAATAGACTATTCGAATAATACTTCACGAGGATTTGTACAAAAAAAGGTCTGTGCAAATTTATTCCACACATATTGAATGATGATCAAAAATTGATTAGAGTCCGATATTCCAGAGACGTTGTGGAGGCCTAAAGAAATAATCCAAATAAATAAATAAAAGCAATTGTTATGGGAGATGGCGTGGCGTTTTCAATACGATCCAGAAACCAAGGGTCAAAGTGTGGAATAGAAGTAAAAAAAGATACAGTAGTTTCGACTATGTCGTAACACAAGACGTAGAATCATTCAATTCGCTTTTGATGACATCTTTTTTAAAAACTATTTAGCAAAATATTTATTCCATACACCTGAGCATATGACCTTTAACAGAGTGCCGGAGAGGCTTAATATGTATGACGGACCCACATTACTTTTGCAAAAGGAGCATTTTTGCCTTTGACACCTATTCCCTCCGACCACTCCTTAGGGGGGCTCCCATACAAATATTATGGTTTTTGTATATTTATTCCATACACCTCAGCATATGACCTTTAAAAGAGTGCCGGAAAGGGTTCATATGTATGACTGACCCCCATTACTTTTGCAAAAGGAATATTTTTGCCTTTGACACCTATTCCCTCCGACCACTCCTTTAGGGGGCTCTCATACAAATTTAATGGTTTTTGTGCCGGAAAGGGTTAATATGTATTACCGGCCCCAATTACTTTTGCAAAAGGAGCATTTTTGCCTTTGACACCTTTTCCCTCCGACCACTCCTTAGGGGGCTCCTATACAAATTTTATGGTTTTTGTATATTTATGCCATACACCTGAGCATATGACCTTTAAGAGAGTGCCGGAGAGGGTTAATATGTATTACGGACCCCCATTACTTTTGCAAAAGGAGCATTTTTGCTTTTGACACCTATTCCCTCCGACCACTCCTTAGGACGGCTCCCATACAAATATTATGGTTTTTGTATATTTATTCCATACACCTCAGCATATGACCTTTAAGAGAGTGCTGGAAAGGGTTCATATGTATGACTGACCCCCATTACTTTTGCAAAAGGAATATTTTTTCTTTTGACACCTATTCCCTCCGACCACTCCTTTAGGGGGCTCCCATACAAATTTAATGGTTTCTGTGCCGGAAAGGGTAAATATGTATTACCGGCCCCAATTACTTTTGCAAAAGGAGCATTTTTGCCTTTGACACCTATTCCCTCCGACCACTCCTTAGGGGGCTCCTAATAAATTTAAAAATACAAATTTTATGGTTTTTGTATATTTATGCCATACACCTGAGCATATGACCTTTAAGAGAGTGCCGGAGAGGGTTACTATGTGTTACCGACCTCCATTATTTTTGCAAAGGGAACATTTTTGCCTTTGACAACTATTTTCTCCGACCACTCCTTAGGGGGGCTCCCATACAAATTTTATGGTTTTTGTATATTTATGCCATACACCTGGGCATATGACCTTTAAGAGAGTGCCGGAGAGGGTTAATATGTATGACCGACCCCCATTACTTTTGTAAAAGGAACATTTTTGCGTTTGACACCTTTTCCCTCCGACCACTCCTTAGGGGGTTCCCATACAAATTTTATGGTGTTTGTGCCGGAAAGGGTTAATATGTATCACCGACCCCAATTACTTTTGCAAAAGGAGCATTTTTGCCTTTGACACCTATTCCCTCTGACCACTCCTTAGGGGGGCTCCCATACAAATTTTATGGTTTTTGTCCCGGAAAGGGTTAATATGTATCATCGACCCGCATTACTTTTGCAAAAGGAACATTTTTGCCTTTGACATCTGTTCCCTCCGACCACTCCTTAGGGGGGCTCCCATACAAATTTTATGGTTTTTGTGCCGGAAAGGGTTAATATGTATCACTGACCCCCATTACTTTTGCAAAAGGAACATTTTTGCCTTGGACACCTATTCCCTCCGACCACTCCTTAGGGGGGCTCCCATACAAATTTTATGGTTTTGTCGATAAAACCGGAAACTGTCGATAAATCGGTAGCAAGTTTAAGCAAACAAAAACATCAAATGTTGGCTTTATATTTCATGTAATTGTGTAAAATTTATATAAGTTAGAAAGTTCTAACACGAATTTTTGTCGCATTCAAGCAGACCAACAAGTGCTAACATCAACAATGTACGATCAGTACTTTAGGCCCACCAAAGGTTCAAAAAGTGATATAAATACCGACACTTGATTAGTATCAACCACCCTACTTGCCTCCGAGAATGACGTATTCTACGTCAAAAATTTAACACCAGCAATAAAAAAAATACGAAAAGTTCCTTAAAACATCAAGACAATGCTCATCACATTCTTCGATAGCAAAGGAATTATCACAAACAATTCATTCCAACTGGTTAAAAAACTTTCATCCCTAGAGTTGGTCTGCAAAGCCATAAAGTCCTAAATATTTTTCTGACTGCGCATCATATAAAATACGATGTGAGTGTCCATGAGAGTGCATCATGCACCTCTTGATAGTTCGGACCACTGTAACATATCCGCTGCTTTTTCATAATCTAACCTATGCACTTCTACGCCTAAAGCTCCGAAGAGGATCACTTGGTTTTATAGAAAAGCAAATTGGACTGAGTTAAATCACTTTTACCGTAATTTCAATTGGAAATTATGTTTCACTGATAGAAATTTAAATTCTACGGCTCTTATGGAATACAAGAAATAATTTTATTGGGCATGAGGTCTTTCATCCACAATAAAATGAGAAGTACTAAGCTAAAAGACCACTGCAGGATTGCAGTCTGGTCCAAAGAGGAAGCCTTTTAAAAATTGGCTTTTCAATAAGAATGCTGATACTAGAAGACTTTGCATTGGGGCTAGAAATCGCTGTAATACAGTTTTAAAACGCGAAAAGTTTCTTCACAAAACTCGCATCAGAGAACAGCTTCTTCTCTGCCCCAAAGAAAGTAAAAACTTTTGGTCATTCGTAAAAAGAGTTTACAATCAGACGTCCTCGCCAATTCCTGCTCTCTTAAAGGGTGGCCAAATTTTCACTGACTCGGCTGATAAAGAAGCCTATTGGGTGGAATGTTTGTAGAAAATTCCACAATTCCGGCTAGCAATCAGCCACCGCCTTCTATAGAGAATATATCATCTTTGATGCAGGAGGCATATTTTTGAACGAAAGCAGTTAAAAGAGTCCTTGTAAACTTCAACATAAACAAATCTTCTGGCCCAGATGGTATACCATCAATTGTGCTTAAAATGTTTGCTTCTACACTGTCTCGACCTTTGCGTAACCTTTTCGACATCTCATACAGAACAGGAGTATTTCCACGAACCCTGAAAACTACCGACCCATTGCGGTATGCTCTACGCTCTCCAAAGTTATGGAGAGTATAATAAATTTCCACCTTATGAACTATCTATGGCGCAATGAACTGCTCAGTGACCGCCAATATGGCTTCTCGATCGCTCTGCTGGTGAGCTTATCGCGTTCCTCACGGAGAAATTGAACTAATGTGTTCTCTTCTTTGGTGAAAGCGGGATATTTCTAAAGCGTTTGACCAAGTGTGGCATAAAGCGCTAATTACCGAAGAAAGGTTATTGATAAATAGTAAAAATAAAACCGGTCCAAGATGACTACCATGCGGAACACCTGATTTGACTAAAATATTTTTTGAAAGAGAATTTTTATATAAAATTCCCTTTGTATACGTTGCGATAAATATGATTTAATCAAATTTAACAATATGTCATACATTAAGTATGTTACAACTAAAATTATATAATAATCCGACGAAGGTGACGACTTTTGTTTTATGTTTGCGTACTACATGCTGTTATATTTCTAAAAATTCAACAGCATTAATTAATTATAAAATAGATTTTAGCACTCCATCTAACATTGTTTCAACTGTCCCCAACCACCCTTCTAGGTAAAAAACGGTTCACAATAAGTATGATAATAAATTTGAATAAAAACTTATCATGCAGCCATATCCTACGAACTTCAATTAAAAAGATACAAAACTCTCAGTACTTTAACTTTGATAAAACCAAAATAATTGGTCTCCTATAATGGGGCCTCCTATACACAAGCATAGCGAGCGAAGAGCGAAGCAACACGAAAATTTGTGTTTCGACTTGTCGCCCCCCTTCGTTATCCCCTTGTAACCCTCACCTCATCACGCACGGTTTAGAGATATTAGCTTTGTTTCAACCGTCCCCCGTTTCAACCGTACTCAGTCTACCCTACGAAAACAACCCTGCTATAGTATGTTTTGGCAGCTTTCTGGGCGAATTAATCAATAATAATGCTTAAATACGAAATTAAACGGTATTAAAGTCGAAGGAATGGACTTTTTTTAATCAAATATATAACTGCTATTATTCTTTCCGATCGTCTTAAATCATATCGTTGCAATAATTGCTGCTTGTTATAGTGAATAAATCTAGGCAATTCCAAGTAGTCATAGTATACTATGCTTACCTTGCTTATGTTACCTTGATACAAAAAAAAAAAAAAAAAAAAAAAAAACCGGAAGCAGATGAATGCCAAATGAAATATTATAGCAACTCTAACAACGACAAGTTACCGTTAACACTCAATAAGAAAGCCGCTTAAATGATAAGCTTTACTGTTGACCACAATATTTACGTAGTGCAAGCAGCAAACGGCAGCATAAAATCAACCCACAACATCTACTAAATAACCACGCTCTATAAACAGTGAATAAATCTGCCCGTTTCGGCAAAAATTTTATGCAATAAACAAGTAGTGGACCACCTCAAATATCCACATCCACATCCCCCAAGTTACGCTTAGGTAGCAATGCAGAGAAAAAAGTCAACATCAACCCACTAGCTGGGCATTATTGGTGACCTCCTCTTGCAAAGTCGGCGTCATACGCTGCACGTACGTAGGTTATGAATGTGAATATTTGCCAATTTTGCCATTTTTCGGCACATTATGTCCACAAACAGGAGCTGCTCACGTTTCTGTATAATTTCAAAATTATTAGGAACGACGACGGTTGAACGTTGTTAAACGGTTGTGCTGTGAATGGTTGTGTGCTCAGTGCGCAACATATGAAGTAGAGACATTCAACAAGAGAAACGAGTTAACGATAAATGGATGATTCTGTAATAATGTCCTTAAAGTAAATATTTGCAAATTAATATAGGAAAGAAACTGCTGATGATCACACAAAAATGGGGAGAGAGTGATGTGGTTCACTAAAAATAAGTTATAATGAATAAACAGGGGTTAAGTATGGATAATGATGGTTATGAAGCATTTTCTAAATATGTCGAAGGTACGTGTACGTTATGTTTGCTTTTGAGAAATTTCCGGGATTAATAGAGTGAAAGGACACGCTTTATGAGTAAAGAAAAAAAAAAAAATCTCGATGAGGTTAAATATTTGAAGTATATAAAATTGTAAAAGTATAAGTAACTGTATATATTTCAGTTTCTATGTGACAATGTTACATTTCAACACGCAAGTTTAAAAAAGTGCAACAAAAAATTATAAAAATAAAATTATGACGCCAGGTCGCATAGGTAGCAGCATAGGCAGCAGAAATGCAAAAGTGTTGCATGGAATTAATAGTGCTGCGAGTAATAGTTCGTTGAGTAGAAATGCTACAAAAAATTTAATTTTACGAAAGCAAAAAATTGTTCTTTGTTTTCGTAACCAAAACCATACAAAAAGTTTTGGATCCAAGACAAAACAAAGGCAACCGCTTCATAAAGTAAAAATGCAACAATAATGCAAAGCGTTGCATGGAATTATAATTTCGTGACTGTTGGTATTACGTTATATTTTATGAAACGGTAGTAAAGCTGAGGTTTTCGATCACATGATAAAAATAAAAAAAAAATTAATGGTATCATGAGACATCAGATTTAGACGTCTCTCAGGGAACCTCTTAAACTAACCTCAATGCACCAAATGCAAAAGCAAAAGTAAAAATAATAATAATAAATAATAAATAAATAAATAAATAACTGGCCATTTCAGCCATTGAACGGACTTTGACCTAGCTTCTTATGATCAATTGTGTTCTGCGTGTTGTTAAGTTTGTACACAATTCACCGAGAAACGGACCTACAGGTTTAACGCCGACTCCGAACGCCGATGAATGGAATGTTCTTATTCTCAAGAAGCTTTACATGGCATTTTTATTACTCTCTGAGGTTTGCCATTGTCTGCAGAGAGGTGGCGACCGTACAGAAAAATTATTTTAATTCAAATAATTTTCTGTCGATGCTGGGGTTCGAACCTGGGCTTCCAGGTTCGTTGACATAGCGGCCACGCACTTTAACCAACTACGCCACGGACGCCACAAAAATAATAATAAAAAAAATAAATGAGAATTAAAATAAGGACAAAAATTTCGATAAATACTGAAAAATGAATTTCATGATACTTCGCATTAGCCATTCATATAAAATTTCACATTGTTTTCAGCAACAATTTTTCAGTGATCAGCTGTCACTTTGAAGGGCCATGACATTTGTTCTTTGTAATAATTGTTAAATTTACTAATAAAGAGTGCATCAACAAGCGGTTAAAGATTTGTTTTAACGTGACAACGTAATGTTTTAACGCGCAGGATTTGAAAAAAATTTTAAAAAGGCATTTTCCAAGATGCATTGGCGTTGCATGCAATTGCTACTTAATGAGTATAGACGCTATAATAAAAATATTGACATGACGAAAAAGGTTAATTATTTCACTTTACGACAAAAATAATAAAAAAAAAAACTAAGATATCATCGGGACACCAAGGAAGCCTAAGCAACGAAACTTCAAATTTGTTACATGGAATTATAACGCGCTATATATAGGTGTTACGGTTAAAAAATATTACACAAAAAAATTATGCCAGTGAAGGCTATTTCTTAATCCTCATAACAAAACAAGACAAAAAAGATACAATAGTTTCGACTATGTCGTAACACAAGACGTAGAATTATTCAATTCGTTTTTGATGACATCTTTTTTAAAAAGTATTTAGCAAAATATTTATTCCATACACCGGAGCATATGACCTTTAAAAGAGTGCCGGAGAGGGTTAATATGTATGACTGACCCCCATTACTTTTGCAAAAGAAACATTTTTGCCTTTGGCACCTTTTCCCTCCGACCACTCCTTAGGGGGTTCCCATACAAATTTTATGGTTTTTGTGCCGGAAAGGGTTAATATGTATCACTGATCCCCATTACTTTTGTAAAAGCAACATTTTTGCCTTCGACACCTTTTTCCTCCGGCCACTCCTTAGGGAAGCTCCCATACAAATTTTATGGTTTTTGTGCTCCTCTTTTGCACAAGGAGCATTTTTTCCTTTGACACCTATTCCCTCCGATCACTCCTTAGGGGGGCTCCCATACAAATTTTATGGTTTTTGTTTATTTATTCCATACACCTGAGCATATGACCTTTAAAAGAGTGCCGGAAAGGGCACCGACCCCCATTTCTTTTGCACAAGGAGCATTTTTTCCTTTGACACCTATTTCCTCCGACCACTCCTTAGGGGGGCTCCCATACAAATTTTATGGTTTTTGTTTATTTATTCCATACACCTGAGCATATGACCTTTAAGAGAGTGCCGGAGAGGGTTTATATGTATGACCGACACCCATTACTTTTGCAAAAGGAACATTTTTGCCTTTGACACCTATTCCCTCCGACCACTCCTTAGGGGGGCTCCCATACAAATTTTATGGTTTTGTCGATAAAACCGGAAACTGTCGATAAATAGGTAGCAAGTTTAAGCAAACAAAAACATCAAATGTTGGCTTTATATTTCATGTAATTGTGTAAAATTTATATAAGTTAGAAAATTCTAACATGAATTTTTGTCGCATTGAGGATCAAGCAGACCAACAAGTGCTAATATCAAAATTGTACGATCAGTACTTTAGGCCCACCAAAGGCTCAAAAAGTTAAATAAATACCGACACCTGATCACTATCAACCACCCTAGTTACCTCCGAGAATGACGTATTCTACGTCAAAATTCATAGCGTTAATCATGCAACTTGAAAATGAAAATGCATTAATTGTGCAACGCCGTGGCATGAAGTTATTACTTGCTCAGTAGAAGTGGTATGAAAAATTTAATTTTCCTAAAACAAAATATCGCGAAAATAAAAAAAAAATTTGTGGAGCACCGACACTACAGAGACATCCGCTTAATGCAGTGAAAATGCAACGACATTGAAAAAACGTTGCATGGAATTATAACTCAGTGACAGTGGTGCTACATTAAATTTTATGGAAAATCTCCGCTTTTATGGAAAAGCGGAGATTTTCGGCTACTTAATAAAAAATAAAAAATAATGGCGGCATGAAGCCTCTCAGGTAACTTCTTAAAGTAACCTAAATGCAACAAATGCAATAGCAGAAGTACAAAACAAAAAAAAATTAAAAAAAAAATTCCAGAAAACAATTAAATTAAAGTTCAAATAAGAAGAAGAATTTAAATAAGTACTAGTTACAAGGATGAGTGAAAGCATTTGGACAAAGAATAGTACTAGGAATACACGCAAAGAAAACAAAAAAGTTTATCCCCAGTTTGCCGCAAATGAACTTTGTTTGGCGTGTATGAAATCGTTATTTGCAAATGTTTCAACAGTTGTCATAATAAAAGTCAGTTGCGAGAAACGCGTCATTTAGTTGCAGGAAATTAATTTCGTTTGTCATAAACGCGAGTGATTTTCAATTGCAATTGAAAAATGTTCGTTTGTTTGTTTGTTTTTCAGCGCTTATAGTTCAGAGTTACTTTTTGGACAAATTTTTACTATAAAAGCAAATTGGTAAGTTGCGGATGGAGATAGCAACGGAGGTGTGATGAGTGCAATCTATAAGAAGACGGACGGACAAAGGGAGAGAGATATTTAATATAATAAATAATAATGACCGAATTAGCTTGCGGTATATATAGTATATATTTATAAGATACATAGATAAATTTTATATATAAGAATAATAAGTACATATAAGAAATATAAGTTGATGACAACTGAATATTGTATGCGAGTAATATATGCGAGTTGTATTTGCCGCAAACGAAGTGTAGTTGGTGAAGTTTTCAGTTACGATAAACAAAAAATTTCTTTGTATGTCAGATTAGGAGTAGGACAAAGACAAGAGCGTGGAAGCGGATAAGGATTAGGACAAGCATTTAGAAATAGATGGAAAAAAGAGCCACAACAAGGGTTTGGACGAGGATAGGGTCAAAGATTTATAATAGACATAGCTTAAATAATATTAAAGAAAATATTGGGAAAAGGATAAGGAAAAGATATGCGACAAGGTAATGAATAAGGATTTCGAAACACTAAGGATATGATTTCAGACAAAGATTGGGAAAACAACTGCGACAATGATTAAAAAAGGGATTTGAACAATGATAAGGTCAGACATTTAGACATGGATTAAATCAAGAGTATGGAAAAGAAGTAGGAGCATTATTAGGATAAACATAAGAATAAGGGTAAGGATGAGTACAAATTTCGGAACAAAAGAATGGATAGGGACAAGAATAAGGACAAGGATATTTGAATTAAATTTTATGCGACCTTTTCATTCAATTATATTGAAAATAAATTGTTGAGCTTAAGGTTGTTACGGACAAGGTCACATGGTTGTGACCACTAGAAGACCAATTCTTTTTTTTTAATAATAACATTGTTTGGATATCTTGTAAATTTTTATTCATATATAACACATGGAGATGCACAATAAAAAATTCGAGCGTACATTTAATATTTCTGTGGCATACGGTGTTTTAACATGAGGTGTTACTATTTTTTTTTACTATTTCAATACGTTGTGCGAGTGTGTATCGATCCATATCTGCAAATATCCTAGTTTTTCTTTGTAAAACCTCATCATATGACAGTTGTGTATGTCACCACCTGAAAAAATTATCGGAAATTTAAACTGACACCTCTTGTTAAAAGACCCTATATACTTAAACCCGTTTTATGAAATTTTTGACGTAGAATACGTCATTCTCGGAGGTAAGTAGGATGGTTGATGGTGATCAGGTGTCGGTATTTATATCACTTTTTGAGCCTTTGGTGGGCCTAAAGTACTGATCGTACAATGTTGATGTTAGCACTTGTTGGTCTGCTTGATCCTCAATGCGACAAAAATTCATGTTAGAACTCTCTAATTTATATAAATTTTACACAATTACATGAAATATAAAGCCAACATTTGATGTTTTTGTTTGCTTAAACTTGCTACCTATTTATCGACAGTTTCCGGTTTTATCGACAAAACCATAAAATTTGTGTGGAAGCCCCCCTAAAGAGTGGTCGGAGGGAATAGGTGTCAAAGGCAAAAATGTTCCTTTTGAATAAGTAATGGGGGTCGGTGATACATATTAACCCTCTCCGGCACTCTCTTAAAGGTCATATGCTCAGGTGTATGGAATAAATAAACAAAAACCATAAAATTTGTATGGTAGCCCCCCTAAGGAGTGGTCGGAGGAAATAGATGTCAAACGCAAAAATGTTCCTTTTGCATAAGTAATGGGGGTCGGTGATACATATTAACCCTTTCCGGCACAAACACAATAAAATTTGTTTGGGAGCCCCCCTAAGGAGTGGTCGGAGGGAATAGGTGTCAAAGGCAAAAATGTTCCTTTTGCAAAAGTAATGGGGTTTGGTGATACATATTAACCCTTTCCGGCACAAACACAATAAAATTTGTATGGGAACCCCCCTAAGGAGTGGTCGGAGGGAATAGGTGTCAAAGACAAAAATGTTCCTTTTGCAAAAATAATGGGGATCGGTAATACATATTAACCCTCTCCGGCACTTTTTTAAAGGTCATATGCTCAGGTGTATGGAATAAATAAACAAAAACCATAAAATTTGTATGGTAGCCCCCCTAAGGAGTGGTCGGAGGAAATAGATGTTAAAGGCAAAAATGTTCCTTTTGCATAAGTAATGGGGGTCGGTGATACATATTAACCCTTTCCGGCACAAACACAATAAAATGTGTTTGGGAGCCCCCCTAAGGAGTGGTCGGAAGGAATAGGTGTCAAAGGCAAAGACTCCTTTTGCAAAAGTAATGGGGGTTAGTGATACATATTAACCCTTTCCGGCACTCTTTTAAAGGTCAAATGCTCAGGTGTATGGAATAAATATTTTGCTAAATATTTTTTAAAAAAGATGTCATCAAAAGCGAATTGAATAATTCTACGTCTTGTGTTACGACATAGTCGAAACTACTGTATCTTTTTTGGTTTGGATTTATATGTATACCAAAAAGTATAAAATTCATACTCATATTCTTAACTCTGTGTGTATAAAATCGAATATCTTTAAAAAGTGCCCAACGGCAAAATTTTTCTTTTATAAATAGAGCCATCATAACGTTAAAATAAAGCAAAAAATGGCTTGGGACTTATTCATATTCACAATTGCAAGAAATATATTTATTTTAAAATTGAAAAAACTTGTACAAAAATAAGTCCATCCAAACTTAAAACCATCCCAACTATTTATCTTACATAAGCAACTTCGACTGAACGACATGCATCCATCCATCTATCCATTCATCTATAAAGATATCCTAAACACGCTTCAAGTTGAGTTGAGTTGACCTCATTGTTCGCTTGCGCTCCTAAAGAACGCTATCTCTAGCCTTCTCTCTCTCCCTCCGCACTCTTCGCCCATTTGGTACATTTGTTCCTTCTACATAGCCTTAAAAGCAAATTAATTGCTTCAATTAATCGTCAATAAATCTAGTACCAAAAATGCTCTGGTAAGAAATCCAAATTAGTTCTCGACTCGAGAAACAAATGATTTTTGTCCGTTTTGACACTTTCAATCAACTATAATTGACTTGCGATACTTAATTGCGGAAATGAAAGTATTTGTCAGAATTTAATAGAAATACGTATTCGTGCATTGAATGCGAATTCATGAAGGATCATTTGCTTGTTCGTGGATAAAAAAAAACCCAAACAAAGACAACAAAATGATAACGAATGAATTAAAATTTAACAAGGTTTTATGCCGTAGCCGGCATCCTTGACATTTTATGACCTGTGATTCGAAGACTAGAGGCTTCAGTTGTGTTCTTTATGTAGCCTATTATTGCTGAATCTAAATTTGGTAATTGATGTCGTTTTGCTAAAATAAGACACAATTCTGCTGTGTAGCACATTCGAAACAAAATGGATAACATGAATAAAACAAGCATAATGGAGCTGGAGGTGGTAATGCCTCAGAGGAAACATTTTTTTCGAATAAATAAATATCCAGTCACAATAAGTATGCAATAAACATAGTAGGCATACAAATTTTAATGCTAAGCCGGCTACATGCAGAGCAGCTTAAGTAAGCCTAAGGGATAAGGCCAGTCTAGACGCCGGAGTATATGATCTCTTTGGTTTTTTGAAGCGATTAATTTCAAAATTGCGGCTGTGCAGCGTTTTTGGGATGAGGCCTCCGTTTTTTCCGGGGCCACGGGCGGACAAACAGCTCATATAATTTTTGAATTATAAAAAGCCAATGAATTTTTTTCGATTATATATAATATCTGCTATAGGAGTGCGTAGGCTATTTTTAATATATTGATTTTCGGCCAAATGGCCTTAGAAGTGGGCCAGTGGAAAGTTTGAAATTTGCCTAAAAAATCATCAGATTATTATTAATAATAAGTGAACTGTAGAATATAAACAAAAAAAAAAATCCTACATCCTATATTTTTCAAGATATATTCAAAGTTTCAAGTCATGGTTTCAAGTGAATCGGTTGAAAATTGTCTGAGTTATGTTTCCGGCCAACTTAAAAAATACAGTTTTGAGATAAACGCGTTGAAGTTTTGACTAGTGACTAGTTTAGATTAGTCAAAAACCGAGAATATAATTATTTTAAAATTATTTTAATTTTAAAATAATATTTCGTAAAAAAATTATATAAAAAATATATTTTAACATGAAATTTGAAATAGGAAATAATAATAAAATAATTTATATAATTATCTAATAATTCTAACATTTCCGGGAATATTTTTTTCTTCCCTTTTATACATATAGGGTGTTTTTTTTAAAAAATATATTTTAACATGAAATTTAAAATAGGAAATAATAATAAAATAATTTATATAATTATCTAATAATTCTAACATTTCCGGGAATATTTTTTTCTTCCCTTTTATATGTATAGGGTGTTTTTTTTAGGGGTTTGTTTTTCGAATTGAAATAAAACACAAGAAAATTGTAATGTCCATCAATTTGGCTTTATTGGAAGGATAATTTTATGTCATTAATGTTTAAATATGATTTCGGGCATGTGGCCGCCGCGGCTGGCTCAAATAAAGCCAATTCTACAGGTCCAATTTTCAACCACTTTTTCGAGCATATGGGGCCGTATGTCGGCAATAACGCCACGAATGTTGGCCCCCAAGTCCCCTAACGTTTCTGGTTTGTTGGCGTAGACGAGCGACTTCACATATCCCCAAAGAAAATAATCCAATGGTGTCAAATCACACGACCTTGGTGGCCAATTGACAGGTCCATTCCGCGAAATTATGCGCTCATCGAATGTTTCCTTCAATAAATCGATTGTGACGTGCGCTGTGTGGCATGTAGCGCCGTCTTGTTGGAACCACAACTCATCCACATTCACGCCATCCAATTCGGGAACAAAATAGTCGGTTATCATGGCTCTATACCGGTTTCCATTAACGGTAACTGACTCCAGCATTATTTCGGAAGAAGTATGGCCCAATGACTCCACCAGTCCATAGAGCACACCAAACAGTCAGTTTTTGTGGATGTAATGGCGTCTCAAGGATCTCATGTGGATTCTCTTCACTCAAAATGCGGCAATTTTGCTTGTTGACGTAGCCATTCAACCAAAAATGAGCCTCATCACTGAACAAAATTTTGCGATGAAAATCAGCATCGAGATAAATCTCATTTTTGGCCCATTTGCAAGCGTTGTTCTTTTGTCAACCTGTTTATGATGAAATGGCAAACCAAACTGAACATAAATGACATTAGAGTTGCCAGATTTGACCACAAAATTCCAGTTTTATCTCTATTCGAAAAACAAACCCCTAAAAGAAACACCCTGTAGTTTTGTTTTTGGTGAAAAAATTTGGTCTGTTAATTTATTTTATACCTGCTGTGGATACTCATAACATTTACAATACGATACAAATACAATATATTTAGTAGCATCCTGTAAATTCACATTAATAGGGGTATTCACAATGTGCTGTATTTAGTCTTGTATTCTGTATTTGTGGTAAATATGGTTTTTGTGGTTAATTACACAAACAAAATGTAAGGTAGTAAAAAATACCATACTTACCACAAATGCAACACTGTAAATCATTGTATTTATGATGTATTTGTGGTTTTTGCTTGTTAAAAATAAATAAAATGGAGAATTTAGAACGCGCGGTAAGTAAAGTTATTGATAAAAATAAGTTTATTTTCTACCTTCACTTATTTTAACAATATTATAGGACAAGGGCGTCCAAAGGGAAGTGCTGGACTGGAAAAATTTTATATATTTTTATTTCATATGTGTGTATGTTACATTTTCATATACGTGCACACCAATGCATACCTTTGTCCCCCTTGATTGAAATTCCTGCGAACGCCTATGTTATAGGATGAATTGAACATGGAAAATAATAAAAAAAAAGAAGTGGACCAGCGAAGAAGTCGAAATTATCCTTCAATTTTTTTTGGAGCTCCCGAAATTTTTCGCCATCTTGGTGGTTTTATAACAAACGTAAGCAAAATCAGGTGATTGTAAATAATTAACAAATTAACAAAAGGTATGTTCACAATCTTTTCTAAGTGCTGTAAATGTTTAACATATTTACCACAAATACACCACATTGTGAATACCCCTATTAAAAAAGTAATAAAAATATTTCAATAAAAATTGTATCATTTAGTTGTCAAATACAAAACATAAATTTTTAAATACCCAATCCGTTCGGATTTTATGGGACATGCAAGGAAAAATACCATATCTTTAACCTCAAGTTCGAAAAAGACCTTATTAGTATTTAGATAAACGAAGCAACATAAAAATATGAAAATGAAAACACATTTTGATTTGATTAAAATTGATTTTTCTAACCATTTTTCAAAAATGGAGCCATTGTACTGTGTGACATTAATTTCAATTGAGAACAAGGCTGCCAAGATGCCTCAAATTCAGTTTTGATAAACTCTGTAAGCAAATTGAGGTTAGGTTGAATTATCTTGCATAATTTTACTGGAAACTCAAGAGTTTATTTTGAGCTCATTGGCAAAACTCAACTTTGTACTAGAAACTCAAATTAAAGTCATTGTGTGAACATAGCATTAAGTAGCTTCTTGAGTTAGTGGACTGCAGAAATCAAAAAAGACTGGTGATTAGATTGTGTAGCGACAAACGAAATAGATGTTCAGTTTTTGACTGGTTTTCATAGAAACATTTTTTCCGACCTTTTTTTTCTTTCTTATTTAAATAGACTTCAATAAGACTTAAATAAGACTTGTGGCGGCCTTGGTGCAGTGAATAGAGTGCGTGACCCATATGCCAGAGAACCCTGGTTCAATTCCATCTGACACAGAACGTTTTTTCAATTGAATTAATTTTTCTGTTCGGCCGTCACCTCTCTGCAGACAATGGCCTCAGAGAGTAAATATTACCATGTAAAGCTTCTTGTGAACATGCACATTAGCCTTTCGGAGTCGGCATAAAACTAGTGGGTCCAGTTCTCGATCAATTGTGTTCAAACATTTAATAACACGCACAACACAATTTGATCGTAAGAAGTTCGGTCAAAATCCACTCAAGGGCTGAAATAGCCAGTATATTTATTTTTATTTTTTTATTTTAAAAGGTTTTGCACCCAAATCCTTTGCAAAATTTTCCACGTAGTGGAGTAACAGATGCCCAATTGCTGCGAACGGCGCCGAATCGATAATTCATGGTCGGCAACAACACTGGCGGATACAGCTACAATATTTTCCTCTGTCCGCACTCTACGTATGCGTGTTGGTGGTTTAATGTCCAGTAATATAAATTTGGTGCGAAATTTAGTCACAAGATTCCGAATTTCCGCCGGAGAAGGTCGCCCAAACTGACCATAAAATGGATGAAGGTCGCCCAAACTGACCATGCACAATGCAATTTCTTAACTGAGCAAGCGTTTTGATAATAAAATGCAATAATCTGCAAGCGTTGTTCGTTTGTAAGTCGATTCATGGTGAAATTATGGACCAAACTTGTTTTGGAGCCGTTGCCTCGCTTCCCTCGAAGGACCAACTAACTTACATAGCACTTATTTTTAAATGAAACAAAATCACTTTTTATAGTGGGAAAATAATTAAAAAACCCACTTCTATTGGCACAACATATTAGCCCTAAGCTTGACAACAGACTGACTGAAAAATCAATTGCATGTAATCATGGTTGCAGTGATCGTACCTTTTTTAGTACCTTTTGCAAAGACATCGAATTCGATACAAAACAGCATCGAATCCGATACAAAACTGAACATATTTAACAGTAATAGGCTAGACACATTGACGACGGCTGCAGCCGTGCAACATGAGGTGAATATAAAAATGTTGTAATGTCGTGAGCGGCTTGATTATTTTGAACGCGGCGCAACAATCATATAAATCATATATGGCAGGATGCTTCCGCACTTCCTCGATAAACATTTCGTGAATGTCAATTTTTCTGTAATTAATACAATAATCAAATAGTATTTGACAAATACTACATATACATATATTAAAATTAACTGAGAAAAAACAAAAAACCGGCTGCACTTGTTGCATGTCAAATTATGGCGTTTTCTTTTCTCAAAAAATTCTGCATTTTTTCTGCCCTCTTTGCGAACTCTGCCCTTTATGTGTTCTTTTCTCCAAAAAAGTCTGACCTGTAAATTAAATCGTGTTATTTTCTCGAAAATGTTGACCTCGAAAGTAGAAAAAATGCAGAATTTTTGCTCTCTCAAGAACGACGGTTTTAAATTCTGCCCTCAAATGCTATCAACAGAATGAACAAAAAAGTGACGTGTTAGGAGAATATAAAACGTTATCATTGACATTTCATTAAAGTTTGAGCTTTTTCACTGTTGACAAAAAAAAAATATAAAAATTGTTCTCAAAAGTAACAGTACAGCCAACACAACATTATTGGAAAAATGTTGCATTTTATCTGATCTTTTCTCGACTAAGAAAAGGTCAACATTTTTTGAGTTCAGGTCAAAATGTGAAATATTCTGCACTCTCAGAGGGCAGAATTTTTTGCCGAGAATAGAAAACGCCATTAGAAATAGATTTAAACCAACGACAGCAATATTGCCGTTGCCGCATTGCGGTCAAACATTTTCGTTGCGGCATATTCACCACATACACTTCCATAAGAAAAGCATGTAAAAAAAATTTGACAGATGTTGCACGGCTGCAGCCGTCGTCAATGTGTTTAGGCCGTAACATGTTACACGCCAACAGCTGTGCTGGCAAAAACAGTGTTGCCAAAAGGAAAGTTGCTAAAAAATCATCCTTTATAAATAGAGAAATTCCTGGTATGTTTTGATTGGAATGGTACGATGGGTATTGTGTGATGTCTTTGGTATGATAAGTATAGTGTGATAGGTATGTGATAGGTATTGATGGTGGATCATCAATGTGATATGGTGGACATCATGATAATATATAAGGTATAAGGTATAATGTACAATGTGTAAGATATGGTCTGTTTGATATGGTTGGTATCATGTTACGAATATGGTGGGAAAATGTTGTATGCTAGGTATGATATAATGTGCATCATTTGACGGTGTCATATGCTGGATATGTTTTGATGAGTTAAAGACTTGATTTGATGTTATAATGGATTTAGTTAACCCTTTCAGCATATTTGTTGCCATACGGCAACAGTTTGCTTTGTGGCTCTGTTTCTAGTTTGGGACACCCCGCTTTTTAACAGTACATTTTTAATAATAGATTGAAATGTGATGAAAAAGAAGAAAAAAATAAAAAATAAAAAATTAATTTTTATAACATGTGTTTCAAGGTTATTCCGAGTGAACTAATGTGCGGGACCACGCGGCCACGCGACTTCAAAAAAGCAAATTAAAAAATTATATTTTTAAATATTTCCGAGAATTTTCTAAAGCTAAAGGTAATTAAATGTAATACTACGAATGTAAGAGATCTTACTTACATATTTAGTTAGAAAAAATATGTGATATTTAAAGCGCTAGTTTTTAAAATTTTTTTGAATATTTCTAAAAATGTTTATAGTATCTATTAGGAAATCAATACGGGTTTCAAACTTCATACTCAGCTTATTTTAGTCAAAAACTGACCCTGAACGAAGTTTGGAATGTTTAGCATTGCCAGGGCTAATTTGGCACTGAAAGGGTTAATGGGAATATGGTATAATATTAAGGGTTTGATGGGTTCGGTATAATGGATACGACACGATTGGTATATGGATAATATCCATATCCATTGGATATGGTATGAGGCGTTTAGTATGATGGATATGTTATTTAAAGATGATGTTGTTTAATATGATGTGTATGGTTGGGTGAGTGAAGTGTGTAGCATAGTTCAGCATGATGGGTATTTTTATGGTTGAATTTTATAAAAACTATTTTGAATTGTTAATTTTTCTGCTTAAAAAAATAATTTTCTGTATTTAAATTTGAATAGGTGTGAACTATTGAAGATGTTAGGATGTGATTTTTAATCTTATAAAGATATTTTTCTATTTTTTTCTGACTTAAATCCTTACTATGTAGTTATCTTAAATATATCAATCACATTAAATATTTTAATATTATACTAAACAGTTTTTATCTGTTCTAATCTTTATGAAATAAGCAAGAAAAACCTATCTCATAAAGGGTGTTTTTTAATGCGTTTTTCAAAACGGATATTTACGTTTGTGTTGACAGATCGATGCCATTTTTATTTTTATTTTATTTAGTAAACATTGAATTTAATCATGATCATCGAATGATCGAGTCAGCGTGCTTTCGCAGATTGGGAATTGGCGAAGCTTGAAAATTATCCTGATTTTTCTTAAAATAATATTTTTGGTCGAGGTTCATTTCTCGAGAAATGGGTACGTAAACAAACAGAACTGTGAAATTTGGTGCGATGAACAGCCGCACGAGATACAGGAGACTCCATTATATCCGCAAAGGGTCACAGTTTGGTGCGGATTGCATTCAGAAATCATCAACGGTCCTAGTTTTACCAAAAATGAGGTTGGAGCTGACATGACGGTAAATGAAGCACGTTATTGCGAAATAACTGAGGGCTGGTTGATGCCGAACGATGCGCACACATGATCTGGATGCGCTCTGCTTCCAGCAAGATGGCGTAAAGAGCCATAAAGCCTCCGAAACAATATCCGATCAATCCGAATCAATATGCAGAAAGAGACATTTGGTGAGCGAATTTTGCCATGTTCTGGACCTGTCGATTGGTCCCCCGTTCGTGCGAATTGGTGCTACTTGATTTTTTCTTGTGGGATTAAGTCAAGTTATTGGTCTATGCGAACAAGCCGGTATAGATAAGCCGTGGTCATCTAAAGGACATAATTTTCAAACAATAATTTTTAAACAAAAATAAAACCAAAACATTAATAATTTGGTTTATTTTTAAGCGTTTTATTAAAAAAAAATCCTACTGCGAATTAAAAAACAACCTTAATAAACATCAAACAGGAATATTTCCTATATATTGTGAAGATTTTTTTATGGAATTTAATTCGACATGAAACATTTGATTGTTTTTTGCAGGTAACTTAAAGGTGCCACCATTTCACAGGCATTTCTAACACTTCAAATATCACTAATTAGTTGATTAACGCAGTTGACTATCACTAACACAAACACAAACATACATGCCCAAACGCATAGAAATAACTCCATTAGCAAAATAATTGAATACAATTCGTTGAACTGCATTCAAGAAGCCCTCTATTCACAAAAATAGGAAACCATCAACCAATTTTATGTGGTACACAGAAAATCTACTCGAAAATTTAGTCTATAAAACCGCTAAGATTGAAGTGCTTGCCACGTACTTCAACAACAACAGCAATGGCAACAGCAACACCAACAGGAGCACAACAAAGCGCAACACAAACACTAACACACAAGCACAAGAGCCTCATAAGCTCATGAGTATTGGTGCATTTTATAACATATACCTAGATATAATTGGAATTTGAGGGGGGGGGGGTTTTCATGGTTTTGTGATCGCATGTCACATACTGGCTGTGCGACAAACTCGTGTAAGAGTGAGTGTGTGTATGTGTGTGGCAGGGAATGTTTGAGCTGACAGTATGGTAACGCATTTAAAGCTGGCTTGCATCAAAGTGCATCATCATGAGCGGAAGTGGTGGTGTACAGCTAGATAGGCAGCCATGCGTGCGATACTCGTCTATGTATGCGTGAATGCGTAGGCAAGTGTTTGTGGGTGTGCACAAGTGTGTTGATGCTGTTAATTGGTTTTTAGTAGAAGGTTAAAATAAAATAAAATGGTCACACTTTGTGCTTAAAAACATATAAAAGAGAAAACACTGAATGCAAGTGGAAGTGCGTATGTGTGTGTGTGTGTGAGTGTGTGTTTGTATTTCTGTTTGCTCAAGGCTTGTGGAAAGTGGCGTAACATATAAAGCCTAAATTAAATTCATTAAATTAGTTCAATTCCAAATTCATCGTTTTAAATATTAAAATTACTCGAAATTTATTTAAATATTTATTTTTATTTTATTCTTTTAACAAGTTCTTTGCCGCCGCCAGCCAAATTAAAAAAAAAAAACACTTAAAAAAAGAACTCAATTCAAAATTCCTACATAAACCATCTGCTGGCATACTTTACGCTTAAGGTGTACTACCAAGTTATGTTTGCTTCATGTTTGTTTGCATTCGCTTCTTATTCTCTTGGTGCTGCTTAAGGCCTTAAAATATTTCCAAGAAAACGGTTAAAAAAAAAAAACAATAAACATCAAAAGTATTTCAAAGCAACTACAGTGAAACGAGCAGCATTTTCTTCAGCGTTGTCCATGTAAAACTAGAGTATTTTTATTTATTTTTTTTTTATCTTTTCTACACCCATGGGCTGTATTAAGCTTGTGTAAATGTTGCTGCTTCCTGTGGCTGAATTCTCAACAGCTCAGCTGAGAAAAGAAAATTTACATTTTTTAAATGATTTAACGAAAAATCAACTCGAAATCATCAACGAATCTTCTGATTTTTATTTAAATTTTATCTATTAATGTGTATTTTTTTTCTAGGAATTCAAATATTTTCTC